>JXTB01000301.1:222378-512394 GCA_002914805.1 Parasponia andersonii
CAGATAATCCCAGACCCAGAAAACAACTTTTAATGTATAAATTATGCTCGTAACATATCGAAACTCAGTTAAAAACCATTTCAAACAGTACTCATATAAATTACATACCCATTTCGCGGATTTCCGTCCTCCGTCTTACTGCCACGTCTTTTTTCTGTTTTTTCAACTTTTATCCTTTCTTCTTTTCTGCTCTTAGAATTTCAGCTCGTTAGATAGTGTGATAAATTCAAGCATGAGATTACATGAAAGATTGTGAGGATATAGAGGGAGGAATAAGGAGCTACAGCTTGGTTAAAGAGGAGAAGAGCGACATATACATTATAAACCAATTATAAAGGGCAGAAGTGACATTTCAGGTGGGTATATGCATATTTTTCAGAGTTTTATTGAGGGAAGCATATGTGCCAAAATATGCCTCTTATAATGCATATTTAACCTAATTTCCCTCTTACTTAGAGTACTTGACAGCTTGATTTCCCCGCCTAACATATCTTTTAACCTTTGTTGAACCAACAATACCCATATTTTCATTCTCCATAATCCAAAATCATTTTTCTCATTGAACTTTTCTAAATCATACTTTATAGTAATCCCTATTGAAGCAACCTAGCTCTTGATACCACTTGTTATGAATTTAGACCCATTATAATTTATTTTGACTCTTAGAGTATGATTAAAACACAAAACTAAATAAAGAAAATACTCACATACCTATGAACATAAATCGTTTAATGTTGTTTAGTTATAAAATATAGCCTATGTCCACAGAGACCACCAACAAGCGTTTTTCATAAAAAAGAATAATTACACACTCTTATAGTTTTTTATTTACCCGAAAAACCCAAAAAGCTCTCACTAAGTTTATAAGAGAATTTCTTCACTCTCTCTAACTCTCTCTATATTCTAACCATATGCTCAGGAGTATAAATATGGCTTCCGCAAAGGTCCTATATATAGAGAATTAATAAGCTAAAGTCTTACTTCTAATAGAATTTGTAATACATGGTTTATCCCATGTAACCACCTACTCCATGGACAACAAAAAGAGTCCTAGTCCATGCCGAAATCTCTAAAGTATCCGTTGTTAGGAGATCAGTTTTGTGGAAGTGACAACATATATCTAAAATACGAGTTGAGAAAATTTTAAAAATGTATAAAGATAAAGTACACAAAAACTTAACATAGTTCACCCAATTTAGACTACATCCATAGATAAAGCTGTGAAAAATATTACTATAAAAAGAAGATTACAACTCATTTATCTCTAAATACAAGGAGACTACAAATGAACGTCTCTTTCTTGAAATAAAAGAAAACATTCTCTTTAAATAATTTAAGAGAAAACAAATAGGATACTAAAAGGAACTCCTGAGCCTGAATTCTTTCTTAAAAAGAAGAAGAGATGCTGAGAATGGGATGTTAAATGAGGATATAGATAGAGGCATTTATAGTTGAATCCTTCTCCCTTAAATATCCCCATTTTCTTTTCTTTTTTTTCCTTCTTACTTTAGTTAATAATAGTGGTGCCACATATATTTGACCATTTATTCTTCAAAAATTATACCACAATGTTGGTGACGTATATATTTGATCATTCAATATTCTCTCACTTGAAGACTTGATTTTAATTATATCTTTATAATTGATAAATCTCTTTTTTCTTTCTTTGTCACTTTTTCATGATGCTTACATATCTGATAGGCCATATAAGGATCTACACCATCAGAACTTGTCAGTATTGATTGGTTTGGTTAAAGTATCTGTTAGGTTTTTCTTGATGTGAATCTTCCTTATGTCCACACTTCTATTTTCTATTGCTTCTCGAGTATTGAAAACCTATGTGCTTTGTCTTGGAATGAAAGGCTAGATTTCTTATAATGTACAAGGCACTCTGATTGTCACAAAATAAAAGAATCTTCTTTTGTTTATGCCCAAGCTTCTTCAATAACCTTTGAACCAAACTAGCTTATTTATAAGCTCGTGTAGCCACTATGTATTCTACTTCTATTGTAGATTAAGTCATAATAGTTTACAGTTTTGAAACCCAACTTACAACTCTTTCTACAAGAGTGAACACATAACCTGTAATAGATTTTCTTTTATCAAGGTTATCCACAAAATCTGAATCAATATATCTTTTTATAGTAAATTCAGATCTTCCGTAACATATTATATGAGGTTCCTTTGATATACCTCTGAATCTTCTTCACAATATTCTAATACTCTTCATCAGAATTCGTCATATACTAATTAATCGCTCCCACTGCTTATACAATATATGGTCTTGTATATATTATAACAAACATCAGGCTTCCTACCGCTAATATATATGATACTCGAGACATCTCCATCCTCTCTACTTTATTGATAGGACATATTAGATAACTTAAAGTTAATAGGCAGTAGGGTAGAAATTGGCTTATAATCTTGTATATTGAAGTGGCACAAGATTTTTTTCAAATAATTCTTCTAAGAAAGCCAAATTTTCATATTACTTCTGTCTCGATGAATTTGTATCCCTAGAATCTTGTTTGCTGGTTTCAAGTCCATCATATCAAATTATCTAGCCAATTGTGTATTAATTCTTAGACTCGAGATTTGTCAGGGCTCTCTACCAATATGTCATTCACATATAATAATAAGATAATGAAATTACTACTTTCTTCAAACTTTCTGAAGTATGTGCAATTGTCTGAACTGAGCCTGTTCTACCCAAGGCTTATGATGAAAGAATCAAATCTCTTATACTAGCACTTTGGTACTTGTTTGAGTTCATATAGAGATTCGTTTAACTTACAAACCAAGTTCTTTTTGCTTATTTCAGCAAAAAATTTTAGTTAGAGTATCTAAATCTCTTCTTTAAGTTCTCCATGAAGAAAAGTAGTTTTTACATCTAGCTGCTCTAGATATATGTCAAATATAGTACAAATTGCCAGAACCACTCTGACTATTGTGAGTCGAATCACAAGTGAAAATATTTCATTAAGGTCAGTATCTTCTTTTTGAGCATATCTCTTTACCACTAATTTCACACGATACTGCTCCACTTAAGCATTACTATCATATTTAATTTTGTAGACCTATTTGTTTCCAATGGCCTTCCTTCCTCGTGGGAGTAAAATAAGATCCTATGTCTTGTTCTTGTGAAGGGCTTCGATCTCTTCTTGTATTGCTACCATCTATAGAGATACATCTGGGCTTTTAGTAGCTTCATAGAAAGTTGTTGGCTCTCTATCTTCTGTTAGGAGGCAGTATGCAATACTGCTCTCACTGACATAATCTAAGTGCCATATCGATGGTTTTCTCTTATGAGCTAATCGATGGATTTTAGAAGCTTCTTCCTCGACTAGTTCTTCTACTTCGTGCTCCGGTACTGCTTCAGAAGAATTTGAAGCTTTAGCATTCTTTATACATGAACTGTAGAAGTTTCTAGATTGCTATCGTCTACTTTCTCTTGTAGTTTATTTTCTGTAAATATCACATCTCTATTGATGACAATCTTATGGATAGTGGAATCCCATCAGCAATATCCTAAGAGTACATAATTTCTGGACTTTGAATCCACTTTTTTGATTTCTTGAGTATTGTACACCTACGCAGTACTTCTAAATATGTGTAAGCGAGAATAATCAACTAGCTTATCAGCCCACATCTCTATTGATGTCTTTAGATTAATTACATTTGATGGAGAGCAACTGAGCACATAACAATCAATTTAGACTGCTTTTGCCCAGAATGGCTTGAGTAGACCCGTAGCTCTCAATATTGCTCTTGTCCTTTCCAACAAGATTCTATTTATCTACTTTGTCACTGCATCTTGTCGAGGAGTCTAAGCCATTGTGAACTGCCTCTTGATACATTTTTATTGACAGTAGTTATTAAACTCATTGCTAGTATATTCTCTTTCATTGTCCGTACTCAAACACTTGATCTTTTCTCCACATTCAAGCTTCACCCATACTTTGAATATTTTGAAGACTGAAAACACATTCAGCTTCTTCTTGATAGCATATGTAAAATCCCAGATTTTTGGGAGGGTAATTTGAACATTTTATCAATTTTTTGGATATGATAATAAAGGGATTAATTTGCAAAAATTTGTGTAGAAGGACTAAATTACAATTAATTTTGAGGATTGAATCGATGGAGTTTGAGAATCGGGGACTATAGAACAAATTTTTAAAAATCTATACAGTCCTATATATTCCTACTCACGTGGGTTCCTTTTTTTTCCGATCACTCTCTCTCTATCTTCCTCACCAGACTCTCTCTCGCAGCTCTCTCTCTCTCTCTCTCTCTCTCTCTCTCTCTCTCTCTCTCTCGTTCGCTCGGCTGAAGGGGAAGAAGAAGGTCGCGCTGCCTCCTGCCGTCGTCCGCCAGAGTAGCCCACCGGTGGAGCTCCCCTATGCCATGCCGAGTCGACGCCGACCAGCTGCCACCGCCGGAGAAGCCGCCGTTGCCGGAGAAGAGGAAGTGTGCCGTTTTGGATTTTTCGCCACCGGCGACGATTCTAACTATCATTTGACCTCTAACTAGGCTCGTTGGATTCGTCTCGTCGAGAGGAAGCTCAAAGTATATATATCTTCATCTCATACTACCCGAATCAAAAGTTATCATTTTTGAAATATTTTGTGCTTGAGTTGACTTTTTGATACGGCCGTTGGATCGTGATTTTGTTATCATTTTTGGATTATACTTGGAAAATGGGGAAGTTTGATATATATATATATTGCCTATGTTTGGTGATTGGCACAAAATTCAAAATCGAACAGCTAAGATTTTCCTCGATTCGCATGCCACTGGTCCGGTATAGGCCCGGACCCGAATTGGACAAGTTATATGTCTAACCTAGCTATTTTTGGTGCTAGGAATTAGCGAAGAGGTCTGTTTGTGGAATTGAAACTCCGTTGAAAAGTTGGTTTTTCGCAAGAGGACTATCGATGGCTTGGAATTAGTTCTTGACCCTCTGGATGATCGTGAACGACACCTTGAGGATTCAATAGCGTGGCATCGCTACACTTGTGAGGTAGGGATTCGGTTACCTTCGTTTTATACTATTTTTGAATAAAACTTAATTTCTGCAACATATGAGAACAAATGTAGTTTTTGATTTTCTTGAACAAATGTGATATACTCTGATGGTATGATATACATATATACTATATTGATCTGAGGATTTTCTGAGTGCAGGTTATTTTGGGTATAGCAAAATAGGGCTGTTGTGCTGCCCGTTTTTCTACAAAACTGTAATATACTTATTTTATTGAAAAATCAGAGTACGATTATTTTCACACTTCAGTTCTGTATTGCACGTGTCATAGGATCATACATAACCACCGTGTTAGTGTGGCATTGCGTGCCCCACCATTGGTGTAGAGTCTGTAAACTAGCACGTGGTATCGTTTCTTCTGATTACCTCCCTATTTGGCAGACATAGACAATTCGATTGTCCCTCCAAGTTTGGTAAGCGATACATGGGTGTCCCCTCTGGGTATAGGCTTAGGTGTCAGGCAAGCTGTTAGGTACACTTAGTACCATCATCCTAGGTTTCTACAAATGAGAGGATGTGAGCTTATGAGTATGAGTTGATTTGTGTCATGTGCATCTGAATTAAATGGTTTTGATTATACTGATTTATTTATACATATACGTGACGATTTTCGGTTTTGGATTATCATATACATATAAATATATATATATATATATGTATTGGATTTAAACTAACCATGCAGGAGATTTCCATCACTAAAATATTTTCGATCGAGGTCATTATTTTTCATACTGTGCATTTAATGCTCACTCATTTCCTCCATTCCTCAGGTGGTATCCGGTGTGATTTTGGAGATCAAGAAGAGTAAGAGGCTATCAGGATTGTAGTTCGTTATCTTGGTAATGCTTGAAGCGTGTTGTAGTGGTATTTGGACTGTTTAAGTTTTGTTTTAGCATTGAACCAGTATTACTACTTTCTATTTTTGTCTGTGAACTCATGTATGCCATTCTGTATCTGTTCTGACGTGGATGATGATGATACTTGAACACATATTTGATTTACGTTCTTTTCGTTATTTATTCGATCTATGTTTAACAGTGTATACGAACTGTGGGAGAGGTTTACCGGATAGAATTCTAAATATTTTTATCTAAAATTGACTATTTTATAAAACTAAAATTTTTTAAATGTTTTCAGATAAACCAAGGAATTTCTCATCCTTGCGGATTTTGGGTTGTGACAGGATACATCCAATATCTTCTGAAATAATCATTAATAAAAAATATCTAGCTCCTCCAAGAGACGTCATCGGTGCTTGCCAAATATCAAAATAAACCAAGTCTAGAATCTTTTTATTTCTAGAATTGGATGTGTTGAACTTTAATCTATGCTGATTAGTTGTGACACAATGCTCACAAAAGGATAAAGATACCTTTGTGAGATCATGAAGTAATGTTGGTTTACAGAGAATCTTCAAGTTTTATTTCGACATATGACCAAGTTTATTTTAAAACCCTTTAAAATAGTAAGGGTATTTGGGTCTTCTGATCTAATTTTTTTTATTATTTTAAAAAATCGAATTATTGAATAAATATGGATTAGTTTAAGTCTAGACGCATTTGGGCTTAAATGTAAAGAATTTTCAAAGGAATAGACTAAAATGTAAATAAATAAGGGTGTAATTGAAAGAAAATTTCAAAATCTCGGTAAATATGCAAATAAATAAAATAATGCCTTTTTGCTCAGTATTTAACATATGGCCCTACAATTTTAAAAGTTTCTTTTTAAGTCCTCTATTTCTTTCTCTTTTCTCCCCGAAGTCCTAATGCCATTAGAGAGGCCAAGCTCTGTTGAAAGCCACAGCGAGCACACCACTCGTCCTCCTCGACAACACGCCGCCTAAGCAGCTCTGCCACCTGCCGACGATGGAGCATCACCTACCACCACCCCTACTTGCGCCACCCAGCCATATGTGAGAGCCATGGAAGTCGCAGGCTGTCGCGGTAGGCGTTTTCGACCGTGGGACTTGCAATCGGCTGCTGCATATCCTCCCCATCGGCGAGTGGGACTCTGATTCGTCCTTCTCAACGATCAACGATCAGTCCCGTGGCGTAGATCAGCTCCAATGAGCATGTTATGTTTTTAGCCGTTTTTAAACTTTAAAAATTTGCATTAATGTGATTATTTTTAAATAATTGATTTATTGGTATTAATTAGTGAAATTGTTGGAGAATTTAATATACAAAAAGGATGATTGATTTTGTGCAGTTGAATTTATGTTGGTTAGAAAATTTGAATATAAAATTGGTATTAGTTCAATTATTTCTAGAAAAGTGATATTCTAGTAAGTATTTTTCCAAGTAATTATTTAAGCCGTAAAAATAATATGACATAAAATAGAAGTTTAAAACAAGGGCAAATATGATTTTGTGGCATTGAAATAGTATCTGGAAGCATGTTAATTATCTAATCGAAAAAGTAAATATTTTTTTAAATATTTTGAAAAATTGATATTTTTGTAATTCTCAGGTTTTACAACTTGTTTAAGATCTGAGACCTCGAAACTGAATTCTGATTTCACATTTAGACTCAATGAGGTTGAGATGCAAATTTTGATATAAAATATGATTGTGTTTCAAAATAGTACGAAAATCGAGGCACATGACTCGTGAATAATATCATTTTGCGTCCCACGGGTCAAGTTTTGCCTTAGAACTCCCTTTTGATAAATTATATGTCTAACCTATTATTTTTGGATACTCTAAATTTAGTGATAATCTCCATTTCTCAATCTAAGGCTCTGTTGGACAAATTACTTTTTCAAGTGAGTTTACCAGGATCCCGAAACGGCTGTTCAAGCACCCAGTGACCAATGTGTGTTTCTTCGAGCGTCGTTTGCTTGGTATAGTTACGATATTGAGGTAGAAGTTCAATTTCCTAGTTTTATACTTGTTTTGATTTATAATTGCATTATAATTAATTTATGAAAAATCGTGAATTTTGCGATAATTGATAAATTGTTGAAATATATTGGATTATACTGTGATTGAACTGTGTGTAATTTTATACATATTTTTAGATTGTGATTATGGGTTTATATATCGATATACTGCCAATGTTATAATAAATTCGAGAGTAATGCCAAGTGGTATTTTTAAAAGCATAGTTTGGTGAATATTTTGCATAGTTATTACATATCATGTTACATGTTGTACATACCAAGAGATCACATACCTAAGTTCCATTATTGGATCATGGTAGTTTAGATCACTGACAAGTTGCTATATCACTAGGTGAAAGACCTAGGCCCATGCACAGGTTTTTTTTACTAACGCATCTCTGGATAGTATCAGGATGTTGGGTACCTTTGATAATGGGTATTACTGGACTGTGATAGGAGTAGAGGTCACTCATTTATATTAGTTGATATATGATATGCACAATAATGTATTTCTGGTTTTTGTTTTGAATATGTGATTATTCTATATATCAATTGTTTTATAAACTTAGTTTATAAATGGATTTTGAAAATGGTATTAACTATGCAGGTTTAGTAAAATTATATCCATTTAAAAAGATAACTGAATTTTTACTGAGCATGTGAATGCTCACCCCCTACTTCTCCTACTTTCAGGTGTCTGTTTATTTGTAGTAGCCATCCTAGTAGTTAGATAAGCTGTGTTAGTTTGTGCTTGCATTTCTATTCATAATCCCTAATGAGTATCTATATTTTGCTAAATTTTTTTAATTGTCTAATTATTTAGCCAAGAACAGTAAATTTACTAAGTGGATGTATGAGAATGGTTTTATTATTAATTTAAGAACTTGAAACTTCAAGTGATTTTATGTAAATTATTTTGGACATTGATCTAAAGTTTTCATTTTAGTTGAATTTAATTTACCATAATTTATAATTTCTCAATAAGTATTCAAATGAGATAGCTGGAAATTTTCTTGAACTTTATCGGATATTTTTCTAAAGTAATTAAAAACTAATAAGAGTTTTAGTAGTTGTGGAATTCATAATGATTTGAGGATCAAAATAAAATTGTTTAATACTTAATTTCTCTGGAATTTTATAAACCTTATATTTTTTTATTTTCTACTTAAATTTACTAAAAGTCATAGTTTGGGATTTTTATTCGTGACATTTACGATGCCACACTATCATAGATTTATCTTCAAAATTTGTTGAAGCAACTGATACCTCTACTTCCATCAGTGTTTCTTTTTTAAGCATGTATAAATTTACTACAATTTTCATGATCTCATTCTCGACACGAGTTTTGAAACCAAGATTATCTAATTGTCCTATAAATAATAGATTTTTCTTTAGGCTTTTCACATATCGCACCTCTTGAAAAGTATTAACAGTACCATCATACATTTTCATCTTGATGGTGCCAGTCCTAGTGATCTCTAAGGCATGATCGTTATCCATGAACATAGATCTTCTAGAGACAAGTTCATATGTGTGAAACTGCTCACTGTGAGAAGCCATATGTTTTGTTGCTCTCGAATCCACTAATCAAATATCTGAAGTACTTGCAATATTCCTCTAAGCATTTGTTGACTCGAGGTCCTTTCCTCTAGAATCTTTATTCCTCTTAAGTTGCCAACACTCCAATTTGATGTGCATTTTCTTACTGCAGTGATAGCACTTGACATTATTCTTATTTATTGACTTTGATCTACTATGACTTTGACTCTCACTAAGCTACATTTCGTTGATCTTCCTTCGTTATCAAAGCTTCTACTTATTGTGAACTTATCAATTTGCCTTTCTTGTTCTTATATCGATTTTCTTTTTTAAGAACAATAGTTGTAAGATAGTTGAAAGCTTGAGTTATAATATTGTTGGTCACATTTATGATGAACTGATTATATGAATCAGATAGACTCTGAAATAAGATTTCTGCATGTTTATTATCCTCTATTTTATGCTCCATTATCGTGAGCTACGAAAATAGAGTATTGAGGGTATTGATATGCTCAGTCACCATAGTTGATTCCATTATCCGATGGTTATATAATCTAATTTTCAAGAAAATTTTATTGTGAAGTGACTTGGCCTGATACAACTTTGTCAGTGGATCCTATATCTCTTTGACTAACTTTTTCTCTTCAATATTTGATATAACTCCATCTACTAGCATCAGATATAAGTTAGTGACACTATTGCTATCCATCTTGTCCCACTTTTTATCATTAGTAATCTCAGTAAGCCTTTTCCCAATTGCTGCTAAGCAATTATCTTTTCTCGACATTGGCTTTATTTTTATTTTTCACATAGAGAAATTGCTCCATTTGAATTTCTTAATATCAAATTTCGTCACCATTTTTGTTCACCACGATTTCTTTAATTACCATTATTTCACTATATGTGAATATAACTGTATATGTGAATAGTACATATGCGTGCACAATATTCTAACCAATGACTCTGATACCACTATTAGGAAATCGGTTTTGTGAAAGCGATAATACACAAATAAAATATAAGTTGAGAAAATTTTGAAAAATGTGAAAAGATAAGGCACATAAAAACTTAACGTGGTTCACCCTTTTCTTTCTTACTTTGGTCAATAATGGTGGTGCTACATATATTTGACCATTTCTTCTTCGAAAATTATAGCACTATGTTAGTGATGTATATATTTGACCATTTAACATCCGTGTCTCTAATTAGCTTATATCTTAGTTGTAGTAAAACACCTTAGAATCCTAATTGCATAGAAATGTTTTGAAGGGGAACCATGTGTATAACAAAAGGAAAGAAACAACTTATATGTATCCAAAAAGAAAGAATGTATAAATCATAACATAAAAAAGTAAATAAATAAGTGTAAAAATGGACATATGTAACTTAAAAAAAGAAAACGTAAAAGGAAAACTATTTAGGTAGAAAAAGAAAAAAGAAAAGTAAAGCGTTCAATGAAAAGAATAAACATGAGATCAAGTAATTCTATGATTAGCGGGATAAATCAGGGAAAGGGTAGTATGTAGAAGAAAAAATTGAAAAAAGAAAAAAAAAAAGAAAAGAAAATTAGGCATGAAAATCTTGTTAAAAAATGTGGTGTATCGAGTATTTTTAATTTTGTAATTTTTAGCAGTATTATTACTTTGTCTAATTAAGTCTCTTGCCTATTAAAAGGGGTGTTTTATACAACTTCATGCAAATTTAATCCTCTATAATAAAATGGATAATGTTAGGTGTTTCAAATTTTTAATACCAATATATACGTTATATGAGTTTGGATAATGTTACGTGTATCAAATTTTTAATACCAACACATTTTAGTTGATATTATTCAATTGTGTACTAGAACTTAACACATAAAAATTAATGTATTCACCAACTGAATGATAACAATTAACATAACACATGTATTAGTATTAAAATTGTGGTATAAATTTTAAATATTTAGCATTATTCTATAAAATAATCATTTTAAATTATTATTATTTTTTATTTCTTTCATCCCAGACTTTTTCTCTCCCTTCTAGATGTGTTTCTCTTTATTTTTTCCCTATCTCTGACCCAACATAAGTTTCGGAGTCTTATTCAGGTGAAGAGAGAGAGGAGAAGAGAGGAGAAGAGAAGAGAATACTGATAGCGACTGGTAGGCGAAAACCCCACCTAAGAGGACGGAAGTCTAAACGAACACCGCTGTTCAAAACCCAAAGCTACGTGAAGCCGTGGTGGCGCTAGGGCATCCTCTTATCATGCGCCGCACTTGACCGTCTTCCTGCTTCTTCTGTTCTCTCCCATGGCGAACCTGAAATCCGATTCGTCCACCTCTCGTCGCATTGTTCGCGCTTTCTTGGATTTTCTCAGCTCTGGTTTCTCTCTCTTTCTATATAACTCGAATTACATGTTACGGATTGTTTAAGATTGATTGCTTTGATCTTGGTTGAAAATTGCATCAATGGCATACGAGAATTTTGGGATTACTCTGGTTTTTAGTGTCACTGTTGTGTAGTTATGGTTATGGAGTAGGTTGCAGCTTTGAAAATGGTAGTGTAGAGTTCTTTGGTTGCTTTTAGGCTTGTTTAGAGGTTTGTAGAACAAGTTCAATTTCCATGGAGTCTAGATTAGGATTGAAGTTGTCGTATTGGGAAACCCTAATTGGTTGAATGTACATAAGTGGAGGCGAAAGGCTCTATCCTTTCTTGTTTGTTGGAGTAATAGCCCTAATGGAGTAAGAAGCTGGATTAATGTGAAAAATTGAAATAGGAGTGTTATCAGTGGCAGTTTGATTTATTATCGTAATTTAAACAATTTAATAGTTTCGTAGTTATCAGATAAACAATATATTCTCGCAGATTTTCATTTTGTTATTTTCCAGTTTTTAAAGGAATGCCTTGTTATTTATCACAATTGTGAGTAGTCCTTTAGGTCTTGAAACAAGTTTCAGTTTCTTTTTCTCTCAAACACTTATGCAGATTAAAACCATTGCCGTCGTTTTTATTATGAATGTCCATTTCTAGTTTGAAATCATGAACTTATGAGTGTGTGTTGTTACCTGTTCGACAGTTGAACCTGCTCCTGGTGTTGATTTTGAAGGCCTTGAGGTTGCTAGAGAATGTTTGGAAGAGGTTTTTAAGCTTGATTCATTCCCTAATGATGAACAAACAAAACCTGATTCGTTGGTTGACATTTTTAGTTCACTAGGAATGAACAAGCTTCAAGATAATAAGGCAGATCTTCATCATGGATCAATCTCAGCAGACGTTCCAAGTTCGTCCCTCACTCAGAACTGTGCCGAGGAAAATCTTTCAGAGGCCTCAAAATCTCCGGTACTTTCTCAGCATCCTTCTTTTCTTTTATTACTTGTTAATGAGTTACGTGGTTCTTTCTCAAATCTCCTTTGGTTCATCTATGATGATCCCGTTATTGAGAATTGATTTCTGGTCCTTGCAAATTTACAAGTACTCTAACTATTAAATTTAGATGGGTGTTCTAGGACTGATGCTTATGCCAGCTTGTTAGGGTTATAAGTTTGCTGCAACAGTTTATTGCCTGTGGTATTTCAGTAGACAGTAAAGAAGGGCAGTGTTTCTGATCCATGCACAGAATTTCAGAGACAAAGAACTGTTGGTGCTTCGTAGAAGAGAAAAGTGTTAAAATGAGGAGTCACATGGGTCGGTTTAAGGTTGTTTACTTCCATCTTAAGTTTAATGGTATATTGAGGTTAAAGGAATGTGCATGAGTTCAGGTCGTCTACGGTCGTTATAAATTTGTCATTGTTTTGTGATCTTCTATTTGGATCAATTTTGGCTCACTGCTGTGTTATGCATATCTTAGAAATTAAAATTGTGGACATAATGCTAATAATTGAAACTTTCTGGAAGAGAAGAATCAAATTTTCAGGGTCATTAAATGAGCCTCAAATCAGGAAGATTTGTTCTGACTGGTTTATTTATTTGGTTGATGCATTTCAGAATGTAGCTGAAGGTCCAATTTGCTCCTTGTTGATCGGAAACAAGTTGATGACTAGATTCTAGTTGTCAAAAAATTCAAAGGAATAAAAATTGGGGTAAATTAAGAGTGAAGAGATAAGTATAAGTGGTCTAGGCATGACACCTTGGTTAATGGGACATCAGACACTAGAGACACCCATTACATACACCTCAAGCAGAACTCCTGGTTTTTTACATTCCTTTGTTACGTCTACTTTATACATTATTACATTTCTCTTTCACCAAGACAAAGGTTAAGATGTAGAATTTACTGACTCTAAATTGACTAATCATGCTTGAACACATGGCAAAAGCAAACAACATATCGAGAATCTTACCATTTTATTACTTTAACAACTTTTTAAGGTTCCCTTGATCATGTCTATTGAATGATTACAGAACAGTGAAGAAAAGGGTATCATTATGCATGATTGTAAGTTCTAAGACTTTACATAAGTTATCAAAATTATAAAATCACTGTATGAATGAAAGAAAAGGAAAATAACTAAATTTGGAAACCTAGAGAGTCATGGTCCTCATGGATCAACTAGCGTAAAGGAAACTGACTATCTTACAAATTATACAAAGAATATCCTCTTTGCTTTGCTTTTGTACTGATTAAATGATTTAGAGTTGCATGTTGAGTCAAGTTCTCTAATTATGATACTATCATTACTCTGATTCTTAAATTCTATGTTTTTCACACTTTTCATGGTTTGCATCAGGCTGAAGATTTGACAAGTGAACCTCATGTATCAGGTAGGTTTATCCTTTTATTTTCTTATTTTTTCTTCATTTGTTTTCCTTGTTGGATCTCGACCTCTTGCTTTTTCTTTTTCTTTTTTTTTTTTCCTCCTTCGAATGACTTGTTTGATCATTACAAGGTTTGGGGACTACTATTTCTTTTTCCCTGTCTATATTTTTTTGTTTTGATAAGAAACAAAACTTGTATTAATGAAGACATAATACAAATGAAGTGGATAAGAAATCCACTAAGAAAACAAACAATAGGAAGAAAAGACTACAACAGCGGATTATGGTCCCTTACTATGTCAGAGAAAGTAAAACTCTTGAACTTCTTTACATCATACAAGCAAATAGCTACCCAGAATTTGACCCTGTCCCACACAGCTTCCATCCCTTCTTCTACGTCGAAAATCCTACGATTCCTTTCAAGCCACAGATCCCAAAAACTAGCTAACCCAGCTACTTTCTATAACAGTCTTCCTTTTTGATTAACAAGAAGACCTTGCCCACCTTCTGACAAATCTTGACAAAATCTAGGAATCACCCAGCTTCTTCCAAACTCCTTCAAAACCTTATACCAGAGTGAAATTGAGAACTCACAATGAAGAAACAGATGATGCAAGGATTCACTTTCTTTTTTGCGGAAAACACACTGCCTGAAGATAGAGAATGATATGGTCTTCTGTTTTGTAAAACTTCATGAGCGTTTAACTTTTCCAAAGCTAATAACCATCAAATACCTTTACCTTTGAGGATACTGGTGCATTCCAGAATAACTTAGCCGGGATAAAATCTGCCTCATTGCTTTCTTGACTAAGCAAGAGAACACAGATTTGCAAGAGAAGCAATCTAAAGGGCTGTTAACCCAAATCCTCCTATCCTCGATCTCTGAACAGAGTCTAATTGAATCCAAGCGGGTCAATAGGTCCAGTAATTGAGGGATTTCTCTGTTAGTTGAGTTTCTTAGGAGATGAAAATTCCAACTATTAGAGTGACTTGAAATTGGATCTGAATCCTCAATGAAATCCAAAACAACTCTGTCTTTAAAAGACGAAAGCCTATATAAACTCGGGAAAGCTGTTGCCAAGTTGTTATCCCCTACCCACTTGTCCTCCCAGAATCTGATCCTGGAGTCATTTCCAACTTTAAATCTTACTAACTGAGAGAAATCTCCATAAAGAGCAGAGATAGCTTTCCAAGGGCTTCTAAGAGTCGCCCTATCTGTTGACGCAGCAGCCCAAAGATTTGAATTAAGCCTGTACTTACTTTTAATGACTTTGTGCCACAAGGAGTTTGATTCACTTGGGAACCTCCACAGCCTCTACATTAGAAGGCTTTGTTTCTATTTGAAACTCTCCCGATACCCAGTCCTCCTTTCTCCTTTTTCCCTGTCTAAATGAAAGTTGTTGTCAGATAGAAAGTCCTTGACCAGGACATTATATGTTGCATCTGTTTGTGTTTCTGTTGTAAATATCTGCCACAGTTCTGCTAATTATTGGTAACAGCATTCTCAGTGAACCAAATTTTTCGGTCTCTACAATGAAAATAAGTTTCAAATATAGGATGAAAAAAAAAAAAAAGAATGTGGACATTTTGACTTAACTATTTTAATGAAGCAGCAAAATGCATAAAAACAAACAGAGTTTTAGGGTTTGTGATTGTCTGCCATTTCTGTTGGATGGAACTCAATACCGGGTGTCTTGCAAAAGAATTCTAGAATCTCATGTTGCCTTTGTTTTATTTCTGGCTAGGAAGTTTTAAGGGATTTCTGTTTTAGTTTTGCTTTTGCCTTTTCTTTTCCTGTAATTGGTGAGAACAGGATGTCCTATTGGGTCTTTACTTTTATTTAATTCCCAAGAATTAAAATTCTGGTGATATAAACAATACTCTGAAAATAAGGAAGTACATATTTACGCATATTATGCAATATCCTTATTTTAAAAATGAAAGAATAGGTTTGCTTGCGTTTAATGTAATTTAATTAAAAGTACAAGATTGAAAGTTTGGATTTTCTTAGAAACACTAGACTGTTCTGAAATCTTCCCCTGTCCTCTCTCAAAGGAGATTTTATACTCTATCATATTAACAAATCAAAGAGATGTATTAGTTCAATAGAAATGCTGATCTTATACTTAGTTTTCACTTTGCTATCAAGTTAAACTGGGAGAGGTATGAGTACTGATCCTATGCTTCGAAGTTGTTGCTATGTTTTCTAAACTGGGAGAGGTATGAGTACTGATCCTATGCTTCAAAGTTGTTGCTATGTTTTCTGACCTCAGTGTGCTTTTGGTCATCTCATTGATAGGGGAATCTAAAGATGAACTTTTTGGACAGTTTTTTGCTGCACTTGAGAAAGTTCATTTTTTTAGGACCATGCCTGACGGTACTGATGACCCAGTTGGAGTAGAGAAAGCAACTCAGTTATTCCATGATGCCTTTACTGTATCTCTCTCTCTCTCTCTCTCTCTCTCTCTCTGTTATATGTTCTACAATAAATAATCTATCCATAATTCCATATTTTTTCATGACTGTTATCTATAAAGCTAATGTTCCCACTTGCAATTTTAGTACCTTAAAGAATTTTAATATAGTGTATCGTGTAATGAAGTTGCTTTCATGTTTTTTGGAGTTGAATTTTGCATGTCTGAACTCAAGTTTTTCTGTTTTGAACTGAATGCGTGTGATAAGTAGCATTTGGTTTTTTCATTCTTTGGGGAAGCTAAGAGTTGTAAACAGGAAGTTATTGAGGAGGACAAGAGAAGTATGTCATCAATCTAGATGCTTCCAAATTTTAAACAACAATTGAGCTTATATAAACACGTGCCTCGTGTTTGTAGGATCTTGGTGTAGGTGCTAAGTTGGTATCAGATTAATGAACTTGGGATTGTATACCACCACTGGATTAGAGGGGCAGGGAAGAGAGAGGGTTATCTCCCTTTCACTAAGTGGGTTGAAAGAAGACCTATTGGAGTAGCTAATGGATTGGAAAAACTGATGAGAGATGGCGAAAATTTCTGGCTTCGGAGGAGGTTTGGGTATTGGCAATTTAGTTCTTTGAAATACAGCATTGATCTTCAAGTGGTTATGGAGATTCACCCTCAAGAAAGCTTCATTTTGGCATTTAATTACCAAGAGCAAGTATGGGCTTCATCATAACAAGTGGGATTCCGGTTTGGCATTAAGAACCACTTTTTTTGATTTGATGATTTTCTCAAGCTGGTAGTTTTTAAGGTGGGAAATGGACGCTTCTGTTAAAAAAAAAATTATAGTAGGGGGTGAGGAGGTGCTAAGACCAGATTTTCAGCTTTGTACAGAGTACTTGGTCTACATAATGGCTAGATTTCAGAATTTTGGGAGGGTTAAGGAGGAGGAGGATTAATTACTTTTTCCGGAATCTTCATCGATTCAGAGATCTCCATGATAGAGAGGGAGGTGAACCGATGGAGGTGATGGAATGCTTGGTTTGTTGTAATTTATGCAGCAATATTAAAGACAGAAGAGAGTGATTGCCGGATAGAAATGGAGGCTTCCCATGCAAGTGTTGGTTCAACAATTTCAGGGAGTTGGATGAATCCGAAGAGTTTGCTCCTATTGGCTGGGTTGGAAATCCCTGGTTCCCCATAAAGTTAAAGTATTTGATGGTTGGTAGCTTTGAGGAATATCAATGTTCATATTATACTCCATAGGAGAAGGCCTTATCAAGCAATTTCTCCTGATTGGTGTGTTTGTAAAAATCCCAGGAAAACTTTTATCATTTATATCTTCATTTAAGATTTTTGTTGAAGATTTGGGTGAAGTTTTTGGTTGAATATAATTTATATTGGGTCATACCTAGATCATGTCCTGTTGTATTCATGGAAAAGGAGGGGGATTTTGGACTAATCAGAGAGGTCGTTATGGCATACCTGCTGTTCTGGCTATTTTTTGTGGTGAAAGAAGTAATCGTATTTTTGAAGTTAAAGTGTCCTTGGAGGAGGATATTTGGTGGAGAGTGAAATTTTGGGTAGCTATTTGGTTAAAGAACGTTAAGGAGTTTAATAATTACTCTTTTGTGAATCTTTTGAGAAGTTGGGAGATGTGAGCTTTGATCGGGTTTTGTTTTATTGGGAGGAATTAGGTTTCTTTAATTTCTGGAGGGACATCTCGATCCCTGTTTTTGTAACTTTTTTTTTTTTTTTTCAATTAGTAATATAATTTTTTCTTATCAGCCAAAAGGGGAAAAAGAAAGTGGGTTGAAAGAAGACAGCCAACGAATTCCCTCTCAATCAGATGAGTTTTCATATTGTTTTTTAGCTAGGCCGATTAAAAGAAAGGAAATCAATGTAAGATTGTGTTTTACAGAATTTTTGTCGTGGTTCATATTGCCAATCTTTGTATAACTAGTTGTTGTTGCTGGACATTAGTCAGTGGTAAAGTTGCCATTTTCATGGTTATCTAGACGTACACTTTGTGTTATACTAATGTTTGCCTGTCATTTTTGAGGCTCTTCGAAGTTTCCCAAATATTGCTTTTAGAAGTAATTTCTCAAATAGTAATAGTAACTTGATGGGAAATTATGTGTTGTTTCAGGAGATGGAAAGATTTGGCTGCCAGGAATATAATGCAAAGAACCTGGCTGAGACATTAAAATCACAGGGTATGTGTACTTGAGGGCCTTTACTTGATCTTATACGTCAATACTGTTTTGCATCTTATTCCATCCATCAATTGCACCTTTTTAACTTTTAATGTGCTTGCTGGATCACAGCTTTCTGTTTAATCTATTGTAAGCTCATTCCATTATGTGATTTTTTTTTTCCCCCCTTTTCTTTGGTTAGGTAACAGGGCCATGCAGTTAAAGCTTTACTCTGAAGCAATTGAGCTTTATAATTGTGCCATTGGACTTTTCGAAAACAATGCTGTTTACTACTGTAACAGGTGGGCAACCAACTTGTACTTGAATAGATGTACATTGTCAGTTACATGAACATTTAACACAGCTCAGTTTGTCCCAAAAATATATTCCTGTTTCTGCCATTACTTAAAGTCTGAATTTGTCCTTTTCAATTTCTCTTTAAAAGTTAAAAGTAACAGATGTAATACTTAAGCCTTGCAGTTCTTGTGTACTCATGCATACTGATCTTTTTCATTAAATACTCTTGAAACTTTTGTTTAGGGGGCCTTAATATAAAGGTATCTTACCCACTCAATATCTTAAGCTCTTTTGGTAAATAAATGGGATGGTTCCGGTGTCAAATTCATATTTTGCTATTATAGATAGAGAGGACAGAAAGAAAAAGTTAAAATAGCTGCAGTTTACTAGGATGCTAACAAACTTCTTCAGTCATTTTAATATTAGTACACTTGGCATCCTGTCGAGTGTTAAGTTTTTTTGGGCCAATTATAGCAATTTATAATACCCTTTATATATCTCTTTTCTTGAAACTGAAAGCTTAATTGATTAGTATGAGCTACACATATCAGGGCAGCTGCTTACACTCAGGTCCACAAATATACTGAAGCTGTCAGAGATTGCCTCAAATCCATCGAAATTGACCCAAACTATAGCAAGGCATACAGTCGTCTGGGATTAGCTTATTATGCACAAGGAAATTACGGTGATGCTATCAATAAAGGATTTAAAAAAGGTTGGTATAGGATTTATTTTATTAGTACCAATAGTAAAATAGTAATCGAACGAGCTTAGAACATGAGTTGTTCTATTGGCTTTTTGTGTTTCTTGTTTGAGGAAAATTAGTCATTTTGCCCCCTCATATTTGCCATCAGTCTGAATTTGCCTCCTCATTTTTGACTAAATATTCAAGTGCCTCCTACAATGGCAAAATTATTCTTCTTTTGCCCCTCACTTTTGACTTATTATAAATGTCCCCTAAAATGGTAAAATTGTTATTCTTTTACCCCTTCAACTTTAATACCGCTAGAAAATTATTAATGGATGATAGCTAAATAATCATTTTACTTTTTAAATAACTAATAAATATCTTTTACTGTTTTTTATTTTATTTTTATTTTTTATATTAGATATTTCCAAACAGCTAGTTTTTATGATTAAATAGATAAAATAAAGGAAAAGAGGTAGAAAAAAAAATATTTTTTAATGGTTATATATGTATATGTAAAACAAAAAATAGACGAAATAGTACAATTTTTGCATTAATTCATTAGTGTCAAAATATTTTTAGAAGTTATGTGAAAAAAAAAACTGTATATTTTCATATCCAAAAGACTTTCTAGAAAATGAAATGACTATTTGTCCTCTTATTTTTTTATGAAAAATAGTCATTTTATTTTAGTCTTTTCATTTCATGAAAATATGAAAAATAAGAGGCAAATTCATGAAATAGTTATTTCACTTTTTAGAAAGTCTTTTTTTGGATATGAAAATATGTAGTTTTTTTTTTTTCTTTTTTTTAAACATCTAAAAATATTTTGACATTAATGAATTAATGCAAAAATTGCTCCATTTTGTCTATTTTTTATTTAACATATACATATATAACCATTAAAAAAAATTATTTTTCTTTTATTTAATCAAAAAAGGTAGCTCTTTGGAAATGTCTAATATAAAAAAAAAATAGTAAAAGATATTTATTAGCCATTTAAAAAGTAAAATGATTATTTAGTTATTTTCCATAAACAATTTTCTAACGGTATTAGAATTGAGGGGGTAAAAGAATAACAACTTTACTAGTTTAGGGGGCATTTGAAAACTAAGTCAAAAGTGAGGGGGCAAGGAAGAACAAATTTGTCATCTAGGGGCACTTGAATACTAAGTCAAAAATGACGGGGCAAATTTATACTGATGGCAAATGTGAGGGTCCAAAATGACTAATTTTTCTTTGTTTGATGATATACTAGTTTACTTGGTTGCTTTTATTTCATTATACACATCTTTGTGGGAAAATTGTGGTTGCAAACGGGCAATGTGTCAATGGTAGGGAACTTTTTCTTGTTTATGATGCTCTAATAAGAGGGCGAGAAATTGAAACCCTTCAAAGTGCTTGAACCGTGGTTTTTGGAATGCTAAAGGCCTCACCATTGGAGTAGGTGGATTTTTAACCTCAAGGGTTAGGGGTGTTTGGTGCCTGTCTAGCTGGGTTTTAACTTTTGGAACATGGAAAAACTTGATGACCAGTTTTTTGGTGAATCATATCGAACCATTGGCCGTCAAAATTTTGGTCTATGTTGTTTTGATGGTATTTTGTTTCTTTAAATTGTCTGATTATCACAAATTATGCATCTTCTCAGTTTATTCCTATCTATGTTAACTAATGATGAGTAATCAAATTAATTTTTAAAAAGGATGTGCAATTGATTGGGGGGGAAAAAAAAAGAATCTGACTTATAGAGCAAATTTAGTCCCTAAATGTGAGATTTTATCCTTTCAGCCTTGCAATTGGATCCAAGTAATGAAGCTGTCAAAGAAAATATTTGGGTTTGTTCTTGACTTGGTGCCTTCTTTTTGTCTCTCCCCCCCTACACCTTTCGTTTGTTAGTATTGCTACTTCAATTGACCTGTTTCTCCTACTGAAACCATAGATGGCTGAACAAAAATTGAGAGAGGCTCAGCGAGCTGAACGTGATCAGGTAAGAACTGAAGAGAGATCGCAGGGGACAGTAGTCCTTTTCAATTTGCTTTCTTAGCCTGAAGTTTTAGTTTGATTCTCTAAATGTGGTCAAGTCCTGTTTTCAAATGTGCCTACCTGAGTTTCTATTTGTTGAATTTACTTTGCTTTTGTCATTTTATTCATTCTAATTTACTATTCTACTTGAAATTTATAATCGTTTTCTGCATCCTATACAATACACAGAGTGCAAGTTCATCCAGCCAAAGTAATTCAGAACACCATAACCAGTCTGCAGGAGGGCCAAGAAGCCACGGTGCTCCACTTCCGTTCACATCTATGCCCTTTAATACGACTGGTCTTCCTGCTGATTTTGCAAATATGTTTATGAACATGGCTACAAATGCACACCAAGGACAGCATGCTCAGAACAGGCAAGGAGACCATGGCAACACCGACAGATTGGATGACCCCGGAATACGAATTGGTGGGAACATCAATTTGAATTTCGGTGAGCAAATGCCCGAGGAGCTAACTGGGGCTTTGAGATCTGTAATGGAGATGTTCTCTGGCGCAGCAGCTCATGAAAATTCACATGATACTACCACTGGAAGGTCAGCACCACCACCAAATTAGAATTTGGAGTCTTTAAATTTTTAAATGTACAATAGCCTCAACAATTTTGTATCATCAATTTCCTCTTTTTTTTTTTTTTTTTTGAACATTTTCATTTTCAATTTGGCCGTCTTCGTCGCCTTTTTTTTTTTTTTTTTTTTCTTTTTTCCGTGGTTTGGTGGGTAGCAGAAGGGAAGGGGAGAGAGGGGTGCGGGATATATGTATGGGTTAGTAGACAGCATTAATGTAAATACAAACGTCTGAGAATCCAAAACTCATGTAGTGAAAAGAGAGCCTCTGATGTTGTTAATTTTTTGTTTACTTTTGACAAATCAAAGATAAACCTGGTTAAGAAGTTCGGAGATTTTTCCCTATTTATTTGTTAATTCCTTAGAAGATATCTGGGTGGATGTTTTGATAATCATCTCTTTAAGAGGCGTCGTTTCACTTTGCATGTATGGTCGATTGTCTAGTTAAATATATCGTCAGCTAAGTCATCGGTATCCCATAATGTTGGAGGGATTACTCATCGTAATGACTAATTGTCATCATTAGCAGATGAAATCCCATCGAATTTCGTTCTATCAATGTTCAGTTCAATGAGAATTTCGACTCTTTATTTTTTTACCCCCGTTATAAATCGTTTCAAGTTACGATTAAATGAGATCACTGCTTACTTAATTGTTCATAAAGAGTTATGATAGAGACAAATCGAAGGAAACTTTTATTTTATTTTATTTATTTTTATTTATTTTTGGAAAATTATTAGAAATCTTCAGTATGTAAGCAAAATACCAGTTGCCTCCCTGTGTTTTTAAAAATTTTAAATTCTAAATGTATCCTCCCAGATTCTTAATTTGGTTTTGGGTCCAAATTATCCATTCTAACAGATTTCATCGACTTTTATATGTCTTTTATCTAAACACGGGAAAGTGACCTAAGATTCAGATAAACTCAAGTGCCTAGAAGTTGTAAGTTACAACTGATAGATGAATACTATTCATTGCTTGAGATTTTGTTAAATGTAGAGCCGATTTCACCAATAACCTCCCAATAAAATACTATAGTATCACATTAGCCCCTAATTTTTAACTTATGTTGAACTTTAATAGTGTCGCACCATTGGCTCTTCAATTCAAAGATTGTTTCATTAAAAATGTACAATATGTGAATAATGTTAGAGATTCTAACAATTATCCAAAAATTTTGATATGTATACGTGTCAAGTGAGTCGTCATCGTTTAATTAGTGAATGCTCTTAAATTTTTTTGTTAAATTTTTAATAGAAATGAGTTTTGTGCAAAGTACATAATTTAGTAATTGTGGCTAAAAACGAGATTTTGACTCATAAAAATAAATAATGCCTAATTATATATTTTATCTATGACTATTTTCTGTTAAAAAACTAACAGTTTGTGACAAATGGGTTATTGTTGTAATAACTACTTAATTTAAGAGTCATAACTATGTAAGTTGAAAATTTGAGAGCAAAGTAATACATTAAGTATAATTCAGGACCATGGCAATATTTAATCTTAAACTATTTTGTGCATATCACATGATGCAAATATATAATTTTGGATCAGTGATATTAATAGTCCATAAATTATACATATAGTGCCACTTTGTTCTCTGAATTTTAATTTACATAGTTATAATCCTTAAATTATGTAAAAGTTGAAATAATGATCATTTTGTCATAAAGTATTAAATATTTAACAGAAATAAGCCATTACAGAGCACACAATTTGGTAACTATGGTTAAGAATGAGATTCTTAGTTTTTAACTTACACAATAAATGAGTAGACGGCCAAAACTTATACAATTATTTTAGTGATGACAATTTTTTTCACAAACGATTAAATTTTTAATAGAAATGGATCTTGTGCAAAGCGCATAATTTAGTAATTATAGCTAAAAATGAGACTCTAACTCATAGAAATAAATATTGTCCAATTATATGCATTATCTATGACTATTTTATGTTAAAAAGCTAATAATTCATGACAAATAGGTTGTTGCTATAAAAATTGCATAATTCAGAAGTCATTACTATGTAAATTAAAAATTTGAAGTACAAAATAATAAAATGAATATAATTTAAGAATGATTACTATATTTAACCCTATACATTTTGTCGGGGTAAATTAACGCTTTAGGTCGATCAAGGGTCTTATGAAAGTCAGAAATACAGTTGGAAGGAAGTAAAACATAGAAAATAAATAAAAATAAATAAATAAAACTTAGAACAAAAACGACCATGCTTGTCATTTAAGGGAGAAATTTTAGGACTTTTGGCTGAAAATTATTCATATCAAATTTCTTCCTTTGCTAGCTGACAATTAAAGAGTATATCAAGCGAAAAGTAAACAAGGAGATCACAAAATTCTTGTTAATAATGTATAATCTGAATTTTTCAGGCAGGAAACAAAATTGAAAGTTAAGTGATTCAACTTTAGGATTATGTGACTATATATGTGGTGCATTTGTGATAGGGTTAATTATAATAATGGTCCTTAAATTATACTCATTGTATCACTTTAGCTTCTAAATTTTTAATTTACATAGTAATGATTTATGAGGTATACAATTATTACAATGACCCATTTGTTACAAATTATTAGTTTTTCAACAAAAAATAATTACAGACAAAACGTATAATTAGATATTATTTATTTTTATGGATTAGAATCTCGTTCTCAGACATAATTACCAAAATGTATGGTAATAATAGAATTCACATATAAAGACCATCTTCAAGGTATTATGCTAAAAAATGGTATTCTAATACTAAATATAGCATGACACGTTAAACTTAGCATGCACTTTTTTAATTTTGTTCTAATGTATATATGCTAAACAAATATTATTTTATATTTCAAACATTAATTTCAAGTGTAAAATATATTTTTTTTCCACCATATACTCTTATTATTTCATCATTTAATTACTAATCATAAAAATTAACTTTATTTACTAATTTAGAAGTATTCATATTATATATAAATGAGGAAATTAGTCAATGCAAAAAATATTATAAATAAAAAAAAATTCTCCTATCAATTTTAATTGATTATTATTTAGTAATGATTATTGATAACTCTATGAAAATAGAGCTATTTAGTCTGTCTTTAATCTTAGAAAGATTGTTTTGGGGAATAAATTGTCTATTCTAGGTATATTTGCTTGCTTTATTTTAGTTTTTATGTTTTTGGTAGTTATGGTCTAGCTTAGTTAATGTTTATTTTGTTTCTCTAATTTCTAGTAAAATTGCTGAATTTTGGGTTTGAATTCTGCATAATTTTAAATAGTAGCCCTTAAGAAGAAATATTGAATTTGAGCCAAAATTTGGAAAACTGAGTTTTACTGTAGCAAAGTCAGAGCATAGCTGA
This sequence comes from Parasponia andersonii, assembly GCA_002914805.1. Lineage (NCBI taxonomy): Eukaryota > Viridiplantae > Streptophyta > Magnoliopsida > Rosales > Cannabaceae > Trema > Trema andersonii. The sequence goes on from JXTB01000301.1 coordinate 248,152, forward strand.
GTTAGTAGATTCTCTCTACCTAACAACTTTTGTGTACAGCTGGCAGTGATTTTTTTTTTTTAACATTAAATGCCAACTAAAAGTGCAACGTTAAAATAATCCTCATTTCCTTACTTGGTTGACACATGTATTAGGGTACCTCACATCCTTAGTATATAAAAAAAGAAAGTATTGTACAAATAAAAGGAAGGAGGAGACGACTGAGAAAAAAATAGAAAAAGAAAGAAAAAAAAAAGAGAAAGAATAGTACAAAGAAAGAAAGGACGAATAAGGAAATGATACTAACAAAGAAGAGCACACATAATCATCATCTAACTAGAGTTTTTTCTTCTTTTTTTTTTCAATCTTCTTTGTATTTAATTACTTTTTGGATAATACTACGTATCCCAAATTTTGTACCAATTTTTTATACCAACACATGTGGCATGTAAGTTATCAATATCTAATTAGTGTGTTAATACTTATTAGAAATTGAATAAATATTATCACCAATTAAGTAGTGATAAATCACATGCCATATATATTAGTATTAAAATTTTGGTACAAAAGTTGGTACCTCAAGCATTATCTCTACTTTTTTTCTTTTTCTTGTATTTTTTTTTGTAATCAATGGATTATTGTGATGTGCTGATTTTTGAAACTCAGAATATGAGCTACGTTTTCCTTAGTTGGAATTGTGATGAATCTAAGGTTGTAATGACGACTTAAATGTTATTTTGATGTTTATGAAAATTATCTTTTGTTTATTTAAGTAAGCTTAAATGTTAATTCATGTTATTTTTTGGCCACCAATATCTGAGAAAAATAAATTAAGATTAATTCTGAAAATATTAATTTCAGTTGGATCCAATTTGAACGATGCATGTTTGAGTTATCTACTTTATAGATCTTTGGATTCTTGACAATATATGAATATATTGTTACCGTGCATACCCATAAAAATTGAAATCTTAAATTGTGTTTTGAAAACTAGTTAGACATAAGAATATGTTAAAATTTGTTTGAAGAACTTTAATCATAATAAATTCGTAAGATTATTATGTGCAGATTGAATTTTTGGTTAACAGGAGTGATTTTGCCATAACATTACTGCAACATTTATAGCCAGAATTGCAACTAAGGAGGATTCAGTAATCCTAACTTAATTCCACCGTAGATTTACAATTAACTAATTAGATCGTATTATTTTCTACTTAATATTTACGTTTTTGTCTTCACCCAATAGTTTTAGTATTTTATTGTAAATTTTTATTGCTCATTTCTTAAACTATTTTGCTTAATATTTAGTTTTTATAATCAACTTAGTAATCAATCCTCGTGGAGACGATACTTTTCTTATTATTATATTACTTGTTCAACACATACACTTGCATAACAATTATAAACTTGTAAATAAAATTTAATAAAAAAATAAATAGAAATATTAAATTTTGATAATATTGTGAGACACATGAATATTTTTTATATAAATAATGACAATTTTGTAAATAACAACACATATTAAAATTTAACATATGCTATTCTTTGTGTTATATTTGACGTAATAAACAACACGCGTTAAAAATTATACCAAATATAATATACTATTAAAGAACTATTTTTTTATTCAAAAATGCTAAAATTTAGCGTGATATTCTAGCATATCCATTAAAGATTATCTGAGCCGTGAAACCATGGATCGGGGAAAGTTAAGAGTCCTTTTCATAGTTTAAGAGGCAAAACTCGACACCATTCAAATAGTCTGGGAACAAATAAAAATTCTCTGTTTTTTGTAGGGCCCACTATTTAAAAGAGTGCGAAGAAGAAATGAAAACAAAGAAAAAACAAAAAAGTTATTGATATCAAAAGCACAGCCTCCTCCACTCCTCACTCCTCCTGAGACTCCAACTTCATTCTTCTCGAACTCTCCGCTTTCACTTGCTCTTCATCCTTTTTAAAATCGCTCTCCTTTCCCATTCTCCAACTAAAATGCTCCTCTCCTGAATCCGTTTCCGGTTTCCGGTTTCCGCCAGTGAGGTCAGTCTCTTCTCTTTCCTTCTCAGCCCATTTTCCCAGAATATGATTTCCTTGTTTTCGAGTTCTGTTTTCTGAATGTGGCCTTTGTTTGACTCAATTTTAAGTTCAAATTCTGGGTTTTCTAGCTTCATTTTTGAATAACAATTTGTCTGGGATAACCGATTTGAATCTTTTGAACGTTCAAATGATTTACCTGAAATTCAAAATTTTGCTATATAACGCATAATGATCGCCATTCTAGCCCAAATTGGCACATAGAGTTTCGAAAATGGCTCTGAACAAAATTTTAGTAGTAGCTACCTCATCATACGTGTAGGACTAGTGGTTTAGTTGAAGTCAAAAGCTTTCAACTTAAACTTGAATGGAATTAAGAATTTGTTTAGATGTTTTTTTTTTTTTTTTTTTATCCAATGCATTTTCATCTTCACTGAGCTTAGTAGGTGTTACTTTTGGACTTTTCAGTAGCTAGCTTTTTTTTTTTTTTTTTTCAATGCTAGTTACGGCTCTAATTTTTGCTTTTAAAAGTGAAGGGGATGATAGTGCTCTCAAATAACATACTGAGCGTATTTGCACTTTTTCTCAATTGAGGGAAGGGAGATTCGAACTTTGGACCCTTCAGGTTGTGGTTACTGGTTACCACCAAGAACATCTTGAGAGCCTCCACAGGACAATAACCTTCATTTTACTTTCGGAAAATAAAAAACTTAGGGTGTGTGTGGTATAAGATTTGAATCATATTTTTCAAATTTAGAAACAATTTTTATGCAAAAAATTGGAAGGATAAAATATTATCTTTCCAACTTTCTATATAAAAGTTTTTTTTGGATTTAAAAAATAATATTCGAATCCTATATCAAACACGTCCTAAAAGTTTTGCCAAGCAAGCCCTTTGTATTTGGGAGAAACAATTTTTTTTTGAAAAATCTGTTTTGTTCTGATTTTCAGAAGTGCATAGTATGTGATGCAATTTTGAGATTAATGTGATAAAGGGTTTGGTAGTACAGGTTTATGTTTAAAATTAGTTAAATGATTGGACTGATACTCTACTTTTCAGGGTTCAAGAAGGTAGATTCTGTTGGTAATATACAGTCCTGGAAGGATGACTCCCTACATTATTGGCGTCATTGTTCCTCTTGTGGTTACTCTTATTCTTCGCAATTCCAAGACTGCAAAGAAACGGGGGTTGCCTGTTGATGTTGATGGGGAACCTGGGTATGCAGTCCGAAACCGTCGGTTCACTTACACGGTACAAACAGCATGGGAAGGCGTCTCAACTCTTGCAGAACTTTTTGAGCAGTCCTGCAAGAAGTACCAGGACAAGTGCTTCCTTGGAACCCGGAAGTTGATTTCAAGGGAGGTTGAAGTCACAGAAGATGGAAGATCCTTTGAAAAGCTTCATTTGGGAGAGTATGAATGGCTTACTTATGGGAAAGCATTTGAAGCTGTGTGCAACTTTGCTTCTGGTTTAGCTCAACTTGGGCATAAAAAGGAAGAACGAGTAGCAATCTTTGCTGACACAAGAGAGGAGTGGTTTATTGCATTGCAGGTTCTATGTGATTTTCGTTCATGGATACTAAGTTTTCTCCTTGTTGACCATATTTAATATGTTTTCTCTCGTAACATTTGATGTCTCTGAAGCAATTTTTCTGTTGAATATATGGTGTGATTTAAGTCTATTTGAGCTGCATGCATATTCCAAAGTTTTAGGTGGCTATATTTCTAGGAAATGATCATAGTGATGAATTTCTCATAAGCATAAAAGCTGTGATTCTTGTACTGGCCTCATTTATTTTAATGGAGACACAAGTGTATGGCTGAGGTGGTTTTCTTTTATCAGGGTTGCTTTAGACGCAATGTTACTGTCGTCACCATATACGCATCTTTGGGCGAGGAAGCACTCTGTCACTCACTAAATGAGGTTATCTCTTGCTGTCTTGCATTTCTTTATCTTGATGCTATGAGTTACCAAGTTAGAAGGAGTGCTATTTGCTTCATATTAAAGTTTTCTTCTATGTGAATTCCACGTTTTCTACACACATGAGAGATAGCAATCTCCATCAGTTGAACTCCTCATCCTTTGTGTGGTTGATGACAATTCTATGGTTCCACATAGTTGCAACAACTATTGGACTTGTTGATATCCTCATATGTCATTAGTGCGAGATCTTACTTTTGCCCTGTCCTCAATGTTCTCATTCTTGTTTATTTATTTATTTAATTTTTCTTTTTTACTGTTTTCTTCTCTCCAGACAGAGGTTACAACTGTAATTTGTGGGCAGAAAGAACTGAAGAAACTTGCAGAAATAAGTGGACAACTTGATACAGTCAAACGCATTATCTGTATGGATGATGAAATCCCTTCTATTGCCTCATCTGTTGAGTGGAGCAGTATCTGGAGTATAACTTTGTTTTCTGATGTGGAGAATCTTGGTCGAGAAAATCCTGTTGATGCGGACTTACCTCTTCCCGCTGATGTTGCTGTCATTATGTATACAAGTGGGAGTACTGGATTACCTAAGGTATGAAGCATCTAAATTATATTTAGTTCCGTTCTGTTGTCAGTGAGTTTTTCATTTCTTCCTTGGTTGTCATTATTCTTCTCATGGTTGATTCTTGTCCAGAGAGCTTTCAAAAATGCATTGAGCATTGCATCGCATGCCGCTGATATTGAATTATCTACATTTCCTTTGGGATGTTTGGTTTTAGTTCCATTTTCGTATCAAGCAAGGCTGTGGTAAATTTGATATTGGCATCAAAATCACCCTCAAAATAGTGTTTTCATAGGCTGAACTGTCATGCCTCATATTGTAATGGGATTGATGATTCATCTCTAATGCTCAAGTTTATTCATTAAGAATTTTCTTTTATTTATTGTCATTTTTTTATGGCTCACAAACATATTTTGCTTTCTCTCTTGATTTTTGCCTTTAATTCAGAACAAGTGCTGCGATGTTAACCTGTTTGACTTTAAAAATGGTTATACTAGCCATATAACTAGTCTAACTTCACTTTTCCAATTTGTACAGGGTGTAATGATGACACATGCTAATGTCCTGGCTACAGTTTCTGCTGTTATGACAATTGTTCCTGGCCTTGGAAGCAATGATGTCTATCTGGCATATTTGCCCCTGGCTCATATCCTTGAATTGGCAGCAGAGGTATGACTGCAGTGGCTGATTAAATTGTTGTAGCAATAGCTATAGTAGTTTTCTGAGAACTTTGTGCCTTATATTAATTCTTTAATATATGTTTTTCTTCCTACGATTTTTTTTAAAATTTATTTTACTGTTCATTTTGAAGAATGTAATTGCTGCTGTGGGAAGTGCCATAGGATATGGATCCCCTTTGACACTCACTGATACATCAAACAAGATTAAAAGAGGAACAAAGGGCGATGCCACTATGCTGCTACCAACTCTAATGACGGCTGTCCCTGCAATTCTTGATCGTGTTCGAGATGGGGTGCTAAAAAAGGTTTGCATTTTTGACATGCATACAAAGCATATGTACGTTACACTTATTTGTTACTCATATTAAGCAAAAGAAGAGGGCAATATGGAACAGATGCAGATCACACAAAGTCTGAAGATCTGCTTCTGAAGCTATTTAAGTTCATTAATACTTAATACAATGATCCCAGGTAAACTCGAAGGGCGGTCTATCCAAGAAATTGTTTGACTTGGCATATTCTCGTAGATTGTCTGCAGCGAATGGTAGTTGGCTTGGTGCTTGGGGCCCAGAAAGGCATCTATGGAATTTGCTTGTGTTTAAAAAGGTCCGGGCAATTCTAGGAGGTCGTATCCGCTTTATACTATCTGGTGGTGCTCCTCTTTCAAGTGATACTCAAAGATTCATCAACATTTGTTTTGGGTTGGTATTTCTGGCAGTTTCTTGATGATTTAAATTAAAATAGGCTGCAAGTTCTGCATTTGTTATGTAAACGTTTACATAGTAACTTTTTATCCTTAAATTTGGTAAGTTTTGTTTCTTTTGTTTCTGCTACCACTTTTTGGCTGGTATGATTTCAAAAAGCGTTTGTATTCATAGGTAGAAGTTGCTGTTTCTTTTAAAGTTTGAACAGTGCAATCATCATGGAATATTATAGCTTCTGGGATATCTCCTCCAATTTAATTGTTACCAGAGAGAAATAGTCTACAGTCCTTATATGGGATTCTTTTTAAATTTTTTTTACATATTTATATAATTGGATAACTATTGCAGTGTTCCAATTGGTCAAGGGTATGGTCTCACAGAAACATGTGCTGGAGGGACATTTTCTGAGTTTGATGATACATCCGTTGGTCGTGTTGGAGCTCCACTTCCCTGCTCATTTATTAAGGTAACTAATATCTCAAGAACTTAGTTCTTATACTTTTAAATTTTTTGGATGAACTTGCTTTTCATTTTATTAATGAAAACAAATGTATACGAGGACTTTCCATCTTCGTTTTTTTGGATATAAAGCTTGAAGTGTTTGACAATCATTAAAGGCCCTTTATTTAGTTTTGTATTTTTCATATACTACAAATATACGTGGCCGATTAAAGTTTAAACATCCTTGGTGGGAGAAATTCCCTAAAACTACATACTGGTGAGTAAATTAAGGGCATGCTTAAACATCCTTAGTTTAGGGCATGTTTACTAAACTAAGGGCCTTTCCCTTTCATATGTTTATGTATGATTTAATTACATATGAAAGGGAATCATACTCTTCCCCACTCGTTGTGTTTTATTCTCCTCCATTCCCTTTCCAATCATTCTTTTCATGGATTAGTAAACATGGCCCAAGTTAATGATTTGGTTGAAAGAAGCATTGAAGGCTCCCTGGTGCAGCTGTTTCTTTTTGATGGTTTGAAATTTCAGACCTTTCTCAACTTGGCATTCCCCATTTCATAGGTTGTCAACTAGTCAATTGTTGAAATTTGGAGCCCCACTTTTCTATTTCTATTTTCCATGTACTATGTTTGTTAAGAATATGGAAATCAATTTACACCCGCCTCTTAACATTTTAAGCTTTTGGGAGAAATGGATTTAGGTGGTCTTGAGTTCAAATGTTGCAACTATACTCTCCAACTGATTGTTCGTAATATTAAAGCCAAATTAGACCTAACTCATTACAGTTTAATCTTCTGAGAATGGTTTTCGAAAATACATATCTTGGTCGTGCCTTTGCTATATAGCTTTTGTCACGGTTGGTTTCTTGACTTATCATGGTCAGTAACTGAAAAGAAGGAAACTGAAAGAAGCTAATTTGAGAAATCTTATCAAGCATACGACTAATGTCATTGGAGCAGTATGCAAGCCTCACCTTATGGAGTTTACTGTTTCGACTTCTTATTCCCCTAGCCTTTTAAGGAGACCTGAGATTTTAAACTCTCGTTGGTTTTTTGTCCTTTCTTGGACTGGTGTCACACATTATTGTGCGAATCATTGAGGAAGTTGTAGAAGATTTCCATCTAGTTTAGTTGGTAAACTCTCTTAACTTCTTATCCAAGGACATGTAGGTGGAATCCCACCCTCATTAGGATTGAGAAGGGTTTGTTGGAAGAGAGAGGACAACCTTTTGTTTTGTAGTTATTGAATTCGGAAATGAGGTGGTCTCATCTTGCTTTTGAGTTAAAAATATCTTCACAGAATGTTTGTGCGCATGACCAAAGTCTTTCTATCGTCACAGAACCTTTCTTGGACTGGTGTCACACATTATTGTGCGAATCATTGAGGAAGTTGTAGAAGATTTCCATCTAGTTTAGTTGGTAAACTCTCTTAACTTCTTATCCAAGGACATGTAGGTGGAATCCCACCCTCATTAGGATTGAGAAGGGTTTGTTGGAAGAGAGAGGACAACCTTTTGTTTTGTAGTTATTGAATTCGGAAATGAGGTGGTCTCATCTTGCTTTTGAGTTAAAAATATCTTCACAGAATGTTTGTGCGCATGACCAATGTCTTTCTATCTGTTATTTGTACACTTTGCAGTCCACTATTTTCCGTACTAGTTAATTTCATGCTTTTTAAAGTTAATGTGACTCATTTAGAGTGTGTGGTGTACCTTTTATAACCGTCTCCTTAATTGTATTCCTGACTACTACATTCAGTAGGAACATTATTTGGATTTTTTTTTTCTTTATTTTAATCATCTAAGGATTTTGTCATTCTGATCCAGTTAATTGATTGGCCTGAAGGCGGATATCTTGTAAGTGATAACCCAATGCCTCGTGGGGAAATAGTAGTTGGTGGTCCAAATGTCACATTTGGGTATTTCAAAAACGAAGAAAAAACAAGAGAATCATACAAGGTAGTCTCATTTTTTTTAATATTTTTAATATTTTTTATTTTTATTTATTTTTCCTGAGATTACTTGCCAAAGTCAAACATTACTTAATTGTTAACTAAAATGGTTTATTGGTTTTTAAAAGGTTGATGAGAGAGGCGTGAGGTGGTTCTATACAGGTGACATTGGGCAGTTTCATGAGGATGGTTGCCTTGAGATAATTGACCGTAAAAAGGATATAGTTAAACTTCAGCATGGAGAATATGTCTCCTTAGGAAAGGTATGAACTTGCAAGATTAAATGTAAACTTTTCCTGGGTTTTCTCAGGGACTAATGGTACCATACAGGTTGAGGCTGCTCTGTCGGTGAGCCCCTATGTTGACAGTATTATGCTGCATGCCGATCCTTTCCATAGTTACTGTGTCGCTATTGTGGTGCCTTCTCAAAGCACATTGGAAGAGTGGGCCTTGAAACAAGGAATAGCTTTTACTGACCTTGCAGACCTGTGTGTGAAAGAAGAAACTATTAAAGAAGTTCAGGCATCACTTGTAAAGGTACATTTCCAGATTTTGTTTCCATTATTTTGAACTTAGCATGAAAGTAGGGAATTCAAATTTTGATCATAGGGTAGGGCTTGGGAATCCCTTCTCTGCTTATAAATTATGCAAACGTTAATTTTTATCCACCAGACAAGATACTAAATATTCAGTTTCGACTTCAGCCAACTAAGAGTTGAGTTGTTACGCCTAAAAGTACTGAAAAAAAAAGTTATCTACACCATTAACAATGAAGGGTATCCATTAAGTTGTGGTTGGGCTAAAAATAGTAAAATACACGTGTATCCAACTGTACAAAGCTCCTAGTGTCCTTGTAGGCATGACTTTCATATCATCCTGTCTTGAAATCTGGACTGTTTACTCACATATATGTTGTCACTATAAGCTTTACATAATCAATTTGGCCTGCCAGCCTTGTACTTAATTCTCACATTAACTGCATTGTAACGAGAGATCATAGCTGGAAAAGGAAAAAGCATATAAAGAAATTTGCACCGACTTTTTATCCTCATGAATCCAAACCACCAATATAGCAAACCCGCATACAGAAAAGAATTGCTTAGATCTTGATTAAGTTGATCGACAATTCTTCCTTATAATCTCAACACTATTCAACAGGTAGCAAAGAAGGTTCGTTTGGAGAAGTTTGAGATCCCTGCAAAAATCAAGTTACTATCAGACGCGTGGACTCCTGAGTCTGGCCTAGTTACCGCTGCTCTCAAGATCAAGAGAGATGTCATTAGAAAGGCTTTCTCTGAAGACCTCTCCAGGTTATATGCATCATAATTGATGTTTTTTCAAGCTGCTACTCTTTCCCCAAATTTCTTCATTTTATTTCCGTTCTTTTTTTGGCTTTTGTAGATACTTTTTGGTTATTGCTATATTACGTGCATGCCAAGAGTTATCAATAGTTAAAAAGAAGAAGATAATTTTGAATTTGTAGTGTTCAGTAACAATACTACTCAATCAGCATATAATGTTTCTACATCTTACCCATTTATTTCCTCCAAGCCACGCTTTGGTCGGCTGGATGGAATCTGTGAATTTTCCATGTTTACATATTACTTTCATTTATGATTTTAGATGGCTTATTTTTCGTCTAGCCTAAACTAGTGCATTAATAATACATCATATAAGACGTAATGCTACTTCATAAATGTGTGTAACTTTCAACATTTTGAAAAATCTATTTATAGATTCAAAATTGGATTGGTGACGGACCGATGGTGTTGTTTTATCGAATTGTGTACTTAACCAATAGTTTTAGAGGCATTTGAGGAAATTTGATTTTATATGTTAAATTTTCAAAAAAAGAAAAAAATGAAAAATTCCGGAGTTTGAAAGTATGAGAAAAATCACAGATTTATTTAGAAAAATACCATGATTAAAAGACACAGAAAATTTTTTACTTATTGATGAGATATTTGAGGTAAAAGGTTAAGTTAGTTAAGGTGATTAGACATCTCAAGTAACTTGATTTAGTACCCTCTAGTACTTCTGAAAAAGCCAATGTCGAAGGGAAAAATGATTTTTCTTTAAAATATTTTGAATTAGTGGTATTTCTAAAGAAACTTGTAAAAATTCATATTTTCTAAATCAATATGGGAATCAATCACTTTATCCAGGATGAAGCCCTAAGGATCTGCTTGGAACCCTATTTATCGGAAATTTACATCTAATATCTGTTTTTCAAAACTTATTTTATAAATACTTATTTTTATGGTCCTTGTTTCATATGCAAAATATAAGTGGTTTACATTTATAATGTAAATTTTATTCATGAGGTACATATTTTATAACGATATATATTTTAAAATGTGTACTAATTTTTAGTGTAATTTTTATTTATGAAATATACATTACGGTATACATTTAATGTATGAAATGTATATGTTCATATTTTATGTATAAAACAGTGATGGTCTATATTTCTCAAAAAAAAAAAATAGTATAAAAATAGGTATTTTTGAAATAAAAATAAAAACAGATATTTATAGAAATATAGCTTTCAAATAAGGTATCTATAAACTTTTCTCCCCTATTTATTGATCTAAATGGTGGCCTTTTGACTATTTTTGTGGACAATAGACAATTTTAAAGAGTAAAGATGTTTCTTTAATAAATATAAACTTTAATTCTGTCCATATATGAATCTGGTGAGATTTTTTAGAAAAATACAAATAGAATGTTTTATGTTTTATTTGATGTCAGTAAAAAGGTGTGAGTTTATTATTATTATTATTATTATTACTGTTTTACAATAAGGAAAGGGGTCTATTTTTTTTTTTAGATCCCATCCTCGAAAATATGATCAATTTTTGTGTTTGTAAACTTGATGAGCACAATTAAATAATCACAATCACGGACCAAACACGTTAATATTAGCTCATCAAGATTGCACAAAAATATCACTATCTCATAGGCTTTGAAGCATGTTGAAACGTGAGTTTTAGAATTACCTCCTATATTTCGCATTGAAATGTTGGTGCAATCTAGACTTGAAATAAATCAAGACTGCAACAGTGATGAACTCTTACATCTCCTCCTTATTCTGTACTCATAGCCACTCACGTTATCAGCCGTACCCCTCCAATGGGCCAGGCCTAATCTAGGAGTGTGCACAGAAAGCAATTCAGGCCGAACAGGCTAGCATAGTATTATGAGAGAGAACATACAGGCCTCTAGACAGATAGGGAACTAGTGTCCATTCAATTATATTCGTATTTAATACCACGTATATTAATTATTCAGTAAACCATAAAAAAAAATCATAAAATTTGAGTGTTTCGTAATTTGTAATCGTAAACTCCATAAAATAATATTCTGAGATTAATAATTTCTGAAAATTAATACCCTAAAATGACCTTTTGACTAATTTTAGTAACGAAAAAATAATAGCATCTTCTATTAAAAGTGGATTAAATTTTGAAGATATTATTACGGTAATATTTTGTAGAGTCCAAATTTCAGGATTTAAATTGCTGAATACCAAACCTCAGGGTATTTTTTTACAATTTATTCTTAATTATTTGATAATTTTTTAATAGATCAATTTTATGTATAATATATCTGTTTTTTGTATTAAACCAATTTGTGTGTATTAGTACATCAATTTTATATGAAACATACCTATTTTGGATTTACATATTTTGAACTTTTCTCTTTGATAAATTTAGCTTTTTTTAATAGTTTAAACGATGGACAGTTTTTAAATATGGACCCAAAATTTGGCCATAAGAAACTCATTATTTAGTCGTACAAGTGCCCACAACATGCTTTTAAGTTATACTAGTCCACATAAAATATTCTAAGTAAAACCCCTTTTTGGCCCTCGAACTCTAGATTGAATCCTATATTCATGACTTATGACCCATTTAAGGTATTTGGTGTATCAAATATCCTGGTGTGGCTTTTTCTATAAATGAAACTTCAAAATTTGACAAAATTTATCACGTATCAGGTAAAATGCCATCGTTTTCTCATTCTTTTCTTCCTCATTTAATGAGGACGAGTAAAGACTAGGGTTTTACCTCCAAAATTCCTAATCTAATAGTTCTTGGTCGAAGCAAATATGAGCATTCACCACTTTTAAGAATCGAATCTGATGGTTTGTGAAGCAAATGAGGGCATTCATTGCACTCCTTCTGCTGGACTGGGTACTTTTCTTCTTCCTTATTTAACAAAGGTAGGAAAAGGTTGGGTTTTTACCTCCAAAATCCCTAATCTAATGGTTCATGAACTAATAAGAACATTCTTTGCCTTTTAATTTTCCAGCTGAACCCATAAACTAAACTTGATATATTCATTCAAATCTCGACATTTCAATAATAAACTGGGAAATTTTGATCGATCGAATATCTTAAATAGTTCATTTCAAAAATTGGAGACTACTATGAGATTCAGTTTAAAGTTTAGAACGTTATAAAGTTCCTAAAAATGAACTTTATCCTGCAATATTTTAACAGCTTTTTTAAAACTCAGAATTTCTATACAATAAATTTTACCTTTTTTTTTCTCTCTTTTCATTCTTTGAAGAAATAAATTTCTTTTGAAATGTTAAGTAGCCATGAAAACTTGACTAATGGACATTCTATTTCCTTAGCTCTTTACTTTCTGCAACACTGCGTTATGAAGCTGGAGGAGGGTACCAGCCTTGACCAGAATTTTCCACAAAACTAAGAACATAGACTTACATCACTTTCGGAAGAATCAGAAAGTCCTTATCCAACTCTGCCGGTCCACTTCGAGATAACTTGATTGAAATCACAAAAAATAAAAATAAAAGTAAATAGTAAAAAGAAAAAAGAAACTTCCTTTGCCTTTCCAAAATATACTCAACACCCCTAATTGCTTAACAAAAGGTCATAATTCTAAATTGTACTACATCGATCTTTTTAACAAACCAAGGAAAAAGAAGAGGAGTAGGAAACGCCATAAAATTGTATAATAACTTTTTAAGTTGAAAAAAAAAAGAGAAATATATATATATATATATATATATTTATATATTTAGCTAAGGGACCGTTCCAATACAGGTACATTGAGGTGGGGAAGAGAAATAAGATATGCGATCCAACTTTTGGGCCACTGATGTGAACTTCACATAAAGCCAACTGAAATAGAAACTGCCCCGCAAGGCACAAAGGCCTCCCCCATGTGACCATTAGTTTGTTTGTTTCCATCACTTTCATGCATTTTAATCTCGCTTTTCCCTATTAAGTTAATGTAGTAGGGCTCTCTTTCTCCATCTTGCCTACAAAAATCCTAGACCCACAATTTGTGTGTCTAAGGAGGAAGAATGCGTCGACCGGTGACAACCTTTGTGAGGAGCAAATATTTTGAAAAGGAAAATTGAAAGAGGAACATTTAGACATAAAAACATACACAAGGAACTATATGGTATTATCTAGAGGGGAGCTTTTGGTAAATGTGCGTTTTTTGAACTTAATTAGCGCCGACCTTGAAAAAAAAATTGGGCTTACAGTTCAAAAAACGCACATTTATTAAACTTAATTAGCAGTTATTATTGGCATGTTATTTTTTCATACCTATGGCATAATTATCCAACTACATGTAAAAGACTGTTCGATGTTTGTTAGATAGTTTCCTACTCTAGTTTTGATCTTCAGGCCAGTGGAATTGTCTGTGTTAGAATTGGTGATTGTCTGCTTTACATGTACGAGGAAATTCACTTTACTTTAGTATGGGCCAAAAGAGAGTGAAAAGAAGTTAGGGTTAATCCTAAAAGTGAAATTCACTTTAATATAATCATTGCACTATTTGTTCCCAAAATTTTAACTTAGTGCTACTTTGAACTATACTTTTGTTGCATTGGTAGCCCTTATGTCAAAAATCATCAAATCGAAAAAGCATAATGGTCGATTTGTAAATTATAGAACATCTACATAAATTCGGTGGAAAAATTAATACAAAAAGCATAGTTTGAGGGTTAATGTAGTACAAAAACTATAAATTTGAGACTGTTGGTCAAATTAAGTCCTCTTCTTTTTTTTTTTTTTTGCGATGCTAAAATTTTTGAATTACTTTAATTTTAAATTATAATAGTAGTTCCTCCAAAACTCTTTTCGTTTTTTTTTTCCCCTCCTTTTTAAAGGTACTTATTGTTGTCAATTTTCTCCGCGTGTCAGGTTACATTTGTGAAATTGCCCGCTTGAAGGTGTCAAGTTACATTTGTGAAATGATATCTAGGAAAAATTGATTATTTTTCGTTAACATAAAATGATAAAGACAAGCGTCACTTTCCTCTATGTCCTGCAAATTGTACTAATGTGACTCTTGAATTTTTGATTTGAGAGCTTCACTATTTATGAATTAATCATTATACTATTTAAATTTCAACAAAATTTTAAAGGAAATTATATCAAAGTTCATGATTGTATACTATCTAAGTTGAAATATTTAGGGTCAAAATGGTACAATAATTATAACATAGGAACTGTTAATATTAACCCAATAATCCTATATTTGGCTCTCAGAACTATATTACAATCTCTTGTTAGCCATTAAATTTCAAAATATCCTTACTGTGGAACGTGATCTTTTTTTTTTTTTTTTTTTTTAATAAATAGATGAAAAATGTAATGTGCTAATCACATGAGTGGTACTTAATCTTAATTTGCCCTCCAATTAAATCTAAAATCAAATTTAGACTCCTAAGCTTTAAAGTGTCTCTATTTTAACACTCGATCTAAGTGTTTCATTTTAATTCTTAGTTTCGCTTTATTGTTTAAATTGAAGAGAAAAATGAAACTCACATGGGCTTTTAGCCAAGGCATTTTAGGTATTTTTTAAGACAAGAATGCAGCAAAGTTTACACTTAAAACTATACATAAAAGACTATTTTTTAGTACATAAACTAGAAATCGCCTTGTGGTCATGATTTAGTTTCAGAAGAATTTTACATCTTTTTTGAATTTATCATAATAGGTGATTTTCTACAACAAGATTAAATATAATTAGCATTCACTCGTGTTTTCAAATATAAATAAGTTTTTCTAGGAATTTATATAAGATAAAGCAACATTTTTGTTTTGATTTATTTATTTTTTTGTTTTCAAAAGCATACATATATAAACCAATATTCATTTTATATTTCCAATTTAGTTTGTCAGTACTGTAAAAAAAAGACTAAATTTTTTATTGCTTAAGTTGATAATTTGACAATATTTATTTGTTTTTTCTTAAAAAAAAACCAATAAAAGAGCAAAAATTATTTAAACAAGCGAAATACCAAAAATTCTCTCTTTAAATTGCCATTTGTGTAAGAATGTTTAAAAAAAAATTGACAAACCACGAAAAACTGACCAAACCAAGCGTCTTGGTTTTTCTATAAAATTTGTTGGTTTGAAAAGCAAATTTTGTTTGTTGGTTTGCTTAACGATTTTAGGGAATGAAATAATAAAACTGGCCAAATAAAACAGTTAAAAAATTTCACACATAACTTATTTGTTTTACTTTTAGTTTAGAGACAAAGTATTTGTTTGTTTAAACTTTAAAGCTTGATAGTGGTTGTTTAAATTAAATGATCATTATTATATGTTTAATTATGATAAAATATTATAAATATCTGCATTAACGGACATATAAGTCTAAACCGACTAAACCATAATACGTATTTTGGTTTGGTTTGATTTGGTTTCATTTAAAAGTTTTATACTAGGTACATAAAGTTTTACAGATATAATTTCTTCAAATGTTTTGACTCTCAAACCAACTAAATTGATCGTGAACACCCTTACGTGTAAGTGTTTCATACTTTTTTCATTTTTTTGACGATAGAATATAAAAATAGGGGACTTTAATAAGTCAGTGTTAAGATATAAGGTTTTAAAGTTCAAAAACTAAAATAAGATAAAGAGTATTAATAAAATTAGAATTCAAATATCGTATGTTTTTTTTTATCTAACTCCATCTCCAACAAATAAATGCCAACTACATTACAAAAATTCAAGAAGCAACTAGTTTATTTTCTTAACTGTCACATTTAAAAATGATGTGTTATTTATTCATTAGTTGGATAAAAAATATATAAATGAAATCAATAAATAATTTTTATAGGGTATTTACCCATAAAGGGTCTTTTAAACCCTTCATAGCGAGGGAAAAAAAGGACTCGTCCATAATTTTTTTCAAAATTAACCCTTGTTGCTATGTTAATTAACTAAAATTACTTTGATACCTTATTCTCCCGGACAAATACTAAAATACATTTTTTCTAACAGATCCAAGATGTTTCTATTACTATCACTACCTATAACACCCCATCACCAATGCTGATTTCGGTTGTGCCTCTGTTCAATTGGTTCAATTGGTGTTGAAAATTTTCGACTAATTTTAACAAGTCCCAATTAATCTTTACGAGGTATTACACATATTGAGTCTATTAAGACCCTTACAATGAAAAAAAAAGGACTCATCGATAAATGTTTCAAAACTAACTTTCGTTGTAATATCACTCAACTTAAATTACTTAGATACATTATTTCTTAACTCTAAAATATATTATTCTTCAAAAAATCCCATATTATTTTTGTCACCATCGTCACCTATAGCACTCCCTCGTCACTGCTGATCCTAGTCACACTAATATTCCTAGTCGTTTTGATAATTTCCAATCATAGTTAAAAGATTACGACACTAGTCGTATATAGATGGTGTCTTCCTAGTGATGCTTCTTTTACTTTTTCCTTTTTAAATATGTTCAAAAATTTTCGATTGGGGATTAAGTTAGAGGTAATTTTTGAATTCTTTATTTTTCATTAAATAAAAGTTCAAGTTTTGTATATGATTTATAGTATGTCTATTTTTTCATCACATAAAATAATGATCTAATCTTTACTCATCTATCATTCTCTCTCGTTACCGATTTTCTCTTAAAAAAGAAAAAACAAAAAGAAAATGGCTTTTTGTTGCCCCTCACAAAGGCCAGAGAAGGAGCTTTCCCTTATCCTTCTCCGACCTTCCTTCCTTACTCTTCTCATACTCTTTGTTCCTGATCTCTCTTCATGATCTCTACAGGAGATGTGAGTTTTCTTTTAGTTTCTTTTAGTTTTTTAATAAGTCCAGATTTAGATGTGGTTTGTTACCACATTTTGTATGGATAAATATAGAACAAGATCTAATATAGTACTATATTTTGTATGGATTCAAATCTGTTTACCAGATTTTGAATATGAGATTTTTTCTTTGATTTAGTTCTACAAGGTGGATGAATTATTTTTTCTTTTTAACGGGTACATATCTCAATTGGTACTAGAATCATAGAGTTAATCTCGTTAAGAACGCAGTCCAAGAGCAGGTATTGAAGACAATGGTTTGCTGGTGGTTCTTGTTATATTTTTTCTTGAAAAATTATAGTAACCCACACATCTTACTCTTAATTATGTTTGTGATCTACTTTTTGTCTCATTTTTTTAAAGAGTTTGAAATTGCAGTCTTTGTGTTGCATTGTAATTGAAGCTCTTTTGCTTTGAGTAATAATATTCTCTTAAAGAACCCGTTTATATATATAAAAAAACCTTTACTCATCTAATTTAGCTATAACACATTACTTTATTTCTTTCATTAAGCAAAAATGTTTAGCACTTTTGGAAGTACTTCCTTCGGATGGCGTTTGGTTCATAGAATAGAATTAAAATAGTAATGAAAATGGTAATAAAATAAAATTTGAAAAAGAATATAAATGATAATATAATACATTGTTTGATTAAAATAATAAAATTTGAAAAAGAATATAAATGATAATATAATACATTGTTTGATTAAAATTGAAATCAACAGTTGAATGAAATGAAATATATTATATAATGATAAAATTATCCTTACTTTTAAATATTTTAGTAAAATAAAAAGAAAAAAAAAACTAAGTATACCAAAATTTGAAAAATGTTAAAACTTTCATTCTATTGATAAAGAAAAAAAAGTGGAATAATAATTGTATCATTTATCATTCACTTGTTAAAAAGATGATACAAATATTGGAATAGACTATTTAGAAGAATGAGTTTTTCATTCTAAGTACATTCTTTCAAACCAAACATGCACTAGATATCCAGTAGCAGACCGAGTTACAGAAATATTTTCCTCGATTTTAGGGTATATATCATTTATCCCTAAGCTTTTGTCATGGCCAATGGAAATTGTGGTCCTGGTTGTGGGAAAGGAATGCACGAACATAACTTTTCCGAGATGCAATGAAAACCACAATAGTATTCCAACCCAAGAGAAAAGGAAAAAAAAAAAGGGGGGGGGGGGGGGGGGGGGAAGACAGACAAAAACTATAATAATACATTTGCTTCATTTTTTTTTCTTTTTTTTTTTTTGGCTTGAAATAATACATTTGCTTGAAGACACAAATGAAAGTAAAAATATGGAGGCCTCCTATTCTCACAAGTTCCAAGACTCGTGCATTCTTCTGCCCATACCCTATTCTCTCTAGAACCTAGAATTTTTTTTTTTTTGGTATTGTCCTGTCCTCTCGTCCTGGTAATTTTTATTTGATTTTTGATTTTTAATTTTTGATTTTTTTTGGTCTTCACGAAGTTGAAATCATCAAGTGGAAGTCGCAAATTTTGACCGAACTCTCCACATGCACATGACCAGTTCCACATCCAATACGTTACGAATGGGTTTGGTTTCCCGAGTTTTAGGCATTAGTGACTTCACCTAAACAAAAGTAATGTTAAGACTTGGCCCCAAACGGACTATAAACGCGTGAAAGAGAGATCAATACTAGTCACTCCAACTTCAATAAGAGTAGTGTCTTTCTCTAACACACTATGGTTATATATTTAATACTTTACTTGGTCACAAATTTACTGATTAGTACGATACTTGATAGATCCATTTCCAATATTGAAATTTAAGATTCGAATCCTCTAATTATTTATAGGTATTTTTATTCTTTGTATATATATATATATTTTTTCCTTTCGGCCTCTAATTATCTCTTCAAAAATTGAAAAAAGAAAAGAAGGGAAAGTTGGAAGCAAAAGCAGATAAAATATTCTAAGGGAGGTGTTAAGCTTTTGTCTTGGACCTTTCTTATATGTGAAAAAGGAAAAAAAATAAACTTCGGGTTATGAGTTTTTAAAGTCTTGTTTTTGACTTAATTTTCACAAAAGAACTCAGCAACGGAGAGAGACAAATTGGAGAAAAAATATTATTGGAAAAAAAAACTAAAAACCTTTGATTGAAGCACATACGAACGTACATAGTCTCTACGTAAGTAACATAACCCATGTATCCAAATTAAACCATATATATATATGAACTCACATTTTAATTATATTAACTCCTCCAAATATATATATATATATAGCTATATATATATGGTTGCCAATCCAATATGTATTCTTTTTTTTACTTATGGATATGTATTTTTCTTTTTAATTATTGGATCACCATTTAATAGTGATCTGATAATTATAATGAATTATATGAAAAGATGTGCATTATTAATATTCTTTTTCTCTTTTATTTTTTATAATAAAAAAATATATATCATTAATGCTCTTTTTTTCTCTCATTTTTTATAATAAAAAAATATATATATTAAATTTTCATTGGTTAAATTGATATGTATATATAACCAATTGATATATATATATATATATATATGTATAGATTAAAAAAAAAAATACCTGCCATATATATATATATATTAACTTTCCATCCTGATAAACATGCACATATTAATGCATATGTTGGTGGGCCCAATCTTATTGACCACCAGCTGCTACAGAATGTTGCATTGCCTTCTTTTTTAAATGACTTCCCATTCCGATTTCCACACCATATAAATACATACACGCTCATTGTCGCTTCTCCCACTTCCCACAATTCCATACTTCTTCTCATCTCTTTTCAACTCACACAATTATTTTTCGGTACTTTTTTTTTTGTTTTTGTTTTGTTTTCTTCAAAATATTTAACATGATTAATGGCTTTAATGAAGAAAACTCCTATTGTTATTTCCACCCAAGAGAAATTGTGATTGGGGTTTGTCCACTTTGCTTGAATGAGAGGCTTGTAGTCTTGGCTTCAAGCCAAGGCCGTCGATCATATTCATCGGCAAGAGGCAGCTCAAGTAGTAATACTAGTAGTTATCATAAAAGAGCTCAACATCATCAAAACAAGAAGGCTACCAATAATTTTCAAAAGATCTTTGATTTCAGCTCCTTTCTTCACCGTCTTGAATTCAGGCCTTGGAAATCTGATCTCTATGAGGATGATCATGATGTTTCTACAAGTCAAGAAGGTACTATTTACATATATATATATATATATAATTTTTAAAATTTTATTATTATTTTCTTTTGTGGAATTTTTCAAATAATATTACGTGCTCAGAAATTTGAAAGAGAAGATTGTGGATTTATGTAGCTTTTGTAAATGTTAGTTTTTTAGGAGCATAGCTGCTGACAAAGGAAAATGGAAGTAGAATTTGATATGGAGGATTTTATTTTATTTTATTTTATTTTTTACAAGCCGTGTAGGAGTTGTGTGAATAATAACATGAAAATTAAGCAAAATATATAATTTTATATACATGGGGGACTGATGGGAAAATACATAAACTTTGGTAATAATGGCATTGAAGAATTTTTATAGAACAAGAGAGATAGAGGGGACTTTGGAAACCAATGGTAGTGAGGATGAAGGGGGGAAAAAAAAGAAAAAAAGAAAAAGAGTAGTCTAAGATTTTGTCATAAATTGAAATCATTCATGATTTACTTTTTAAACTGCTTTCACATTAGAAAAGAGAAATAAATATTATAGAATACCAATCAAAAGGAAGTTGGTAAATTAGATCAACCAAAACCTTCAAAAGATGGCTAGTTTGTCAAACGTGTTGAAAAAGCTGCATAGTTTTTCTTTCTTTCGTTTTCTTTTAAGACAAAAAAGCTTCTTAGCTACATTACCCCTTTAATTTTGGGTTATGCAGATCCGAGCTCTGAAATTCCTAGAGGGACCCCTTTGGGGCCCTGTATCATGCCATTAATTTCTGATTAGTAATAATGCCAATTTCAATGCATAATTCTAGTGAACAGTTAACTGAAACGTGTAATTGAATACACAATAGGGACATAATTGTTTTAAGTTCTAACGAATAATAAAACCAATAAAGTTTAGCAGTAAGCTTAACGTAATCATAATCAAATCGCAGTTTTAAATAATAGATAAATGAAAATGTCTTTAATATGATCACAAATCCAAATGAATATATTCCTTCAGATTCTTTCATATCAATCAAGTTTGAAGAGAATGGAGCAGGCTCTTGGGAGAAGAACAAGAACAATAACACTGTAGTATCAAAGGTCTCCCTAGAGAATTGTAACATGTCCTGGAATCACAGCTTTGGCAATAAGGAACAACAGCAGGCTAAGGAGACCAAGACTGTTATAGAGCATGGGAAATCACATGCCTCGTCGCTGAGGTGGCGGAAGCGGATTGGTCATCTCTTCCAGCTCACCAGATGGAAGAGGTCCAACAAGGGGACAGTGTGCAATGTCAGCAGCAAGGCGGAAGGGGTCAAGGTAAGAAAGGGCTGGATAAGGATTCTGACAAAGAAGAGGACCATGGAATAAAGGCATTTTGTAGAGAAAGTGACACTGTATGGCATTTTTTTAAAAAAAATTTTCAGCGTACCAGTTTGTGGGCAAGAGCACTATGTGACTGTAAAGTAATGTGTTATTAGAAATCATTACCAAAAAAGAAAAAGTGTCACTAGAAATGTGTCGTAGAGTCAAATTGGTACTTTAGCAATCTCTAAAATGTGGTCTTTTTTTTTTTTTTTTTTTTTTTTTTTTTTTTTNATATAAAGAGTACAGTCTGTAAAAGGATAATATTCTTGAAGCATTGCTTTGGCTTCACAATGTTATAAAAGATAAACTTGTAAGTATTCCTTTTCACATGCCAAACATTGCCAAAAGCCATGTTAGGCGCACCTATATAGTGGGAAACAATAGAGCAAAATAGGGGTCCATCGTTATGGTGCCAAGAACTTGTCTTATAGTTGTCCTTGGTGATAAAATATATCTTGTTTCCTTCCCACGTAGAGAAATTTTCAATTAGCTAGATTTGTAAAGAAAAGAGCTATATTAGCTGTTTTTCTCTTTTTCTTTTTTCAATAATATGTCCCATGAATTTAATTGGATTTTACTGTTTTATTTTAGTCCAAATTATTCTGCCCCACGTGCAAGACATCTCAAATGTGTGAAGACTTATGATAAGGCAGAAATTTGTTTGGTTGTCCGCTTGATTGGGGCAATTTGTCCCCATGTAGCAACTCTTGCCCTAGGGGGCCATGAGTCTACGCCAACGGACCACTGTAGAGTTTGAAAAAAAGTTCATATGTAGTGGACGAAATAGACAAGACATCAAATCTTCATCCAACCTCTTCAATGAGTAGTAGTGTAAATGAAGAAAATGTTGAAGGGATAATAATATGGAGTGTGGCTCTCTATGTGCCTCACACGTATTCCTGGAAAATAGTTTAGATATGCTTTTTAGGCATTGTGATTATGTGGTGCATAATGAACAAGCTAAAAGCTCTACTACAAAAACAGTCTTTTGTGGGGTGGGTTTGTACTATATCCTTTTCTCTAACTTGAAAATTAAAACATGTAGTTTGTTACATGAAGGTTAACGAAGAAAATATCATTATTTGTCACAGGAAGGCAGGATCTATGGATATGAAATACCAACTGCTGAATCTCATCAAGTTGATCAATCAGTTGAGAATAAGTGAAGTACAAAAACTTTATCATATTCCAAAACATGATTTAAAGACAGAAAGCAAACAAACACTAGGGGGACGTGATGGGCTATCATCATATATCATTATATAATTTGGACCAAATAAGATGGCGTGAAACATACACGTAAAACTTAGATGAGCTATCAAACTTTTTCCTGCTCAAGAAAGATGCCTTGTTTGGTCACGTCCTGTGTGGGAGGGAGAATTTCCATTGACCAAACTGTGAAATACACGTGGCAAAGGACCAGTTGCATGCCTCACATCTCACATGGGATCATCCAATGAATTTTGGTGAATAAGAAAGACATAGGACCAAGATGCCAAAGAAAGCTGATCTTTCTTCTTCCTTTCTTTTTTTCATTTTTTTTTGACATGAGGGAGTAGGAAATTAAACTCAGATACTCTACATTGGGAATTTGGGAGAAAGTGTAGTTATCATTAAGTTATGTCATATGACCCTAAGTTGATCCTCATTTAGGATCATAAACACTATTGTTAGTTATTAGGAGAAAAACTAATACGTGTTAGGACATGATTATAGCGTGGATATTATCCTCTTTAACCTACCAATATTGTGATTTTTTATTTAAACATGTCTGGATTAATGAGGGGAGCCATCACCGTTTTTAAGTCCCAAACACTTCAAATTACCCTCAAGATACTAGTATTATCTTTCGCGAGAAATAGAATCCAAGATTTTCATCTATTTTTTAGTTTAAAATATCTTTTGTATGACGCACACTTCTATACTTTCAATCTATGGAGGCCAAATTTTATGGCTGCGAATCCATGAGCACCTAGGATACTGTTGGAGAGCTCTGATGGAAGGAAAAACAATAATTGTGGATTGGGGTTGTGCTTATAATCACTGTCTACATAACCTGGTGAGGGGGAATAAACCCAAATACATAGTTCTTATTTTACCTGCAAAAACACAAGTTTGTGAAGAACAACAAGAGATCAGTGTTACTTAGAGCATAGAAAATTGCACTGAAGATGCTAGAATGAACGAATCAATGATCTTATGACGAAGACGGAGGAATGACGAATGAATGTCAATTGAGAAAGTTATGTAGAGCACATATAACGCTGAGAATTATATGTAGAGCACATTTTTCAATTTGTCTTTGAGGTGCTCCATTTTTGTTGTTGTTGTATTGTTCGGCTAAAATGAAATTGCAATTTAAATTTTACTCCATGGTTCATCAAAATAGAACTTCATTGAATTAGGCACTGAATTCTAGTATTTGCTTTATTAAAATTCAATATAGAGTTTATAACTCAAAATTCTATGGTATGTGTTGTGGGTCTTGTATCTATTGCATATCTTTGTAGTTTCATTCTTTTGAATGTGTATAGTTCATTTTAGTAAAGGTTCTTAGAATATAGTTTATATGGGAGTTGAAAGCTAATGGGGAAATACAAAGGGTATTTAGAGGTTTTGTCACAACTTAAAACCCGGGCTAGTGGCAGAAGAGAAATTTCACAAAGGTGGAAAATTCTTTGATTTATTTGAAAAGTAGCAAAAGTTTTAGTTTTTATAAACACGGTCCATTTAAATAAAATAATTGGAATTTCATCCCGTGAACCACTCCCACAGTTCGTATACACCATCAAACATAGATTGAACAATTACTTAAAAACGTGAAATTAAATACAAAACTCAGCATCATCATCATCCACCAAAAAGTCAAATACCAGAATGACATACATAAGTTTGCAGACAAAATAGAAAGCAGTGATCTTGGTTCAATGCTAATACAAAAATCCAAATAGTCCAAAGACTACGACAACAACTCCTAGCATTACCAAGAGACGAACTGCAATCAGGATGACCTCTTACTCCTCTTGATCACCAAGATCGCACTGGATACCACCTGAGGAGGAAGGTAAGGCGGTGAGCATACAATGCCCAGTAGGAAAATAGTTACCTCAGAGAAAAACAGTTCAGTGATGGGAATCTCCTGCATGGTTAGTTCAAATACAAAACATACACACACACACACACACACACACATATATATATATATATATATATATATAATCCAAATCGGGAGCCAATATGTATAAAATAGTGTAATCAAAACCATCAATCCATATGCACATGACACAAATCAACCTATACCCATGAGCTCACATTCTCTCATCTGTGGAAACTCAGGATAATGGCACTAAGTGTACCTAACAGCCTGCCTGATACCTAAGCTCATACCCAGAGGGGACACCCAGGTGTCGCCTACCAAACCTGGAGGAGTAACCGAATTGCCTACACCTACTAAATGGGGAGGTAATCAGAAGTAACAAGACCTCACGCGAGTTTACGGACTTTCACCGATGGTGGGGCACGCAACACCACACTGTAAAACCCACGATGCTAACACGGTGCTCATGTATGATCCTATGACACGTGCAATATAGAACTGAAGTGTAAAAACTACTGTACTCTAGTTTTTCAGTAAAACATGTATAATAGGGTTTTCTAGAAAAACGGGCAACATAACGGTCCTATTTTTGATATATCCAAGATAACCTGCATACAGCAAATTCCCAGAGCAGTATAGTATATATTGTATAACCAGATTCCATCACATATAATTCAAATCATTAAAAATACACTTGTTCTTATATGCTACAGAAAATAAGTTTTAACTCAAAAATGGCATAAAATGAAGGTAACTAAACCCCTACCTCAACAGAATAGTAATACCACACTATTGAGTCCTTAAGGTGTCGTTGACGATCGCCCAGAGGGTCGGGAACCAATTCCAAGCCCTCGATCGTCCTCTTGTGAAAAACTAACTTTCTCATCGGAGCTTCAATTCCACAAACGGACCTCTTCACTGAATTCCTAGCACCCAAAATAGCTAGGTTAGATATATAACTTGTCCAATTCGGGTTCGGGCTCACACTGGACCGGTGGCATGTAAAACGAGACAAAATTTTGATCGTCTGATCTCGATTTTCGTGCCGATCACCAAACACACAATATATATATATATATATATATATATATATATATCAAACTTCTCCATTTTCCGAGTACATTCCAAAAATGCAATAAAAAACACAATCCAATGGCCAGATCGAAAAGTAAAATTCAAAAACTCAAAATACTCAAAAATGACAATTTTTGATCAGGACAGTATGAGGTTGAGATATATATACCTTGATGATCTTTGCGACGATACGAATCCAACGGGACCAGTTTGGAGTTGAATGGACGCCGGAATCTTCGCCGGGGCCAAAAATCCAAAATGAGTCAAAACGGCTTTTATGGAGTTTTCCGTCGAACCGGGCAGAGGCAGCAAGCGGCGAGGGGTGGCGGAGCTTCGTGGGAACACGGCGAGTCGACGCCGGCTGGTCGTATGGCCGGATGATGGTAGGGCGGCAGTGTGGCTTCTTTTGGCCCAGAGAGAGAGAGACGAGGGAGAGAGAGAGAGAGAGAGAGAGAGAGAGAGATCTGGGGGGAGGGGAGAGTGAAAACTAGAGGGAAGAGAGAGAAATGTATATATATAATCTGTTTTTTTTTCCTGGTCAAAAGATCATTTTGCCCTTTTTAAAAAATAGGTTTTTACAGGTTTGCTATGATTTGTGGGTTGTGTTTGGCCATTATTAGTTCAGGGCATCTAAAGTTAATAAAGACACAATTATACTTCACTGATTACGGAATGTGCTTTGTCAAAACTTTCGCTATTAATTTGTAGTTATAAACTGTCCTAAACTTGGTTCATGTTTATATTTTATTTACAACTTGTCTCTTTGTTTCTTCAATTTTATTAACAAGGTAGATCAATTTTCTTTTAGGTGGATTTGGTTAGGAATGTACATGGTTGGAAATGTGTTAAAGATGTGAAAATAATTTTGTTATGATTTTGCAGTGAATGTGTATTAAATGCATGACCCTGATAATCAAATTGAATATCTATAACAGAAAATTTGGAATGACATACTACTACAATATATGGCATTAATGGCGGTTTGTTATTTGGGTTTTAACGGTAATTTTTAATGCAGATGCCATTAAAAAAAGATACTTAACGGCGGTTGGCTAAAAATAAATCAATTGCGATCTGTTGAACTTCCTCATCGTAATTTCTTTTTTGGATTGAAATTTTGATAGACTGAATTAAACTTACTATTTGATTATTGAATCTTTTTACTCAACGTGGTATACTCGTTTGTTCTCTATTTTTTTTTAATAGAATTTTTCTATAATTATTTTTGAATGAATCTCTCTACTGAAAGTATTTAGATCTTCGGAATTGAATTTGACATCTAACTCCATTGCTTAGCTTCAAAAGCATGGGAATTACATTCGAAAAGTTTTAAGACAATATATACTAGCATATGATCTCAATACTAAATGAAGTCAGTCATTTACTTTACTTTCACTTGATCATAAATGCTTACAGTTATTGCCATTGTGTCCTTTTAGTGGGTAATTTATTTTTAGGTTAGTAGTTGTAACTCATTCTAGACTTCCAATATTCCATTCCATGTGTATATGTTTTCATGAAAAGTTCATTATTTTACTAAAGTTGCTTTTCTGTTTGAGTTAATAATAAGCTTGTGTTCCTTGGCAAGCCAGGTATGCATGAGTAGTGAAATTTGTGTCTCTCTCAACTGTTTTATTGGACAATAAATACGAACTTTCATATTAACTTAATGCGGTTAATATTTTTTTAATTTTTTAAGAAGTGAAATATGAGTTATATACCACTTTATTATAACAGTAAATAAGTAATTTAGGGTTGGTGAATGTTTCGTGGTATATCAATATAAAATAAGTGATATACTTAGTAGTAGTAAATAAGTAATTTATTAAGGATCTATTAGTAAATATTGATTATACATCACTAGTAAATTTTTGAGGTCATGATAAATAAATAATATACTGGTTTAGAATAGTAGTAAATAAGCAATTTATCAGGGGTATAATGGTATATATGCTACTATACTAACAATATATTTTTTTGATGTCATGGTAAATAATATATAGTAAATAAATAATTTATCAGGGGTATAATGGTATATATGCCATTATACTAACAATACATTTTTTTGATATCATGGTAAATAATATACTAGTTTATAATAGTAATAAACAAGTAATTTCCTAGTGGTATAATAGTAAATATGATAATGTATATCAGTGGTAAAAGCTTTTGAGATTGGTAAATAAATAATATACTAGTTTTAATAGTTAAAAAAAAAAGAATTTACCAAAGATATTACGGTAAACTCAAATAATTATAATTAGAAAAGAAACATATTTTTTCATAAAATGAAAAAAGAATATCTAGTAAATCATTCCCTCAAAAGTGGGGTATTTTTGTAAACCTCCTTTATAGAAAAGAAACTAAATGTACATATAATCTAATAGGTGAGAGACAATGACATGGATAGGATAGGACTAATTTGGACTAAAATGATTTTTTTGTGTATTTATCTTAAATTTTTTTAAGAGTGTCAAAGATATCTTGACCCACGGTCAAGAACTTTTTGACCATAAAAAACTATTATTTAGGACTTTTTTATAGTCAAGATGCTATTGATTATAGATTAAAAAGTTCTTAACACTCCTAAAAATGTTATTTAAAATAAAATGCACAAAAATATTATTTTGGCCAAAATTAGTCTTACCCATGTCCTTTTTCCTAATAGTTGGTGGTCCTGATTTCTTACCTTCTCAGGGCTTCTTAAAAAAGACCAACCCAAAAGTCTGAAAGTTTGAAAAATCTTGGATGTGCTAAATTTTTTGAAAAATTTAAGATTTATTTAGAAATATATCATTTTTCAAAAATTTATCTATAAAAATAACATTTTTTCAAAAGTATTTAGAAAATATTATTTTTTTTTAAAATTATTTCTTTTCAAAAGTACTCAAGGTAATTAATCAGATTAGTTAAGATAATCAATAGAGTTATTTAAGGTAATCATACCCGTTATCTAAAGTAATTTGATCGATTAACTATCTCAGATGCCTTATCAATTTGTAAAAAATGGTATCTTTCTAAATAATTTAAAAGTGGTATTTTTCAATATAAATCCAAGATTTTCCAAAAAAATTAAAATCAGAGATTTTTCATTTTTTTTCTTAAATATAGGATTTTTCAATTTTTTTTTTAAATTTTACCATATGGACCCAAAATTGGGCACACATATATTTTAATGGGCCTTTCTTCTTTACGTGTTTTTAGATCATGAAATCAAATGCAGAGCACCACTTCTATAGGTTATTATTATTATTATTATTATTATACTTATTTATATTGATTTCCTTAATTAAAATTCATTATGTATATCTTTTTATGGTAAAAGATAGAAAAAGTATTAAATAACATATATTTATTATTATTTTTTTTTTTCAACTACTCAAATCATTATAGTAGTTAGATTTAAATAAAAAAAATATAAAAAAGAAAAGTAGATCTATTAGATAATAATCTATATATAACCAAAAATATCCTTATATTATGGTGAAGTAGTATATTTAATCATTCGTTCTTATAAAACGAAAAAATATCCCCTTTATTTTTTTAAAAAAATATAAAAAAGAAAAGTGGATCTACTAGATAATAATCTATATATAACCAAAAATATTCTTATATTATGGCGAAGTAGTATATTTAATCATTCGTTCTTATAAAACGAAAAAATATCCCCTTTATTTTTTAAAACAGGGAAAAAAAATTCCCTATATAACTTTTTGGTCAACCTTCTATTATAAAATATCTAAAATGCACTTAGATTGTTTCGAAAACTTATTCATAAATATTCCTATGTAATCTAATTATTTTTTATTTAAAAAATAAAATCTTTCTTTTTTTTTTTTCAGCTAAAGAAAAACGAAAGATCATTAGAAAAAATGTTTAAATAATGTCTTTGTTTAACAACATTTCTTAAGAATTTTTTTTTTTCTTTTATTGGGTCTTATCTTGATTTGGAATTAGCTACGCTTTGATATTGTTATGGACCATCGGTAATCAGTGTATCAAGGTTATATATGGCGATGAAATTAAAGGGTGCAATGTTCCTGAATTCTAATGTTTTGTCGAATAATTATCTATATGTTTGTCACGACCGAAAATCTAAAACCGTGATATTTAGTAATTTTATGTGAATATATAATAAAATATCAATTTTATAAAATTTAGGAGAAATCAAGTATTAGATAAAATTATTTGTAATTTTAAGTTATCAAATTATCAACGGAATCACTCTCATATATCCACTTACTAATTTTGGCTAAATAATTGAATAAGGAAAGAAAGTCAACAGAATAAGAATACCCACCAAGGATTAAGAGTAGAACTGCAGGTATAAGCTACATAGCTTGTCTGACCACCGTGATTACTATATCAACTAGACAAATACCTGAAAGAGGAAGAAGTAGGGGGGTGAGCATTCACATGCTTGGTAAAAATTTAATTACTTTTTTGGGTGGATGCAATTTTATCAAACTTGCATTGTTAATATATTTTTCAAAATCCATTTATAAACCAAGTTTATAAAACAATTGGCACTTAGAATAATTACATATTCAAAATTAAATCTAAAACTACATCATTGTAGATATCATACATCAACAAGAATATAAGTGAGCGTTCATCCTCCCACTACGGCTCTGTAATACCTCCATAGAAGAGGTACCTAGCATCTTGACACTACCTGCAGGCGTATTAACAAAAACTTACGCATAGGTCTAGATCTTTCACTTAGCACTATAGTAACTTACTAGCGATCTAATATACAATGATGCAATAATGGAACTCAAGTGTGTGATCTTATGGTATATACAACATGTAACAATTCATAGTAACCATGTATCTATGAATCAAATCATGCTTTAAAATCCAATTTGGCATTATTTTGGGATTTACTGTAACATGGGAAGCACACCACTATTTTACCCTATAATCACAATATAAAAAATGTGTAAAATAATCCACATAATCTAAGCCCAGTATAATCCAATAATTTTCAACAATTTGTCAAACCATCGTGAAATCACGATTTTTCATAAATAAATTTTAATACAATTATAAATCAAAACAAATATAAATCAGTTAATTTAACCCCTACCTCAATATAGTAATAATACTAAGCCAATGATACTCGAATAAGCTCTTGTTGGTCACTTGGGTGTTCGAATGGTAGTTTTCGGATCCTAGTAAGTCTACTTAAAAAAGTGATTTTTTCACCAAAGCCTTAAATGGAGAAACGGAGGTCAACATTGAATTTAGAGTACCCAAAAATGCTAGGTTAGATATATACTTTGTTAAAAATGGACTCCGACGCGAAACCGGTTTGTGGTACACAAAATAATATAATTTTAAGAAAATCTAATTTTCGTACTGCTACGAAACATAGTTATATTTTATATCAAAATTCATATCTCGACCTCACTGAGTCCAAATTCGAAGTCAGAACTCAATTTCGAGGTCTAGAGAATAAGTTACACTCAAAAATCTGAGAATTACATAAATACCACCTTTCAAAGGAATTTAGAAAAATACTATTTTTGTTGATTATTTACAAAATATCACTTTTTTGAAATATTTAAAAAATATTATTATTATAGAATTATTTTAGAAAATATCACTTTCAAAACTAATTAAAAAAAGTATCAACTTCACTAATTAATTGTCAAAATATCATTTTTGTAATAATATTTCGGAAAAGAACAATTTTCTAACATCAGCCCAAGGCCTAAATCTAAATTATATAAGATTCTAGTCCAATACTATTTAGTTTTACAAGAATATCACTTTTTTGTTATAAATTAGAAAATACCACATTTTTCTATTTTAAAGTTACCGCACTATTGGATACTATTTTTATTCCTACCAACCGTAATTATTCATGTTTT
Organism: Parasponia andersonii; assembly: GCA_002914805.1. NCBI lineage: Eukaryota > Viridiplantae > Streptophyta > Magnoliopsida > Rosales > Cannabaceae > Trema > Trema andersonii. Next base: position 280,146 of record JXTB01000301.1, read on the forward strand.
CATCTCATAAATTTATCTCGAGAAAAATAATTGCATAACTAAAAATTTATGAAAATATCACTTTTTATATAGTTAGTAAAAATGGTAAAAGTGGGGTAAGTTTTCCCAGAGATGAGTTTTGACGTATAACCACTTAGAGGTGGTCGATGACAACGAAAGAAGACAACACACGCTAGAGATGTCGAAAACGGAGGTCAAACGTCGCGTTAGTGGCCGGAAAACCTTGTTAGAGGCAGAATTTTCGTGGGGCTACTGTGACTTCGTCGGAAGTCGAAATGAGACGGGACTGATGGCGTTGGCTTTGTCTTTGGCAAACCTTCGATGTGGACCTATGTGTGGGCCGAGGTAGGTAGTGGTGGCAGCGCGGCAGAGCTCGGATAGAAACTTCTGTTTTGCTCTTTTTCTCTATTTTTCAAGAGCGTTCTTGCTGAGAATTTGAACTCCAAGTACATTTTGGGTACTGATGCGAAGGAATAAAATATTCTAAATATTTTTTTTATTTTAATCTAAAAATTGCTTAATTACAAATTTTCCACTCAACACAAAAAGTCTAAAAACTTTTCAGATTTTACGTGTTGCCAGTATGGTATTGGGCTTCTTAAAAGTTTTATTGCTTATTTTTTTGGCGCTGAGGGTACAGTTTTCATGTTGGTTAAAAGGTTCATTCATTTAAATAAGAAAATAATTTATTCTAAGAGTTTTGTTCATTTTCTTAGTACTTATTTTACTTCTATAATCTCAATTAAGCCACGATATGATAACAACAGTTTAAAAAATTATTAATTATTTATTTTAAAAAAACTTGTTAATTATTTCATTCTTAACTTAAAAATTATTCAAGAAAGTAACCATAAGTAATCTAGTACGTTTTTTTCCTTTTTTCTTTTTGAAAGCAACTACTCTATTATATTCTTAAAGCGGCCAATTGTGTGCTATTACACTGTTCAATATTCTTGAAGTTATTTTATCCTTGAAAAAAAATAATAGAAAGGATCTATAGCGGAATTCAGATATATATATATATATATGTGGGACCCGTTCCCGAGCCATATGCCACGTGGAAGGCCACGCGGATTGCACGTGATCTCACAATCGGCCATTGCGCCGTCCGAGGTTAGGGCCGAGTCCATCACTGACCCCAGACGGTTTGGCCCAGTCTGACCCCAACCTCGACAGCTGGGGGTTGGAAGCCCCAAGGATCTGTCATCTGGGTACAGCGGCCCTTACCTCAACAGTCGGGAGGGTCAGAAGCCCCAAGGGTCTTCCGACCGAATACAGTGGAAAGCAACTCACGGCTCCAGAGCTAGACAGAGCATTTAATGCGATCCTGGGTAGGTGTGTGCCAGGGATAAGCCGTCTTGACAGAACGACGATTTACCCAAATCTTACTCCTGACAGATTGAAGCCATAGGAGGCGGCGAAAATCAGGCCACGGCAGCACAGAGGAGATCGCCGAAATCTCAGCCTGTGACTGCTGAAAAAGATTTTGAGGTGAAAGGTACTCAGTCCTGAGATTGAGAACCACGCGATTCACAATCTCAGGACTACATATATAAGAGCCATGCGTTCCCGAGAGGGGCATGTACGCTTAAAAAACAGATATATGTAGAAAAGTCTGTGAACAAGAAACAGATAGATATTCATACTGAAATATTTTCCTTGCTACCCTGTATCAAAAATAAACCACTGACTTAAGTATCGGAGAGTCTTTGCAGGTAGCCACCCCCGCCTCTCCGATCTTGCTTGGAGTTCAAAGGATTCTGGGATAGTAAAGACACGTGGACAGTTGGAGAATACAGCATCAGCAGTTCGAGACACGTGGACAGCTGGTGAGAAACCGCTCCAACAATATAGGCACCAATCCATGTATTTTTTTTATTTTATTTCTTCGTAGGTATTATTTTAGTCAATTAAAATTAATCACGTACATCTTTTTATGAAAAAAAAAAAGAGAAAGAAAAATATTAAATCATAAATATTTATTTTTATTATTATTTTCTTCAACTACTCAAATTATAGTAGTTCTTAAATCAATAATCCAACAGTTAAAAAAATACCTATAAATAAAAATAAAATACCCATAAAGTTGGCAAATATATATTCCTAGGCTCACAGCTAAAATGAAACGGTTCTTACTTATTTATTGTGAATAATAAATGCAATATTAAAATCAATTAATTAAATAATCTAATAATTTAATATTATTATAATCATATTGATCGATATTTAATATTACTTGATTACTATTAGTTAAAGCTCTTCTTTCTTATATGATTGGATTTTTAAAAATTTGTGCTTATTAATTACGTTCTCACTAGATAACAATCCTAGATCCATAACTGACTAGACATAGTTTATTACATGAACAATTTTATCATCATCTTTTACTCTTACATGATTGAGATATGTTACATTTGATATAAGTAATGTTACTTATAAATAACGCATGAAATAGATTATAAACAAAATGTCTTTACTAAACTCAAATTTTACTACAGGAATTCACTACATGTGCCTTATATGCTAATTTCTGCACAAATAAAGTAAACCTTCTCAAATCTTTACAGTTGCTCACGGAAGTGAATGTAGCTAGGGATGCTAAAATTAGTTTTTAATGATTCTCTTTTTCGTTTCTGTTCTTTTCCTTTTCTCTTCTAATCTAGAGTCTTTTTTCATTTTTATTAACCTGTTGAGAGAGAGCAACTTTGGATCTCTCTCTCTCTCCGATAGATTAATTCAATTTTCTTTGTCTATATTTGGTTATGTCTTTATATAATTGTTATGTCTTTATATAATTATCTCCTTCAAGAAGGTATAATTCCACTTTTATTTAAATTTGTGTTGATTTTAATCCACTCAAATATTATTATAACTCAAATCGTCTTGTGCACATGACTCATTCTAGGATCCTTATAGAGCTTAACTTGAACACTCCAAAGTAACATCTCTAAACTTATTTTTACCCTTCTTCTTTCACTCCATTTACTCTCTCTCTCTCTCTCTCTTCATTGAACTAGGCCCAAACTTTGATTTATTTATTTTTCTTTTTTTTTTTTCATGAACAAAAGAGTGTAGCATTTTTTTTGTTCCTTTTCTTTTACTTCTGCTATAAAAAGACTTTTTACAAAATCACAATTCCTCCCACTTTTTCACGTAGCACAAAATATGTTATAGAATAATCAACTTGTACTCATGGGTGCAGGATAAAAATGGTAAAAATCATTTGAAATATATATTAAAAATATGGGTGTCAAAGAAAGAATAAAAATAGGCACAATGAGGTATATTATGGATATACAAGTATATAAGTTAGGCTTAAAAGGGCTCAAATGATATAATGATGATCTAAATCATGCCCTATTACAATATAGTCTAGGATTTCACCTCAATTAATAATCAAATAGATTCTAAAGTTCATTAAGTTTTAAAGATTTACTTAATTCACATAAATTTTCTCTAAATAAGCAAAACAAAACTAGTTAGGTGTTTAAAATATTTAAAGAATTATAAGTAAAACCAAACTAACATACGAATCAAGCACATATACTAAAGCAACATTTATCAATTTTCCAAGAATCTTTTAGTTAATCAAGTTTTTGTCATCGACGTTTGATTATCAAACTAAGTTATGACTCAAAAAAAAATAAATAAATATTTTTTACTAATTTTAAATTCTATATCTACAATCTTAAAATTAATATTATCCTCAATGCTGAAAATAAAAGAGGAAGTAAAAGAAAAACTCCTTTAGATTTTCACAATAAAATGGAAACACCTTGATTAGTCGTTGAAATCTACATTATTGATCCCTAAACTTGTGCTATAGTATAAGTCACACAAACAAAAAGAAATGTAATAATAAAATAAAGCTGTAGAAAAGATAGAAAAATTGGTTGTCTTCCGAGAAGCACTTAGATTAACATCGTCATCCTGTATTTTTAACTTGGGTTCGACAGAATGATGTTGAAATTAGGTAGCTCACTTATACCATCAAAATGCATTTTTAGTCGTTGTCTGTTTACTTTTGACTTCCTATCTTTACTATGGATCTCAACAGCATCATGTGAAAAGACTTGAACTACTGTGAATGGTCTAGACCACTTAGAACGGAGCTTCCCAGAAAACAGATGCAGGCATGAGTTAAACAACAACATTTTTTGACTAAGAACAAAGTCTCACTTGAGAATGTGCTTATCGTGCTGCTTCTTCGTACGCTCTTTGTAAATTTTTGCATGTTCATAAATACCTCGGCGAAATTCATCTATCTTATTTAGCTGCAGATGTTGTTTTTTACACGTGGCTTGAAAATCGAAGTTCAACTTCTTTATTGCCTAGTATGCACGATGTTCTAGCTCAACTAGCAAATGACAGGCTTTTCTAAATACCAACCGATAGGGTGATATCCCAATTAGCATTTTAAAAACTGTTTAACAGCCCATAGTGCATCATCTAGTTTCCTCGACCAATCTTTCCTAGATAAACTCACTGTTTTCTCCAGAATCCACTTCAACTCTCTGTTAGAGATGTCAAAACCTAGCCACTAGTCAGGGGATGGTATGACATTGGTATCTTCTGTGTGACTCTTTATTTGGCCAAAACAACGACAAGCTGCTTATTACACGAAATCTTGCCCTTTTCATTGATGATTGCTTTTGTTGTTCAAAAGTGGGTAAAAATATTTTTACGCAAAAAGTCTATCATCACTTTGGAATAATTAGTTGGTAGCGTAACTGCCTCAACTCATTTCGAGACATAATCAACCATCACAAGAACATAGGCATTGTTGAATGAAGGCGGGAATGAGCCCACAAAATCAGTCCCCTATATGTCATATAGTTCAACCTCCGGAATGTTGTTTAGTGGCATCTTATGTCAACAGTAAATGTTTCCAGTTCATTGGCAGTGATCATAAGTCATGATATAAGAATGAGCATCTTTGAACAATGTCAGCCAGTAGAAACCCGATTGAATAATCTTTGTTACTGTTCTGTTATCCCCAAAATGACTGCCATAATCGGAACAGTGAATGATGGAGAACGCTTGCCTCTTCTTTTTCTTGAACACACTTTTGAATAATCTGGTCAGAATAATGATTGTACAAGAAAAGATCTTCCAAATAATAGTGCTTCAAATCAGAAAGATACTACTTCTTTTGTTGTGGAGTTTGATCTGATTGGAAGACATTACTCTCCAAATAGTTCACGAAGTCTGCAAACCATGAAAGATTGCTGGTGTTGATTGAAAAGAGTTGCGCATCCAAAAAATGTCTCATTAGTTGGAGAATCCATCTCTTCATGCTATTGATGATGAAGTTTATCTTTTCGACAAACTTTGTCGTTCTTGCTACGAAGACTAGAAAATTATAATTATTCTTGATCATCCATGTCACAACCCGAGGCCGGAGTCAGCGACAGAATGAGTATTTCATAAAATAAAAATATCGAAAAATATTTTTTTAAAAAATGCTCAATTAATTCAAAATTTTCTACGGGGACTCTAACTTTTTAAAACCGGTCTTCATAAAATTTTTAATTGAAAATAAAAAAATTCTACAGTTATGCGTCATTCATTAAGCATAGACCATAATTAAAATAATTATTTAATAGTCATGCATCACAAATCATCTCACACTTAAATACAGATATAAATAATACAAACCGTGTCCAAATCTCATACTCTAGTTTATAAAGTTTAATGAAATTCCAAATTCCTACTCAAATCTAAATATTTCATAAGTCTCGTAGGAATTTATCAAAATATAAATAAACTAGTTATTCTACAAATGCCTCGATCTAGTTCTTCTGGTCCAAATCACATTGAGTGCCACCTAAAGGGAAGAAGGATGTGAGCTAATACCTAGTAGAGAATTGATTATAAGTTTTTATATATAAAAATATTATCATGTTGAAGGTCCTGCATGATTAGTAGTATTCCATTTAAAACAGTTCATAAAACCCAAGTGGAAATCATACTCCAATAGTTTAAACATTCCAAACTATTGTAAAACATCAAACAAAACCAGTACATATCTATTCAAGCCTACATATAACCATGTATGCAATCATGATGTTTGAAGTGTCTTAATAGATCACCCGTAAGTTCGAGCCACCTAAAGAGGTGCCGTAAGTCCGATCACCCTATATAGGCATCGTAAGTCTGACGGCTGCGTAAGTATGCGAGTACATGTAAATGTTATATGAATGATAGAATAAGAATATGCACAATTTCCACAAAATCTCAAAATAATCTATACATTGTTCTTTAATCAAACAATATTTAGTCCTCAAATCGTATTGGATTTTCTAAGAATTTCAACATTATAACATCCATTTTTGATCAAAACACAAAAATCCGATTTCCTGCAGAAAACTGTTTCAAACAGTATATATATGACATGTCAACCAGTGTAACGTACCTTCCAAATAATTTATATCTCATATCAGATCAGAACAGATATAAACACAATTTTTATAAATCATTTCACAAAATTTCATGTTTATCAAAAATATGTGATAATTAAAATTAATCCAATTTGAAGATCAAGTAATCGAATTCCTACTTCAGTCGAGTATCCAACTAGCATTACAAGGCTGCGAAGAAAGTTTGGCGTTGTTTGGGTGTTATTTGGAAGAGTGGATGTCGTTTTCGAACCTTTGATTCCTTGGTTATAAAACTTGATTTTCAAACGAAGCTTCAAATCATGAAACAGATTTCACCACTGAATTCAGAGCACTCAAAAATCTTAGGTTAGACATATAATTTGTCAAATTTGGATGAGAGCCCCACTGTATGCAAATCAAGGCAAATCTGAGCCATCCGATTTCTTTGTCGTGCCCGTTTTAGAACATAGTCAATATATATATATTTCATTTTCACCATTTTCAACGTAGATTCTAAAAATGATATTGGTTTTAAAATCTAACGGTCCAATCAAAAAGTCAATTTCGTAACAATTTAGGCATAAAACTATCCAACGAAATTAAAATCAAACAGAGCAAAGTTGAGATACGAGATACCTACCACCAGATTGCCCGTGAGGAGACGAGTCCACGATGACTAGTTTTGTGGTGAACGGTAGCCAGAATCGGCTCCGGTGAGCAAAAGAATCTGCAGTATTTTTCACCGTTTTCCGGCGATCGCGGGGGCTGATGTGGCTGGTTCTAGTGGTGGAAGCTTCATCCGACAGGGAAACATCGACGCTGATCGGTGGTGCAGGGCAATGTAGCGCCACATGTTAACTTCTGGTTAATTGGGCACTATTTTGCACTTAGACCTAGTTTTCTGAAAATCTTCTCAAAAACACTATTAAATAATTACATTTTGACCCTAATTTTCAAACTTTCTTACATTTTTGCCCAAATAAACCTAGACCCAATTCTGTCTAAATTCATCCAATAATTTTTTTTATATATCGGGTCAAAAGACCAATTTATCCTTACAATTTTTAAGGGATTTCACATCCTTCCCTCCGTAAAATAATTTCGTCCCAAAATTCAAGTACAAGGCATACACTCAATATACAACCTCAACTTGAAAATTAAACAAGTGAAGGTATTTTTCATATATCTCTGTCTCGAGTTCCCAAGTAGCCTCTTCTTTTTTGCGGTGATTCCAGAGAACTTTGATAAGTGGAATTTCTCTATTACGAAGCACTTTGAGTTCTCTTCCTATTATTCGAACTGGTTGCTCTTTATAAGTAACATCCTCTTGAATTGGTATCTCTATGTATTGAATTACATGAGATGGATCATGAACATATTTCCTCAGTATTGAAACATGAAAGACATTGTGCATATGGCCCAACTGTGGTGGTAAGTCCAATCGATATGCTACTGGCCTATTTCTTACAGTAATCATAAATGGCCCAATATATCTTTGAGCTAACTTTCCTTTAACTCAAAATTTAGTAACTCTACGCCTTGGCGTGACCTTTAAAAATACTTGGTCACCAATGTCAAACTCTACTTCTCATCTCAAGGGATCTGCATAACTCTTTTGATGACTCTGAACAACCTTAAATCTTTCTCTTATTATGTTGACCTTTTCAGTAGTCTCTTGTATTAATTCTAGCCTAAGAGTAACTTGCTCCTTGGTGTCAGCCTAACATAAGGGCGACCTACATGGTCTACCTTATAATACCTCACATGGAGCCATACCCAAACTAGTTTGATAGCTATTGTTGTATGCAAATTATACTAACAACAAATGATCATCCCAGCTTCCACCAAAATCCAGTATACATGAGCGAAGCATATCCTCTAGAATCTGAATTGTTCTCTCGAATTGACTATCTGTCTATGGGTGATGAGCTATACTAAGATTTAGTTCTGTTCCCAAAGCTTTCTGTAAAGTTCTCCAAAATTTGGATATAAATCTTAAATCTTTATCAGAAACTATGCTGGAAAGCACTCCACGTAAACGAACAATATGATCCACGTAAAGATGACTAAGTCTATTGAGAGAAAAATCAATTCAAATTGGTATAAAATGAGCAATTTTAGTCATTCGATCAACAATACCTAAACTGCATCATTTTTCCTTTGAGTCCTCGGCAATCTCGTTACAAAATCCATAGTAATCTTATTCCATTTCCATTTTGGGATAGGCAATGGCTGAAGTAATCTAGCTGATCTTTGATGTTCTATTTTTACTTGCTGACAGGTTATACACTTAGCTACAAAAGTAGTTACGTCTCATTTCATGCCTTTCTACCAATACTGCCTCTTTAAGTCATGGTACATCTTAGTACTACCGGGATGTACTGTAAACTTAGATTTGTGAGCTTCAGTCAAGATAGTCTCTCGAAGGTATGGATCATTAGCTACAGCTCACTCTATTAGTGCTCCAACTATCTAATTGTTCACTATTATGGAGTTGGTTATAGATTTTCCTTAATTCTTGATCTTGCCATTGACTCTGTTGAGCTATCTGAAGAAGTGAAGGAGTAGTTATTACATTGCTAACACAAGCAACATTGTTTCTCTTGAAATACTCCAAATTATAATCATAATAGTGACTGAATTTTTCTACTATTCAAGTATCAAAGAAGTAAGTATACCATAAGATTTACGACTCAAGGCATCTGCTACCACATTTACTTTTCTAGGGTGATACTGAAGATTGAAATCATAATTTTCTATATACTTAATCTATTTTCTATGTCTCAAATTCAAGTCTCGTTAACTGAAGAGATATTTCAAACTCTTGTGATCGGAGTAAATATCAAACTTAACGCCATACAAGTAACATCTCTAGATCTTGAGAGCAAATATCACAACTGTCAATTCTAGATCATGAGCAGGATAGTTCTTTTCATGAGGTTTCAACTGACGAGAAGCCTAAGATACAACTCGACCATTTTGTTTTGCCTTAAAACACATCCTAATCCCGAACCAGAAGTGTCTGTGTATACCACATATGGTTCACTACTGTCAGGGACAATCAAAATAGGTGCAGTTGTCAGTTTTCCATTTAATTTCATGAATGATGTCTCACACTTGTCATTCCAAGCAAACTTGATATCTTTCCTCGTTAACTTGATTAAAGGCAATGCAATACTCGAGAAATTTTCCGCAAAACGACGATAATAACCAGCTAAACTAAGGAAACTCTGTAGCTCAGTAACATTTCTCGGTCTTTTCCATCATAGAATAGACTCTATCTTAGATAGGTCAACTAAGATACCATTTTAAGAAATCACATGGCCTAAGAATTTAAATTCTATCATCCAGAAATCATATTTCGATCTCTTGGTATATAACTGATGATATCTAAAAGTCTGAAGCACGATCCTTAAATGTTTAACATGTTTTTCCCGAGCCTTAGAATAGATCAAAATGTCGTCAATAAACACAACAACAAATCTATCCAAGTAAGGCCTGAAGATTCTGTTTGTAAGGTCCATAAATGCTGCAGGTGCATTCGTCAATCCGAAAGGTATAACCAGAAACTCAAAATGAACATATCGAGTCCTAAATGCAGTTTTTAGTACGTTTTCTTCACGAATCTTCAGTTGGTGGTATCCAAATCTCAAATCTATCTTTGAAAAGAATTTGGATCCACCGAATTGGTCAAACAACTTGTCAATCCTTGGCAAAGGATATTTGTTCTTTATCATAAGCTGGTTTAGCTTTCTGTAGTCCAAACAAAGTCTGAGTTTACCATCAGCTTTCTTAGCAAAGAGAACTGGAGCACCCCAAGATGAGGTACTACTCCTGATGAACCCTTTTGACAATAAGTCATCTAGTTGTTCCCTAAATTCAGTTTTCTCTGCAGGAGCCATTCGATAAGCAGAAATAGAAACTGGTTGAGCTCCAAAAACTAAGTCAATACAAAATTCAATATCTCTATCAGGTGGTAAATCCTTTGGAAAGATATCAAGAAATTTACTAACCACTGATATCTATGGATATTTATTTGTAGTTCCTATCTTTTTATCAATGGTAAATAGGCTTCCATAACATTCTAATTTCTTTCTCCCACCAATACATGCTCTCAGAAGAGGACTGAGGCTTATTGGATCCAAACTAGCTTGATACACAACTGAATACCCATCTTCAGAATGAAGAGTCGCTTTTCTTCTATGACAATCCACCATAGCTCTATATTTGGACAACCAGCCCATACCAAGAATCATATTAAATTGATCCATAAGTATCACTATCAAATTAGCTAATAACTCACGATCATCAATGACGATAGAACAAGAGTTGCATATAGTAGATACATCATAGACATTTCCCAAAGGAGTATCAAGATTTAAAACACGATCAAAAGTTTCAGATTTTAAACCCAATATGTTAGCAAACGACACAAATATAAAGGAATACGATGTACTAGTATCAAATAATACGTGATCCCAAGAGTCACTCTAGGTCCAGGTTGATCATATCCCTCTGTCCCGGTGACTACACAAGTTTGAACTTTTCCCTTTCCTTTGTTTTCTCTGCCTCTGCCCAAATGACTACTGCAAGATCCAAGAGTACTATTGTAAGACTGTCCATAACCTCCTTATGTTTTAGATGCCTGAGGATTCTGATGTCCTGTGGTGAAGGTAGAACCCTGAGGACGATACTAGTGCTAAACAAGAGAGTTAAAAGTCGGAGTTGAGCTCTAGAAATGAGCAGGCTTAGTTCGCTGACTAGGGATGGGTATTGAAGTTGCTTGACTCTATATGGTCCTCTGGTGGTCAGTGAAGGAGTCTGTAAAAGCTGGGGGCAATTTATTCTAAAATGGCCATATTGACCATAATAGTGGCAGGAATACGGAGTAAAACATCTACTTCTTGTTGCCACTACGTTCACTGCTTTGTGAACCCTGTCCTTGCCATCGACCCTTTTTCATTTTTCGGTCAGTACCTTTACCCTTATATCCACCAGCAGTTCCTCTATCACTAATCAACGTAACTTCAATTCTCTGAGTTGCACCATAAACCTCAATAAGGTTAGTAATTGGAAATGGCTCAAGTCTGGTCCGAATCTCTGGCCTTAAGTTGGTTCTGAAATGAACTACTTGAAGTCTCGAATGGTTTCTCAGTGTATAGGCATACTGGGAGAGTTCCACAAACCTCGCATAGTATTCATCAACAGTCATACTACTTGCACACAAGATATTTTACTGTTTCAGCATCTCATTAACATAGTCGTCATTGGCATACTATCCTCTGAACAGTTCATCAAACTGTCCCCAAGTCATAGTGATAGTATCATGAGTCAACTTAATAGTGTTCCACCAATGATCAGCAGCCTCCTGAAGCAAGTACATTGCAAAGCCTACTCTAAACTCTGTTGGTACTGCCAAAGTATCAAATTTCTTCTGAACTTCCCTAAGCCATCTCAGTGAAGCTGCGAGATCGTGTTTGCCATAAAATTTTAGTGGATTCAGCTTAATAAAATTCCTAAAGCTTTTAGATCAGTCATTTTCAGCAGTCGGTCTTGTCATAAAACCAGGTATACTCTGCATAGCTTGTTGAAGAGCATTAATAATATTAAAAGCAGGAGGGTCTTGTTGTGGAGGAACATCTTGTTCTCTCTCAGGTTGAGGCATTCTTCTTCTTAGAGGCATTTTTTTGATCTGTATTTTAATATGTCTAATGTATTAGTAAGATGATGATTTTGCACGACTTATGTAAAAAAAATGTCCAATCTAGTTTAATAAGTGACACACTTCGAGTATTTTAAATTAAAGCCGTGCTCTGATACCAAATTTCTATCACAACCTGAGGCTGGGGTCAGTGACAAAATAAGTATTTCATAAAATAGAAATACCAAAAAATATTTTTTTTAAAATGACTCAATTAATTCAAAAATTTGCCCTGGGGACTCTAACCTTTTAAAACTGGTCTTCATAAAATTTTTAATTGAAAATTAAAAAAAAAACCCCACAGTTATGCGTCACTCATTGAACATAGACCGTAATTAAAATAATTGTTTAATAGTTATGCATCACAAATCATCTCACACTCAAATACAGATATAAGTAATACAAACCGTATCCAAATCTCATACTCTAGTTTATAAAGTTTAATGAAATTCTAAATTCCTACTCAAATCTAAATATTTCATAAGTCTCGTAGGAATTTATCAAAATATAAATAAACTAGTTATTCTGCAAATGCCTCGATCTAGTTCTTCTGGTCCAAATCACACTGAGTGCTACCTGAAGGGAAGAAAGGGATGAGCTAATACCTAGTAGAGAATCGATTATAAGTTTTTATACATATAAGAAATATACTCATATTGAAGGTCCTGCATGGTTAGTATTTCATTCAAAACAGTTCACAAAACCCAAGTGGATATCATACTCCAATAGTTCAAATATTCCAAACTATTGTAAAACATCCATCAAAACCAGTACATATCTATTTAAGTTAACATATAACTATATATGTAATCATAATGTCTGAAGTGTCCTAATGGATCACCCGTAAGTCCAAACTACCTAAAGAGACGCCGTAAGTCCGATCACCCTGTATGGGTATCGTAAGTTCGACGACCGCGTAAGTATGTAAGTACTTGCAAATATTATATGAGTGACAGAATAAAGATATGCACCATTTCTACAAAATCTCAAAATAATCCATGCATTATTCTTTAATCAAACAACATTTAGTCTTCAAATTGTATTGGATTTTCTAAGAATTTCAGCATTATAACATCCATTTTTGATTAAAACCCAAAAATCCAATTTTCTGCATAAAATAGTTTCAAACAATATATATATATGACATACCAATTAGTGTAACGTGCCTCCCAAATAGTTTATATCTCAAATCAGTTCAAAACAAATATAAACACATTTTTTATAAATCATTTCACGAAATTCCATATTTATCAAAAAAATGTGAAAATCAAAATTAAACCAATTCGAAGATCAAGTGATCGAATCCCTACTTTAATCGAGCGTCCAACTAGTGTTACAAGGCTAATAGAGAAAGTTTGGAGTCGTCTAGATATCGTTTGGAAGGACGAATGTCATTTTCGAACTTTTGATTCATTGGTTTGAAAACTTGATTTTCAAACGGAGCTTCAAATCATAAAACAGACTTTACCGCTAAATTCAGAGCACCCAAAAACTCTAGGTTAGACATATAATTTGTTAAATTTGGAAGCGGGCCCTACTGCAGGCAAATCGAGGTAAATCTGAGCCGTCCGATTTCGTTTTTCAAGTCCGTTTAAGAACATAGTCAATATATATCTCATTTTTCACCATTTTCAATGTATATTCCAAAAATGATATTGGTTTTAAAATCTAACGGTCTGATCAAAAAGTCAATTCCGTAACTATTTAGGCATAAAACTGTCCAACGAAATTAAAATCAAACGGAACAAAATTGAGACACGAGGTACCTAGTACTAGATTGCCCATAAGGAGACGAGTCCACGGTAAACGGTTGCACAACGAACAGTGGCCAGAATCGGCTCTGGCGAGCAAAAGAATCCACAGTGTATTTCGTCATTTTTCGGCGATCGTGGGCTCCAATGCGGCTGGTTCTGGCAGAGGAAGCTTCGTCCGGCAGGGGGACGTCGACGCCGGTCAACAGTGTGGGGCAACGGAGGCCAGAGATAGCTCAACGGAGCTTCGTTGGATTTCGGGTTTTGGGTTTTTGGGCCAGGGACTAGATCGAAAAAGAAAGTGAAAATGCAGGGATTTATAGGCAATTTTTGAACTGTAACACCACGTGTCAACTTCTGGTTAATTGGGCACTGTTTTGCTTATTTGCACTTGGACCCAATTTTCTGAAAATCTTCTCAAAAATGTCCTTAAATAACTACATTTTGACCCTAATTTTCAAATTTTTCTTACATTTTCGCCCAAATGAACCTAGACCTAATTCTGTCCAAATTCATGCAATGATTTATTTTTTATATATCGGGTCAAAAGACCAATTTATCTTTACAATTTTTAAGGGATTTCGCAGTCCATTATTAGCAACTTATAGCCTCTAAATCTATGGCTGTTACCATTTGACGTTGGCTGCTGCATTCTATTCTAGGTCAACTGCAGAAATAATTATTGACGAAGTCATTACACGAACTCCGGACTCCATATGGATCAATGGAAATTGATTCTTCAAATTTGACAGAGGTAATCTGTCTATTTCACTTCTTAAGGCATTGATACTAGTAGTACTACATTGTAATATACTTGCAGAAAAGAGGAGAGTAACATAAAAGGGTGGCATCGACCGAAAGTCACAAGGGCTGATGGGACTCTGAAGTTATATTTGGTGAATAGGGCAGCTAATTGTGGAATGCAAGGTTTGAGGCAAAGTAAGATGTCAAGGTTCCATGCAAAAGTAATACATGTGAACTTGGCTTTGATTTGAACTTTGTTTAAAATGTAAACGCAAATAGCTTTAGCATCACTTTGTATTTGAAGCATTTTTTTTTTCGCTAATGTTATTGAATTTCAATCCTTGTAGTCTGACTTTTTCGAAACTTTGCATGTTCATAATATCTTTGGAAACCGAAGAATATGGTCACAAAAATCTAATAGAAAACAAACATTTTAATCTACAAAATATGTAACTTATTCCAAATGCAGGAACGTGGAATAGTTTTATCTCATTACACCAAGGAAATATGCAGAAATGCATGTCAAAGAGAACCAAAAACGACAAATGAATGATATATGTTACAGAATCAGAATATATGATAGAATTAAAAAAATACTGAAGCGTGGAACATGACTTGCTAACTTCACGGCATAGTAAAAAAGATGTAATGATACTATTATTAATGGAGTTCAGCTAAATAATAAAAATATGAAAAAAAAAGCCTAAAATTCTACACCGATATGATAGAAGATAGAGAGGAATAAAGTTTGAGCATTATTTAAGGAGACTCTAATATGTTGCAATTCAAGTAATATTTTTCTCTTTTAAGGAAATTCTTTTCTATTTTATGCAGATTTCGACTGTCGGAAAAATATGACTTTATTCAGATGAATGTGTTGATTATTGGAAAAATCTCATTGGTGGCTGAATTTTCACCCAGTATTTAAAGAAAAATAAAAGAGATTTTACTTTTTGTCAAGAAAAAACTCTATAAAGTTTGTAATAATTGTAATTGATGAAAGGTTTGTATCATTTTGTAACTAATTGTCATTTATTCTTAAATTAATAAGAGGAATAAAAGTATTATGTAACCATTATGGTTAATGGTACAAAACATTTGTAACCAATATGGATTATTAAAAAAAAAAAGTTTCTTGATTAAATGATAAGAGTTTTCTAACCCCTTTTTTGGGGCCTATAAAAGGAGACATATCTCCTCCCACACCTACAAAATCTGTTATCTCATTTCTCTCAAATTATCTCAAGTATTCTAGTTCTAGGGCTTCGCTTAGTTCTAGTTCTTCAATTCTTTGATAAAGTTCAAATGGTTACACCTAACGACATTAAGCATATACATCAACCTCAGTTTATTTTTTAAATTTTTTAATTAATGTTTTATTATTTATCTTCATATGGTTCATATTTAATTTTGTTATATTGTTAATAATCTAATTATTGTTGTTATCTTATATTTTAGGTATAATATCACTGGGATTTATACCTTATATTTTTGACACTCTATTCAATTTATAGTTTGTATTTTGGTTATTATCAATATCGACTCTTATATTTAATATTTATTACAAATTTATACCTTGACACCTACTGAAAGTAATTAATTAACTAAGATAATTTAATAAATTTATTTTTAGATAAATTATTATATGATTTATTTTCAATTTTTTAAATGATATCTTAGTAAATTAACTACTTTAAATTAATGTCAGAGTATAAATTTATAATAGAATTCAAATCTAAAAATTAATGTAAAAAATAAACATAATATAAGATACAATTCAAATAAAATATTAAAATACAAGATACGAAAGTGATATTATCTCTATATTTTATAATAAATAGTCTAGACATATATGCTCATTTTACCGAACAATACATGTATGTACATATATTTAAAATTTAAAATTTAAAATTTATCGACTCAATATTCGAAACTCCAGTTTGTCAAGCTTGTGACAATTAGAAGAACGGCGCCATTAACCCCATAAGGAACAAATTATAATTTCCACAACATCACCGAGTCACTATAACAATAAAAGCCTCGGAAATTATTTAATCAAAGAGAAGTTACGTTCTTGTTACACAATACTACTCCCATTAGGAGTTCTTATTAGCATATTATTATATATACTAAAGTTGGGGATGGATCATTATAGATGAATAGCGATACATTTTCTTTTCTTTTTTATTTGACTTTAATTGTGAATTTACGTTTTTATTCTTTGAGTGAGCTGAGGGATAGTTATAAGTGTGATCTTTTAGGTAATTTCGCGCGGATTTTTTAATTCCTTTCATGTCCCCATTATTGTTGCTTCAGTTGAAGCTGTCCCAAATTTATTGTGCTTAGATAAGTAACCCCTCTTAATCTCCTACCTCTTTCACTCTCTTTGCTTGATTTATGTTGTCTTCAATCATGGTTTTTCCCCCTTTTTTCATTTAATCTTCTATCTGTTTTTAGCCTCTTATTTTTTTCCTTTTTCCTTTGGTTGTTCTTCACGGTGTTCTTCGATTTGGGCTGTTCTTTTCCCCTCTCTTACCTTCTGTTCTTTGGCCTTTGGTTTGTTGACTTAGATCTGGTAGTTTATATGTAAATTTTGCTATACTTTGGCTATCTTGGATCTTTTTATTGATATGATGGTTTGCTCTCTTTTTCTGGTATTATTTCTTTAGCTTTGTTCTTTTATGAATATTTCTGTATATAATATTTTCTGTGTTAAATCATTGTCCATTTGAGGTTTATCTTTGTTTATGCGTGAATTGATCTCCATTTTTTCCCCTGTTGATTTTTGTTTACCATGGAAATATTCACTGGTTATCTTTTTCGGCTGTAGTTTCAGGTGTTTGTCTTTTAGGTATTTTCGAGTTCGGGCCCTTGATCTAGGCCTTTAATTACTGGATTGATGTCAATTATTTTGTTCTGAGTTTTGTAGTTTAGGAGTTTTGGGTTTTAGGCCGTTAATTTGGGCTTTTAATTTTTAGACTAGTAAATGAGTTATTTTATTTTGGGTCCTATAGCTTAGAAATTGGGCCTTATATCTCACCTATTTTAATTGGGCCTTTTAATCATTTAGCTATCTTTGTTTTGTTAACTACCTACAAGTTATTTCTTATCATACCGTGGTAGTTTTTGTATTCTTCATTATAGGCTTTCATACATGTATGTATATATGTATATCTGTATATGTGTATTAATCTGAAGATATTTTGTTGTTATATCTCTCAATTTCTAGACTATTCAATAGAGATTATTTCTTTTAGATTTTTTAAGTGTTAATGATCATTTTTGTTCTTGGTTCTGATAATCTATACATTTTTATTTATAATTTATGACCTATTTAAACAAATCAAATCCATTTAATGATATTCTGATATTTTTATATTATTAAGATTGGATAAAAAAAGGTAAAAAAAAAAGAAATCATAATAAAAAAATTAGGATATATTCCTTATATACATTTTAAAAGCTTTTTCTATAGGTTAATATAACATATTACTTTTGTTCACTTTTTGTTTACTTCGAATTTTTGTACTGCATAAGTTTTTGTATTTATTTTTTCCTTTATACATTTCTTTTTATTACGTGTTCCATTTAGATATTGCCGTCTGTTTGTGTTTTTGTTTTAATAGTTTATATAATTCTTTTAATTGCTGTTTGCTTATATATATAATGTAGGTATTTACTACAGTTTCTGTCCATCTTCGTTCTTACCTAAAACTCACTGAGTTTACTGTTATCTTCTTTGACTATATCTATTGTACTTTTATCCTATTTATTGTTGTTTATATAATTTCTGGCTTGCTAAAGTGGCTTCAACGACTGTTTTTTAAAGCAATTCAAGTATTATAAATTTTTGCTATTTTTTGTGATCTGTATTTCTTTTTTTCGTCTGAAATTATAACTATATATTGTTCTATTGTTCATTAATATCTATTTTATGCTCTATTTGTATACTGTTTTGTTGTTACATTAAATGTTATGCACTATTGATGTGTTTTGCTAAATACTGTTAGTTTCTATGCTCTGTTTGTATGTTATTAGAATATTTACTTATTTATTGTTGTATTAAATATTATATACTGTTGATGTTGATCTATTTTACTAACTGATGTTGGTTGCAGATCTGTTTATCTTCTGTTATGCTATTAGTTAATATGCACTATTTATTTTGCTTTTCCTCTATCTGAATCTTTATTTCTTTATTTTTGTATAAAATACTATAGAGTGCTTCCACAATTCTTTCAATCTTCCTATATTTAGTCTATTTTTTCCTTTTATCTAGTCTTCCAACCAAACCTTTGTACGTATCAATTTTTGTCTTTATTAATTGTGCCTGATATTCTGTTAAATGCTTTACTTTAGCCTTCTAATTTTTTTTTCTCTGCTTCTGTTTCTCTTTCTAAGATCTGTTCAAATCATTTTTCATTATTTTCTAACATCTCCTATATGTTCAAGCCTTTTTGTCTCCTATTTTTTGTCTTTCTTAATTGTATCTGGTTTCCTCTTAAATATTTTCATTCAGCCTTCCTTTTCGTTTTTTTCTTTTCAAATCTCTTTTTATTGTCTTTTAAGGTCCTTTATATATTTGGCAATGATGATTGTGCAATGATGATTGTTTTTATTTATTTATCCTACAGAGTAATGTATCAATTGCCTAAAAATTGTTGTGCATATTGATTCATGTTTTCTGTTTTGAAAAAAAAAAAAATCAAGTTTTAAAAATAAAATTTTTAATATCAAGCTATTTTCCCTCTTCCTAAGTTCTAATTTTATATATTTCATTTTTAAGTGAATTTTACCAATCTCCTTCTTGAAAATTATTTTGTTTTTTAAATTAATTTTATATACATGATACTTTTTGCTTAATTCTTCATGTGTTCTCAAACTGTTTTCTCTTTTTTTCCTCCTTTCTTATAGTTTTATATAAAATTTAATTTCGTATGTTTCTATTTTAAATGTTTTTTCTTGAATTCTTTTTATAATTTTTTTTCTTTTTATTACTAATTTTATACACCTGGTAGTTTTTGGGTAGTTCTCTATTATATTCCTGTTATTCTCTTTATGTTATGTGATTAATATAACGTATGTGGCAAGTTTTTTTATACATAGATAATATTTCATTGGTCTATCTAATTGCTAGAAATACTTTCCTTCCTTTCATAACTGGAGAATAATTTCTTAAGTAGCTAGATAGACACTTGGTAATACATTATCCCACAAATTTACCATATATTGATAATATTTTTTCATATCAGAGCCAAAATATTAAATATATTTATATATTTATTTGTACATATTTATCCTTACATATTATTATATATACTAAAGTTGGGGATGGATCACTATAGATGAATATTGATACATTTTTTTTATTTGACTTTAATTATTAATTTATGTTTTTATCCTTTGGGTGGGCTGAGGGATAGTTATAAGTGTGGTTTTTCTGGTAATTTCACGCGAATTTTTTAATTCCTTTCATGTCCATATTATTGTTGCTTCGGCTGAAGGTATGGGCGGGATGTTTTAGGTATCTCATTAGTTTTTGTCCTTGGTTTCTCCTCTTGGCATTCTTTGTTCTCTCTGGATTTTGTGCATTTGATGCTTTTATCTTCCTATCTTCTCAGATGCTCTCTCTTTATCTCTTATATTTTTGTTGTTTGGTTTTTATTTTCTTCGATCAAGCCTTCCTTTCTTTTCCTTTGGAAATTTTTCATGGTGTTCTACGATTCAGGGCATTTCTCTTTTTTTCTTTTTTCCCTTTTTTACTTTCTGTTTTTTGCTCTTTGCTTTTTTTTTTTTTTAATCTCTTGTTGTTTAATCTTTGGTTTTTTTGGTGTAGATCAGGTTATTTAGATCTGAGTTTTGCCGCTTCTTTTCTTTTTCGGACCCTTCTGTGGGTATGGTGCCTTCTTTGCGTGGTATTTTTTCGTCTTGCAATTTTATTATTATATATTATTATGTATAGTTTGATTTTATCCTTACTCTTTGTAATAATTTGTTATGTAATTGTCTCTGTGTGTGTACAAAAAATGACTTCTCCTTTCTTTTTCTCTTTTTTCTGTCTGTTTTTACTTCATCTTGCTGTTGCAATATTTGTTAATTATATATTTTTTTTGCATGTATTCTTTTCCGTATGTTCTTTAGGGCTTACTGTGTTTTTAGGCTTTTAAAATGGTCTATGTTCCTTAGGATTTACTGTGTTTTGGGCTTTTTGAAATGATTTAGGTTGATGGGTTTGTTAATTGGACATTTTGTTGCTTTGGGCCGCATTTATTTTTTCCATCTATTTTTGTTGGACTTTTTGTTAATTTTTGTAAGAATATGCTGACAAATAAATATATGTGCTAATTTCTTATGTGATTTTAAATTTATCTGTTGTTTTCTAGATCATTCTTGAATATTTTTTTCCTTTACTTTTTTTTCCCTCTTTTTGGCGTTGATATTTATCTTGTGTTGTAGATTTTTTTCTATGTTAATTATGAGTTCTACTTCTACTATAAATGTCCTATCTATTCGCATTTAAGATTTTGTTACTGTATATAACACCTTATTAATGTTGCTTTGAGTTAATTATATTATTGAGATTAAAAGAGGAAAAGAAAAACAAACGGTTAAAAAAACCAATCATAAATGCGGCTAGACAATTCTTTTTTGTTTTCTTGGTATATTTTTGGAGTGTTTTTTCCTCCTTTTTTCGCCTATTTTTTTAGGATTTTAGGAAATTACAGCTCACCCTCACTCTTTATTTCCTTTAGGTATCCATGCTTAGTAAGCTTCTGACTCTTTTTTTTTTTCATTATTATTATTACATGGTGTATTGGGCATTGCCATCTGTTTAACTTTATCTTAATACTTTTTATATATTTTTTGGTCTATATATGTTCTGATCATTTACTATATTCTGTATATCTTATCTTTCTTTATCTATTTCTATGCTTATAGTTTGCTGATAAGCTGATTTCACTGTTACTTTCTTCCATTATATCCACTGTTACTTTCTTCCACTACAGCCACTGTTTTTTTTTTATCCTTTTTTCTATCCCCTGTGTATAATCTGTAGTTGGTTGGGATTTAATTCCAAATATTTTTCTGCAAAGGATCTCAGGTATCATACATATTTTTTATGCTCTGTTGTCCATCCTTACTTTGTTGTCCCTTTTTTTTTTTAATATTATATGTATAGGTACTTTGTTTTGTTGTTCATTAATATCTACGGTTTGTGTTACTAATATAATATTGATGTGTTTATTTCCCTGTTATTGTGTTCAGTCTTACAAACTGTTGAAATATTTTATTAAATTCTATTATACTTCCATTTGGTTATATTTTGTTATTCTAGCATTAATAAGTGTTATCTATATTGCATTTATTATATGCAACTGTTTTTATTTTTCCTTTTAAATTAGTTATTATTAAATATTGTTATGCTTCTTTTCGTTCTCAATATATTTTCTATACTTCTTCTTTTTTCCTCTTTGTTTTTTTCTTCTAAGACCTTTCCCTTAGTTTTTTCTTTTTCTTATCTTTTTCCTCTTTTTGTTAGTTAATTATATTTAGTCTTCTTTTAACCACCTTTATTTAACATTTTGTTCCGCCTCTTTTTTTTTTCTTTTTTAATTAATAATTTATGTTTTAGTCTTTTTCAATCTCTATATTTATCCATACCTTTGACAATGATGAGCATCCACTGCTTCATCATGTACAGTGAAATAACTGCCCAAAGATTGTTGTGCATAATAGGTCATATTACCGTATACTGAAATTTGTTTAATTTACTATTAGCGAGTTGTTTTACAATTTTTGTTCTTTGAGTACTATGAAGAATTGGTTATTTGGTGTTACCTTCATTTCAGGCCTGGTCTGTACTTGAATAGTAACTTGAGAATTTTTGTGCTTTGAGTATTATAGCAATTAGTTGTTGAGTTCTAACTCCCTTTTCAGTTTTTCATATATATCTGGATCTTAAAATCTAATATTTTCTACTTCCCCTCTTCTTTATCTTTCTCCTCTTTTAAATCTTGTCTGACCTTTTTTTTTCCCCTATTTTCTCTTTCAAAATTCTTCTTAAATTTCTGTTAATCTGTCTTTGTGCAAACCCTTATTTACCTAGTAATTTTTGGGTAGTTCTTTACTATATTCTTACGATCTTGCTACTATTATTTGACTGATATAATATATATGGTAAGTCACCTTTTATATCGATAATTTTCTATGTATTTATCTAATTACCAGAAATATTTTCGTTATATAAATAGAAAATTATCTCTTAGGTGGCTGGATAAATATCTAGAAATACATCATCTTATAAACTTGCATATATTAATAATACTCCTATGCATCTGAGCCAAATATTATATATCTTTAGTTATTTATCTGGATATATTTCTCAAGATATTCTTACGTGATTATACTAGATACAAGAAATCAGATATGTGTAATTGATGGTGATGAAATTGACTACATTTATTGACAAAGAGAATGATGAGAATTTTAATGTGGATGAAGAGAAGAAAAGCAGCAAAGTAAATTGTAATTAATATAGTTGTAAAATTATCATATTATTGTAAGAATATTTAACCGACTTTGTTTGTATTATATATCTGGTTCTATTCTATACGTGATGTAGTATTTTATTTATTTCAATTAAAAGCTCTTACAGATACTTTCATTTTATTTTGAGATTTTTTTAAAATTACAATAATTTTAAGTAATAGAATAAAAATTTAATTAGCTTAGATAATTAATATGTCAAACTATCCATGTCAAATATATAATTTCTACCAAAAACAGTATTGAGCAAACTAAAAGTATAGAAAAGATATAAACATAACGTTAATACCGTCACAATATTAGATAAAAAATACAAATCCATAGCATTGTCCTTTTTTCTTTTTTCTTTTTTAATATGGAAAAGAACAACTTCTCTTTAAGGAAAAAAATAGAATTATAACATGAATCATATTATATTTAGAAAACAATATTAACTAAATTAAAATAAATATAAAATTTGTAAATAGGTCAAAAAATAATTATTATATAGAGCGAAAAAAAGAAATAAAAGGAGAAAAAGAGGAAAAGGGAGAGACAAAACTTAGATAATAATAAAATATTATCGAAAACAATATGTTTAAAAACTTATAGGTTAAAAAAATGTGATAAAAAAATCACAAATTCCGTCCAAATTAAATACCCAAAAAATACATAATTACATTTAAAAAAAAGCATTTTGAATCAATGTTACACATAGAGGTAATAAATAATATTAAATAATTAAAGACAATATATATGAAGCTAAATTACAAACTACCATTACATTTCCTTAGAAGATATCTCTTTTTTTTTAAAAAAAAAAAAAATCTATAAGACTTGTTAGAAAAGTATTAATCTACAACTAATAATTACATCAAAATATAAAAAATATTTCCACTTGAAAAATATAATTTATAACATTCATTAAAAAGGTATTAATGCACAATTAATAATACAATAATAATATTAACAATAAAAAGAATACATTGCAATATAATATCCAAGGATTAGAGACAAAAATATTCTCAAAAGCCTCACTATAATAATGTGAAAATATTATCAAAAGTAATTATCCTAGACTAAATTAATATAATATAAATAGAGAAACTTAGCAAAGAGCGAAAAATAAATAAATGCAGGAAAAACTAAGAAAAAAGATTGAATAATTTCCCCAATAAATAATATCATTTAAACATTTTATAAGATTTAAACAAAACTTATTAACATAATAATACCTTTCTCTATGTTTTCAGCTAAATAAATAATAAAATAATGTCCGAAGACTTTTTATCATCAAGATGTCAACGAAAACGACGTCGTCATTGTCTTCTAAGTAAAGATTCTATATGCAATTATGGTAATACCTCGAATTATCAGCACGAGAATTCTAGCATTACTTTAGAAATAATTTTTTTACGTCCTACAAAATATAAAAAAAAAAAAAATTGTCATTATCACAAACTTCAATTGTACATAACCCCACTGATATTGAATTTCTGTTCAATATTGTATTACAGGTGATATAAATAAATATCAGGATCTTGGAAATTACTCCACTCCTATAATACAATTTCAGGCGATATAATTTATGTTGTAAAAATAGAAAAGTCAAACTTCCTGCACCCAAAAATCATCCTCATCTCCTAGATAAATTACTTGATTATTATGGAGGGACTTTAAGCTCATACTTCCATAAAAGCATTCGAACTTTTAATTTTATGTTTGCATTCACTTCTTTTGGAGTAAATATAAAACAAAATACAAAAAATTCTTACGGTCTATACATTTTTAAAATCAATGGCCAAATACATCATCTTATGAGATCATTATTATTAACTAATAATAATCCTCTAAAATTTGCCCAATTATATATATATGACACAGAAAATGAAATTGAAAATCGAATATTAACATTCTTATTTGATAACGCATCAAAAGAATTAACAAAGCTAATTACAGAAAATTTATTGAAAATGCTTGACGAAAATAACAAATTAATCAAGCTTTTTTGCATGGTTAAAGGCAGGTATAATGAAAATGAAATTCCATCCATGAAATTAAGATTGATAGGATGACGAACTACTGATAATAATCAATATGAATTATTTACATTAACTGATATAGGAAGTTTAATTGTCGGAGATATTAGTGAATACGAAGAAAGAAGAGATATTATAAACGAAGATAAAACAAATAATTTACAAAGAATCATAAAATTACACCCATCATACATGGCCTTACAATATCCACTTTTATTTTTATATGGAGAAGATGGTTATAGAACCAATTTAAGTTGGAATATAAACGAATCAGATAAACGACCTTCAACAAATAGAATACCTATGAGAGCATTCTATTGTTATCAATTACAGCAGTATAAAAATATAAATAATATTTTATCCAAAGATAGAAGACTTTTCTAACAGTAATTAGTCGATGCATATGCTTCTGTTAAAGAAGATCGATTAGATTATATCAGAAAAAATCAAAATAATTTAAGATTCGAAATTTATCAAGGCGTCCAAAACCCTGTTACAAAAGGAGATACAGATGCCAAAATAATTGGTAAATGAATTATTCTTCCATTTAGCCATACTAGACATCCTAGATATATGATTTAAAACTATCAAGATGCAATGACAATATACAGATAGTATGGAAATTCTGATTTATTCATAACATTTATATGTAATCTCAAATGGCTTGAAATTACTCGCACCTTGGGAAAAATTCCTGGTAAAAAACCTGAAGATAGAACTTACATAATTGTAAGAATTTTTAAAATGAAATTAAATCAAATTTTATCTACTATCAAAACTGAAAAAATCTTCGGAACAATTATTGCAAGTGAGATCACATCTCTTAACTCAATAAATCAAAATATATTATAAAAAGTATTAATTTCCTTTCTTAATTAAAATTAACACATTTATTTTTATTTTTTCTGTTTATTTTGTAATGTAGATCTATACGTCATCGAATTCCAAAAGCGTGGTCTATTTCATTGTTATTTTTTATTCTAGTTATCTCCAAATGAGAAACTATAAGAACCATCACAAATAGATAAATTTATTTAAGCTGAAATACCAAATCCTGAAAAAAAAAAAAAAAAAAAAAAAAACCCCCGAGAAGAATATAACATTATAATAGAATTTATGATGCATAGACCATGTAGAATCGCTAAACCAAATGCTCCATGCATGTAAAATTCTGTATGTTCTAAAAAATTTCCTAAACAATTTAGGAACGAAATAACCATTGAAGAAAATGGATTCATTAATTATAAATATAGAAATACAATATTTTATATACACAAAGAAAATATTAAACTAGATAACAGATTTATAATCCCTTATAATAAAGACTATATTTAAAATTTCGTGCCCATATAAATGTTGAAATATGCTTGCTATTAATGTAAATAAAATATTTGTTTAAATATCTAACAAAAGGCTTAGATAGAATAAGAGCAGTAATAGAAGATAATATCTGTATAGAATAATCTGGATAAATTATTTATAAAGAAATAGATGAAATAAAAAATTACATTAATTGTCGGTACATAAAACCGTATGAAGCCATGCGGAGATTGTACGAATATTCCATACATCTTAGATATCTAGCAATACAAAGATTAACCATCTTTTTACCATATATGTAAAACATAACATTTCATTCAAATTAACGAGTTGATAATGTAATCAGACAAACAAAGAATTCAGAAAACAACATTAACAGAATGGATGGAAATAAATAAATTTAGTACAGAAGCTAGATAACTGTCATATATATAATTTCCCACTAAATAGGTGTAAAATAATAAAAATAAAATCTAAACTCCTAGGAAATCTAGATATTCAATTGGACGAACTTTTTATGTCCATCCAAATTCTGGAGAATTATAGTATTTGAAGTTACTGTTAAATCATCAAAAAGGTGTAACAAGTTTTGAATCTTTACGAACTATTAACAATATAACATATTCAACAAATCAAGCAGCATATAATGCATTAGGTTTATTAGGAGATGATAAAAAATAGAACGAATCAATACTGGAAATTTCATTTTGGTCAACACTGCATCAACTACGACAACTATTTGCTATAATTTTATTATTTTGTAATATTAATAATCCAACAACATCACTTGAAAATCATTGGAAACTTATGACAGATGATATTTCATACGGAATTAAAATCTTATTCAATAATCTAAAATTTCAGATTCCTGAAAATGAATTATACAATTGTGTATTATATGAATTAGAAAAAACAATTAAACTTAAATTCATCAAGCTTAACCAATTTTAATTTACCCTTACTAATGGGAATATTAATTAATAATTTGAATAATAAACTCTTGCAAGAAAAACTTGACTATGACATCAATAAACTAAAAGAAGAAAATAATATTTTAGAAAAAAAATCTAAATAATGAACAACGTTATATCTATGAAGAAAATTATCAAATCAGTAAACAATAAAAAACAAAACATATTCTTCATCCGTGGACATAAAGGCACTGGAAAAACTTATTTATGTAATATAATTATTACAAAAATCAGATCAAATAATAGAATTGTATTAGCAATTGCATCATCTGGAATAGTCTCATTATTATTACCTAAAAGCAGAACTGCATATTCAAGATTTCGAATACCCTTATCAACTGACAAATTTTCTACTTGCCATATCAAAAAAGGGATTCAATTAGCAAAATTAATCAAAAAACAATACTAATATTATGGGATGAAACGCCAATGAATAATAAACATCATTTCGAAGCTCTGGATAAAACATTACAACATTTAAAAATAACTTTACTCAATCTTTTGGTGGAATGACAATTATATTAGGTAGTGATTTCAGATAAATTTTACCTGTTATCCCTGCCAGAACAAAAGAAGACATAATAAATTCAAGTATAAATAATTCTTATCTCTGGTCACATTTTAAATTATTTTCCCTAACAGAAAATATGAGCTTCAAAAACCTAAACACTACAGAATAAGAAAAAAAAATAAATTCTAGAATTTTCAAAATAGATATTAAGTACTGGAGATGGTACCGTAGAAGGAATAAAAGATTTTGAAAGTGAAGATATAACATAGATTAAAGTACCAGAAAAATATATAATACAATATGAATTAAATCCAATCGAAAAAATTTTAAAATTAATATACGAAAATCTTGAAATTTTTTTAATAATATTAACTACATACGACATAGGACAATAATAACCCCAAAAAATAAAACAACAGATGATATGAATAAGTATATACTATCACTAATTCCAAACAAATTAAAAACTTATTATAGTTATGATACAATAATAGTTTCAACTGAAAACATTGATGAACTTAATTTATTATATTCTCAAGAATTTTTACACACTTTAAATTTTAATGGCATACCACAACACGAATTAATTTTTAATGTTAGAACTCCAATAATGTTATTACGGAATTTAAACACACAAGACTTATTATTATACAATTAACAAATAGAATTATAGAAGGCCAAATAATAAATTCAAATAATGAAAATAAAAAAGTATACATTCCAAGAATAGAAATGATTGTAAATGAATCAAGATGGCCATTTGCCTTAAAAAGACGACAATTTCTTGTAAAAATATACTATGCAATGACAATAAACAAAAGCCAATAACAATCATTAGATAAAATAGGTATTTATTTAGAGAATGAAATTTTTACACACGGTCAATTGTATGTAGCTTTTTCACGAGTAACATCTCCTAAAAGATTATACATATTAATTAATGAATCCATCAATAAATATCCAAATTATATTGAAAATATCATTTATAGGGAAATTTTACAAAATATGACGTAAGTATAAACCTAATACTATTAACTAAACATTTTTGAAAACCTTATATTAATGTCAATTTATATATATATATATATATATATATATATATATATATATATTTCCCATCATTTTCTACATAAGACCTTCAATTATTATTAATCTTATTTCTATTTTACTAATTTTTTTCTCTTTTTGCAGTTAAAAGAATGGCAACACCTATACGGTCTTTCAAGCCAAATAAAATTTATGGCCCAATTGAAGTTTGTATTAGCAAACTATAGCACAACAACAACTATACAACTGGACATTTGATAAGTCTAGATTGTGTTTTAATTGATTATGAGGTGATAAAAAATGTCAAATTGCTTTATATCATATTTTATTATAATTTAATATAATTAATGCATATATTCATTTGGTGTATTTAACATTATATAATATCATATAATAATCAAATAGGTTTTTTCTACAACACAACATGAAGCAATTCATAGAATAATTAAAACCCGAGAAGTAGATCACATATCACAATAGATAACCGAAGGACAAATATACCAAATCAGTAATTTTAATGTCACACCAAATAAACCAAAATACAAAGTCATTCCTGATTCTGCAATGCTTCAATTTACTAGAGTAACATCCTTTATTCCAATAGTAACCCCAACAACAAACATTCTAATGCACAAATTTTACTTCAAAAATTTTGATCAACTATCTTCGAGAATAGATGTCCATGACATCTTATCAGGTTTTATTATTTTCTTATTAATACTGACTAATAATTATATAAACTCTTAAATCCTAATCTCTTTATTTGTTTTTTTTTTTATCTGTTTCTATTTTTTCCTTTTTAATAATAGATGTTATAGGAATATTAATAGAAATATAAGACTTAGAAGAGTCAGAAATCAAGGGAAAAATGACACCAAAACGAACGTTAGAGATACAAAACATTAGGTAATTAATCTTTTTATTTTAAAATACACACATTTAAAAATTCTTATTTTTTTTAAAATTCTAATCATACTTTAATATTGTTTTATTTTCATTACAAGAGCGAAAAACTGCAAATCACTTTATGGGGAGAAATAGTAAAAAACTTTAATGGAGATATTCTACAAACTATAGAAGAACCAATTATAACCATCTTTACATCGATGACAGTAAAACAATATTTAGGTAATATATAACTACATTTTATCTCAATATATAAAACTATTCATTTTTCACTTTCAATTACATACTAACTAAAATAAGCTTTTGTACTAAATAGGAAATATATATGTTACGAGTACAGATATAACGATATATTATATAAACATAGATATACCAGAAACTAATACATTAAAAAAAGTAATAATTACCTCTTATACTTTTTTCATTTATAAAATAAAAATAAAATCTCATTCTATGTAGTTTAATTTAGTATTAACCTTTCTATTTTTTTTTTTCAATCTATTATTCAGATTTCAACATACAACACAACATGTTGAATTCCTTCCAACTCCTATTCTAAGAGAAATACAACCACTGGAGCAACAAAAATTACAAAATAGAAAAACTATTGTAGAATTAAACCAGCTGGATCATCTAAACCAATAAGTTAGTACAAATATAATAATATTAATAAAAATACTATTTTATATAATAATTTAAATTAATATCAAATTTTTTTACTTTTAGAAAATCAAATTTACAGTAAAAGCAACAATATTTAAATTTGAAGCACATCAAGGTTGGTATTATAATTTCTGTCCCCAATGCTATAGACAAGTCCATGAAGTAGGAAATGGATGGTAGTGCGATATATATGGTCATCTCACATCAACTCCAGCTCCATGGTTCAACACATAATTAAATGATTTACATTAGCATTTCCTTAACTAATTCACTCATTAAAAAAATAATTTATAAGATCAATTATTAATCAAAATATCTTTTCTAATTCTTTACACTAAACTCATTCCCTACATTATTATTTCCATAGGTACAAATTAAACACCAGAATTCAAGATGAAACATGATACACCATCATCATAATATTTGGAAAAGCGGCTCAAGTTCTAATAAAAAAACTATGCTCGGTTCTAATAATATAAGAAAATTACACTGATCCAACAATATTATCACTAATAATCGAGCAACTATGTGGGCAAACAAAAATATTTCAAATTTATTTCAAGACCAAAGGAGCCTTAATTGATACAATTGTATCAAAAATATTTGATGACGATGACTCCACGACATTATCACTTCCACCACCACCAACCATCCCAGATTCGGAAGCAATGCTAACCATACCACTAGATCCAAAAATACCTGATCCAAAGAAAAATACAGAAAGTTAACAAACTACTATTAATTTATACTACCTTTTAAAAAGATATAAAACATCTTATTCATTATTTACATGATAAGTTTTTTTTTTTTTCTATTTCAGATCAGAAACAAATTGACAAAAGAATCAAGAAAACAAAAATTAATTAAGTAATCAATTTATTTATATTCAAAAATAAATACCTCATTTTTTAACAACAAAAATTCCTTATTTTCTTTTTTTTTTAAAAAAAACTTCATTTAATTTTTCCTATCTTATCCTAACTTTTTTCCCCTAATTGTAGTGAAGAGGAACAAAAAAAAAAAAAAAAAAAAGGAAAATAAAAGCTATGAAATTAACGACTGATCCATGTCGATATAAATATATATTGTAATATCCTAAACAATATTTGATGATATTTTAGAGAACTATTATTATAATATAAAAAACTATTAACTATTATAAATAATAAAATAATTACTTTATTATTAATTCATTATATTTCATATGCAAACTCACAACAAATGTGCGGATTAAACAGCTTGTTTATATTTTAAAACAATCTCAGTCCTTTCCCTCTTTCGCTTCCAGGTGTATAAACATTACAATTAAGCCAGAAATAAAATCTATAATCTGTGTTCTTGAAAAATAAAAAATAAAAAACCGAAAAATAACACACAATTTAAAATTTTAAAAATTTTATCGTATCACTTGGGAAACTTAACATCCGGGTTTCTGATAGACTTGAGCCACATATCCGCCATAACTCGGGAAGAAATGCTCCACAAGAGGTCTTGACCCTTAGAAGACGACGACGCGTTGTTCTGCTGCCTCGTCTTCTTCGCAGCTTTGCCTATTCCGTACGACACCAGCCATTGCATCGCTGTCAGTCTCTGCTTCTCGCTGTCCCAAACGCTCCTCTTCCCTCTCGTCGTCCTCACCTTCAGCCCTCCCACATGGAGGCTCCTCACCTTGAATCTCATCTCCTCATCGTCGTCCTCGTTAGGTTTGTCGTCTTCGGAAGCTGGGTTCGCGTAGATTAGGGCTATCATGGGGCCTCCCACTGCCTCGTGTCGCCTGATTGGGTCCCTCAGCTGAATCCCCACCGCCATTGTTAGGGTTTCCGAGGCTTTGGAGCTCTTGGTGTAATCCTCCAATGGAACGGATGAGGCTAAGGGGTGAGCTTGATTTGAGTTGGGGTTCGGATTTAGCGGCGAAACGTCGAATGGGGCGTCTTCTTCGGCCATCTCGGCTTGGATTTTCAGGGCTTCGATCGCCATGGACTCGATCTTTTGAAGCGAGAGGGCGAGAATTTCCTCTGCTGTTAGGGAATTCTCGCTTAAGTTCCAAATCCCAGTTGAGATCCTCTCTTTTCGGCCGGAATTCATCGCCGTCGCCATGATTTTCACCGCGGCGATGGCCCGGGCCGCGCTGGAGCTCGCGCCTTCTTTGTTTCGGCCATGGATGATCGCCGAAGCTATGCCCTCGAACGCTACCTGTTCGGCGGTTTTACCCATCAGCTCGTCCATGGACATCAAGCTCAGAATCTGCGAATTCAGCCCGTCGAGCCCAATCGACGCCATTGCTTGAAACAATTCGAACCCACTCGAGGATTCATTCGATGGTAATATGTACGGTCTGGAGATTTGCATAGCCAATTTCGGGGTCTCTTTCCTTGAAACTTCGGTATCTAGCGGATTCATGGCGGCCAAGTATCCGCCGTCTCTGGTTTGAACCACACACCCCAAGTTCTTCCCAAGGTCTGCGAGGTAAGCTTTCGATTCACCTTCTTTAGATTCCGCTGCTCCTTCGAGTTGTAGAGGAGGAATATCTGTGTGGTTGAGTTTATATTCATTGATGGCATCTTCATCTTCAAGCATTTGAAGAAACTCTCTTGTCACCTTATCTTCATCTGCATCTAATCTCTGTGACTCTGTGCCATCATCATCATCTTTGTTGAGTTGTTTTTCATCTCCCATCATGGATTCAAGAGCTTTAATCTGTTGGGCAATGGAGTCTAGCTCTGTTAATCTTGTGTTATGAAGTTGACCATGAACAATTTCCTTGACAACCTCACTTCCAGTTGATCTTTCTCCAGTGGACTTCACTGATTGTTGTTCTTCTTCTTCATCCTTTTCGTTCTCCTGGAATTCTACTCCTTTATCCACTACTTCGAAATCCGGAAGATCGAGATCTTCTGCTTTGGTGTCTGGTTCTTTCGGCTTCTCAATTGTTGGGACTGGAGCTGGCTCATCGAGGTTCAAGTCATCAATCCCATGAAGATCAGCAGCTGTTGTTCCTGTCTGTGAGGGAGTCCGTGCTTCTTTTCTGCTCGATAATTTTGGACTCGGAACGCTAAACGACGTTTTGGATTGCTTTCGGGCAAAAGAAGCGGAGGACAAGGTCTTCGACTTAGTATTACCTGTCTTAACTTCCTCAGCTTGACTGTAAATCCCAATTCCTCCATCCTTTTCCAATATCTGAAACCCAAGTTTTAAGACGAGCTCGCCTCCTTTAGCCTTTCCGGAAAGGTTGAAACTTGTATCCCATTGCCGAACTCGAGTTCCTTCGTGGCTCTTATCAATAGATTCCTGAATCAGCTGGCTCAAATCGATAGTGCTCCGGCCGAAATCTAGCTCATCGGCATCAACAGCAAATGCGTATATCCGAAACGGACGAGGTTCAAGCTTGAGTTGCTTTCCACTGCCATGGCTGCAATATACATGACACCTAACGAACAAGGTCTCTTCGAAATCAGCAGCTCCCTGTGAGACCCTTGATGGCATTGTTTGAACTGACCCATCTTTCGTTTCCTTCTTTCTAACACACACAGAGAGTCGGAGACCATTCATTGAAGCTGGAAGGTTTTGGGCAGTAACCACTTCGACAGAGAACAAACAGCTCAGTTTTTGCATTCCAATATGGGAAAGAGCGCGAATTGGTTTCCACTTCCAAATCCCCTTTTTCTCCTCCGAAGTTGGTTTGTTGTCCAACTTCTTGAGCTCTCTTTGGTTCGATTCCCTGGCTGGATTGTTATAGGGCTGATCGTTTTCGTCATCAAGCTTCGGGCGAGATCGCCATGGGGACAAAGACAGTCGCCTGCGAGGTCTGTTATTTGCTCTAGCCGCCTCGGTCTTGGCCGCAACTCCAGCACCGCCGATCTCGTCATTGGATGAAATCGGAGGAATCGAACTTCGAGGAAGAACGAGGGAGGCAGTTCTTCGAGTGGCGGCCGCAGTGTGGGATTGGTAGAGGGATTGACTAAGTGCTTCGAGCTCTTCAAGGAGCTGAGTATTGGAACTCCTCCTGCCTGAATTTTCATCCGCCATAATTGAAGAGAAAGGAAAACTGAGAGGATAGTGGTACAATTCAACGGCGGGGTCGAAATGATAAGAAAATTACTTAGAGAGAAAGGAGAGGAGGAGGATTTGTTGATAAGAAGTTGACGTGGTTGAGAGGGTTATGAGGTGGAGAAACTGCCATGTTTGATGATCAATTGTGGTAGTTGCTGGTCCTTCCAGAGCCAGTGAAAAATTTGTGAAGGATAAGCGAAACCTTGTTTTCATCCTTCTATCTCTCTATTTTGCTCTCTTTGTTTATGAAAGAGACAGAATTGGGTACTACGAGCCAAAACTTTGGCCCCGAGAAATAAATGCTTGTTTTGGTTCATAATTATTATTCTCGTTTTCCCGAAACTTCCTATATTTGTTTCTACCTTTATGCTTTTGCTCCCTCACTAGTTTGACTGCTAATAAACTTGTTTTCGGTTTAAAAATCTGGACACGTTTCCTTAGCTCTGTCCTCTCTCTCTCTTAGATTGAAATATGGGTATTGGCCCGTGTTTTGAAGTTCATCTTTTTACAAGTAAATCTTGAATATTGTTCAGAAGGGGCATGGAAGTCGAGTAGTAGCTTGTAAAAACTTTCTTATTTATATTAATCTCTATAAATGGATTTAACTGAGACCATTAATAGAGTGGAAAAGAGAGAAAAGATCCCTAATAAATGCGTTTTTATTTGTTTATGAATTTCTGGGGTTCTTGCTTCCTTCATTTAGGTTGTTGTTGATGAAGAAGTCTAGAAAAGAGAAAAATGGAGAAGGAATTTATTGGTACGAAACTCTGAAAGGTCCCCTTGACCATTATGATTTATGAATGCAACATGATCAGAAGCAAATTGCACAAAAGTGCTCATCTGGAACGCGGCACTGAAATTGATACATTGATTTGTGATATATTCAATTTCATATACATTGATACCAGTCACAAACAAAACCAAAACCGAATTCTCTTCCCACGTGTCAGCTGCATATACGTGTGAACAATTGCGGCGGCCTCTCAGTAATTTGTGTAGCAGGCCACGTCAGCAGCCTGGCAATCGTCCCAATTATTGATTGCTCCCCCAAGACATTCTAGATAAGGTACTATAACGAGGTATTACAAGCCATAAGGCAGTGGAGAAAGCCGTAATTGCTGATAAGTGAGTACATAACAATATCTTATCATCTATGCCCTTTTGGACTTTATAAACCACTGTGTATGGAAGAAGAGAATTCCATTTTAGTTAATTGCAATATAATTTTATCGTGTTTTTACATGCTAGTAATTTGAAGAGAACCTTATGACCTGAAACTGGGGGAGAAAAAGTAACTTTCCTTGTATGTTATGATATCCGGAGGAGTGGAATACGATATAAAGCACTTTAATTTCTTTTAGAGCTGTATCAAGGAAAAATCCAAAATCCATCAACAGAAATGTTTACACATTGTTCATAGGGTTTCAAACCCCAGAAAATAAACTCACGTCTACCAATAATTCAAATAATACCATCCTAAAATAGTGAATCAAATTTATAGAGGCTCTTGTTGATTACCCTACAAGGTGGCTGGCTCATCACATCATCCGAATACAAAGAACCTAGTTGAGCAACGTGTATGAAGCTTTTCCTTGAATACATCAAATCGAATTACAGGAATTGTGACTCATTTTCTTGTGGGTCTAAAAGGGAACACAACCCGGACATCTAGCAACGTAAACAAGATCTTACTAGCACGATTTTTTGATTCGTGGATGTACACCCCAAATTACCACGGATTGAAACTGTCTCGATAAATTTTTTATTTTCTTTTGAATTGTTATTGGGGAAAAAAAATTTATTGTCTACAAAAATTTGATAATATTGTGAATATGTTGAAGTCACTAAAATAGCACTAATTAAATAAGATTTATTTAGATTCACTTTTGTTTTCTGTTTTTGGTTCTCTTAAACAGAAAAATGGAAATTTTTTTTGGAAATTTACTTGACAACCTTGTTTTTGTTTTGTGCTTTTAAAAATTGTTACAAAAAATTTAAAAAAAAATAGTAGTAACAAAAAATTTCTAATACTTTTATTTTTTAAAACAAATTTAAAAAACAAAAGAATATACAAATATAAATCTATATGATTTTTTCTATCATTATTTGCACTTTATTGTTTTGAAAACAAATAGTAAAATAAAGATTACTAAGTATGCTTCTTATTTATAAAAATTAAAAATTAAAACAAAATTTTTATTTATATTTTCAATTTATTTAAACAAAAAAATAAAAATGAATCTAAACAAATCCTAAATAAGCCAAAATCAAAATAATTCATGATCATGATATCATTGTGATAATATCAATGACAATTTGAAATACTGATACAATGGCGAAGAACTTTATTTATTTATTTTCTTTTAGCAAGCGTCATTTTTGAGACTGAAAGGTAGTTAAATAAAACTGTCTCCTTTTCATGATTCTTCACAAGCGATTAAAACAAGAATGAGTTGATTACTTTATACTTTAGAGTAATCATTTGCTTTATTACTTTATCTCTTGAAATTTGTGTTAGATAAGACAGATATTCGACCCTATTACACCTGGAATCATAAAAACAATAGGTCACCATTATTACAAAGAGCTATTGGCTGGATGTAACGATCATTTTGGACTGAAGGCTGCACAGG
Organism: Parasponia andersonii; assembly: GCA_002914805.1. Lineage (NCBI taxonomy): Eukaryota > Viridiplantae > Streptophyta > Magnoliopsida > Rosales > Cannabaceae > Trema > Trema andersonii. The sequence continues at coordinate 317,388 of JXTB01000301.1, forward strand.
ATGCTTAGAAAAGTCGACTGATAAATGTTTGGTGTAAAAATCCGAGATACCATACTTCTTCATGAATCATATCTCAATTAATGGATCTTTCGAAATTGATCAGGGACAGATATTCAGACCAGTTACCAATTACGAATACTTTAAACATTATATCTTTTAATTCCTTCTTCTAAATACGGTAGTGGTGAGTGAGTCAGATACCATTCTAACTACCTACTATAATCGCATTCCAAGAATCCGTTATCGATGATACGTGGTCCATATTGGGACGTAGGTGAGACCAAAAGTTTTCAGAGCTATTATGTCTATGAAACAAGAACGGATGAAACAAATCAAGGTAGTGGAGAACAACGCGACACCTGATTTTTATTAATAACAACATGGCCCCTAAAACTTTATTAGAAACATTTACTCAAATACGAAGAAAAAAAGATAAAGGTATCATCTAAAACTAGTACATGATAAAGCAAAACAAAATAGTACTGAAACAAGGCCAATTCTACCATAAGACCAAAGTTTTTAGCCTTAGCCATGAAATCCACTTTAGAGGCATTTGAATCGTTTGATTGAAATTACAAGGCTCAGATTATGTGTGCCCAGTTATTGTATTTTACACCTTATCACATAGAAAATCATCACCACTTTATCTTCAACAGGTAACGAATAATCCTTCTTTCAGTCCTCCATGATGGTACTGTATTCATAATTTTTTTTTCTTAATTTCGTTTAAAATTTCTCACCCTTCACCCTGGAAAAGGAATCAATAATGTATTTATTATTTAAAAGAAAAATAGATTTATGAATTTAGGCTCTAAATTTAAAAGTTTCAATTTCATCCAAAAAAATTCCAATGAAATACAATGGAGCCGAGAACAATTAACAAAGAGCCATGGATAATTTGAAAATTAAAGGAGGAATATGATTTCGTATTTATCTGATGCCTTATTAATCCAAATCTAAGGGTGAAATATACCCATATTCACTGTTGTTGTAATCTAAGTCCCTAGAAAAAAAAAAAAAAAAAAAAAGGAGGGGGGGAGGCTTGTTGGCACAACTGGAGGTATTCCGATAGCTGTGCAAGATATTCATCCGAGATTTACATATATTCACTGGAAAGATGCACCATTACAGAGAAGAAGAAGATCCAAAAAAGTTTGGATTATTTGGTTTCTCATTAAAAGATAAAAAGATTATTAGATTAGAGTAATTTTGGTGGATGAGGATCCGGGATTTAATCCAAGCTCAAGTTTTACATAAGCATTGAATTGTTGTGGTAGTTGAAGATTTTCACGGCAATTTTTTTTTTAATTTCTTTTTAGTTTTTAATTTTATTTCCTTAAATGGATAAAATCAAGTGAAGTTATATTCACAATAAATACTGATCCTTAATTTATATCCAATAGAATCCTTAAAATGGGGTTGCAGTGATACATCCAAAAATAAAGATTGCATAGTAGAAATCACCCGTGAAACAAGGGTAGGAACTCGTAATAGTTTTTTGTCTAAAACAAAACTTGTTATAGTTTACGTCTAAAACAAAAAAGAGCTATGGGGACATATTAAACCAGTAACATTGCGAAAAAGTGAGAATTTTCGTCCTGAGCGAGTATATAGCACAATATTTTAGCTTTGGGATGCGAGATACAAAATGACAATATAATGATAATTAAACGAATTTAAATGAACAAGTGCAGAGATAAATAATGTAAAAACCCAATTTTTTTTAGAGGTAGCATGGTCATTTGACCATCTTTAAAAAAAAATAATCCTTAAATACATATACATATATACCCTACTCACTCTCTCTCTCTCACTCACCGATTCCCCTCTCCCCTTCTGCTCTTTCCCTTCTTCATTCACGGCCGAAGATCGGGACCAACCGCAGCTGCTGCCCCGGACGTCGTCCGGCCTGCCAACCGGCCGACACTGCCTCACCGTGCCACCAGTGACCCCCGCTGCCGGTCCAGCGAAGCCATCGTGCTCCCCCGTTGGAAAAATGCCGTTTTTGGCCATTTCGGTGTTTTCGTCACCGGCGACTATTCGGGCCACTATTCGACCCCAAATCGGGCTCATTAGATTCGTATCGTGACAAGGATAGTGAGGGTATATATTTCACGATCCTGTTTTATCCGGTTTAAAAGTTGTCATTTTTGGGTGTTTTTGAGTTTCGAATTTTAATTTTTAATCCAACCGTTAGATTTTATTTTTGTTATCATTTTTAGAATGTACTCGGAAAATAGAAAAGTTTGATATATATATATTGTGTAGTTTGATGATCGGTATGAAAATCGAGATCAGACGGTCAAGATTTTACCTCGTTTTGCGTGTGTGGGCCTGGACCCGAATTGGACAAGTCATATGTCTAACCTAACTATTTTGGGTGCTAGAAATTCAGTGAAGAGGTCCGTTTGTGGAATTGAAGCTCTGGTAAGAGGTTGGTTTTCGTAAGAGGATAATCGAGGGTGTGGGATTAGTTCCCGACCCTCCAAGTGATCATCCAATGGCACCTTGAGCATCCAATAGCGTAGTATCACTATTCTAGTGAGGTAAGAATTCGGTTACCTCTCTTTTACGTCATTTTAAATAAAACTTATTTTCTGCAACATATGAGAATAAATGTGATTTTAGAACTTTTAAATATCTGTGATGGAATTAAATGGTATGATTTATATATTGGATTGCTCTGAGAAGTTTCTGAGTGCAGATTATTTTTGGGTATGTTAAAAGAGAGCCGTTATGCTGCCCATTTTTCTATAAAATTTAATGAATTATTTTATTAAAAATTAGAACATCATTTGAACTTAATTAATTGCATGACTACTTTTACATATTAATTCAGAGTACACGTGTCATAGGATCTCACATGAGTCCCAGGTTAGCATCATGGGATTTTTACAGTGTGGCGCTGCGGCTCCACTGACAGTGAGAGTCCGTGAACCTGCGCGGAGTATTTCTTCTAATTACTTCCCCATTTGGCAAGCGTAGGCAATGCGGTTGCCCCTCCAGGTTTAGTAGGCGATGAACGGGTGTCCCCTCCAGTTATGGGCTAGGTGTCAGGTAGGCTGTATGGCACATGTAGTGCCAACACCCTGGTTTCCATTGATGAGAGGTGGTGAACTCATGGGTATGGGTGGATTTGTGTCACGTGTTTGTGGACTGATTAGTTTTGAGATATTATGTTTTTCGTATCTCTATATATACGTATGTGCATATGGATCCTCAATTTTGGATATTTTTATGAATATATGCACATATGGTTTTGCAAAATTATTTTGAATTAAACTAACTATACAGGGGCTTCCCATCACTAAAAAAGGTTTTAATTGAGGTAACAGCTTTTCTATTGAGCTTTCGAACTCACCCCTTCTCTTTTTCCACCCTTTCAGGCGATCGCTCATTCGAATCAGTTGTCTCGATGGCTAGGTAAGTCGTTTGGCTTAGGCTCGTGGTTTTATTCCTCCTTGGATTGGTACTTTTCTTTGTCTCACTCTTTCTCCATATCTAACTGTTTAACCAAGTTCTTTGAGTCTATCAAGTGAATATATGAGGATGTATTTACTACTATATGAGGATTTGGTATATATATATATATATATATGGGACCCTATAGTTTCCAGGGAGCATATTTTTAAAGTTTTAAGTACTTAGAAATTTTGATTAATTCTGTTAATCAATTTTTGGACTCTCCGACTTAAGATTTACGAAATTCATTTTAATCAACGCTAAAGTTTTTATTAAATCAAGTTTTCGTACAAATTAACTATGTTTCATCAAATTTTAATTGTCATATCTCTCTTAATAAATTGAACTAAAGATGCGTCTCCTTTTATATAGAATTTCTAATAAGTCAAGGACTGAAATGAAATATCCAAGTACTGAGTTTTCTCCGAATTTTGCAAAATTCTTTATTTATATTAATTTACACTCAAAATTACTAAAAAATCACGGCTTGAGATTTTAGATCGTAACAAATAATAACCAAATAAACCTTATTTCAACCATATGCAGAGATAAAGATTTCAGAGTACCGTTTTTTTTTTTCACAACATTGATAAGGAGACTTAAGCTGAGGACTAGGTTTTATTTCAGAGTACCTTTTTTTTTTTTTTTTTTCGAGTGTATGTGTTCCAACTCCTTAGTTAGGTAACATGCAAAGTTTTCTCACATTACTAACACAGAAATATTTAATTGGATTACAACTTTTACCTATAATTGCCTATGTACACATATATCTTCTGCTGGAATATCTACTATCCAGCCTGTGGATATACGATGCAAATAGTTCCTAAATTTTCCAGTTTGTGATAATTTGATCCTCAGATTTAATTATTATGATTAAGTTTCTCAATTTTTTAATTTAAAATAATTTAGTTTCTGAATTATCTAAATTATAATTTATTGTCAAATAATTGACTAAAAAAATATTTAAGGAGCATGTTGTAATATCTAAAAGTGTATTTAAGGAAAAATAAACCAAGCAAAAAGATTTAGAGAGGAAGAAAGATATATTATTTATATTTTTTAGAGATTTTGAAACTACAAATTTGGAGAAAATTTTTCCTTGATTGTTCAATTTTATTCTTAAAATTTCTAAATTACTTTTTACATACATTTTCAAATACTACCACGTATTTCTCACTTATATTTTGGTCTAAATTTTAATAATACGTTATAAGTTAGACAATCCAAGAGCTAAATTACTACAAATTAAAAAATTCGAGAGTTTAATTATTATAATTAAAACTTTGAGGACCACGTTACTATAAATTAGATAATAAGGGATCATATGCATCATTAACTCTTATTCTTTCTATAATCATATCTATTTTAGTTGTATTTGAGGACCACGTTACTATAAATTGGATACTTCAGGATCATATGTACCATTAACCCTTATTCTTTAAAACTGTATCTATTTTAGTTGTATAATGTCAAGAATACTCATTTCTACACTAAGAGAATTTATACCAAATGATGTGTGTAACTTTTTCATTTTAGGAGAAAAAATAAAAAAGAAGTGTCCCTAGTAAGTATGCTGCTCTTAATGCTTTGGATCTTGCATGTCAAAATAGGGGACCGAATGATTACAAATCCAACACTTCAATGTACATACGATATCAATGTGATTTGGTCACATATGCAGTGCTTTTTCAACACTAGTCTTGTTTTTTTAACATTTTCATGTCAACCAGTGTAGATTTAATCATTGGATCATCCGGATCGTTACATTTTTTTTTTCCTTTTAAATCTGACAAAACAATTCCTAGGTAAGCCTAGGAAGGAAATCATCATCAACCACTAGTTTTCTTCGCTAAAGAGAGTAATTAAAATTGACTTATTTCTATAAACCATTTTATTTACATATGCAAACATGGATAACCTTTTTATTTTTTATTCTTTCATATTTGTTATTTACATATGCATACATGGATAAGAAGATGTAGTTTGAGAAAATCTTCACCAATTATTTTATTTTTGAAAATAAAAATTAAAAATATTATCAAGCAAATCTTTAGTAAACCGAAGATTTGTAACATGCCCTTCTTAGAGGAAGAGGTGGATCAGAAAATGCCCCAGTTGAAATTTTGTCAAACACATACTTATTAGCTGCTTCAGTGTAATGAATTCCATCCCAATTAACTCGAACTGAAACTCGTCCACATGAACCCACAATTATTTGGCTTCCATTAACTATTATTGTTCCCCCACAACCAACGCTATCACTATAGTTGTACTTTCCTCCATAGCCACAACAAGCCACTAATGGTAGCTCAAATCCTGCAGGTCAGAAATAACATTATTTACTTAGCTAAGATTCTCTGTGTTAGAAAGTTTGTAAGCTCTGATTTAATATACCATGATAAAAACGTACTAATTGATGTGATATAATTTTTGAAGACGCAACTATAAATAGCATAGTCCCAATTTAAAATAAGATGTGAGTTAAAATTATGTCACATTATTTAAAAATAATGCTAGGGATACAAATAAATTATACTAAAAATTACTTGTAGTACTAACTTGACACATTTTCTAACTTCCCATATTTTTTCAAAGTACGATCACACCCATATGAAAAAGAATGTTATGCTAGTGAGAGTAAATTTTAAGGGTAATTTATAAGGTTTTGGATGATGAAAAAAAAAAAGAAAAAAAAAAAGCATCGTTCACTATGGCATCAACTTTCTTACCATATTTGTGAGGCTCAGTAAACAAAGAGTATTTGACTGAGTAGACGTCTACATATGTAATAGCAGCCAAAGGAAAATCCTTCCTGAGCTGAACAACAGCTTGCTTCAAAACGTAGTTGAAATACTGAGCTACTTCATTGAAAGGCTTGGCACAACCAACCTCATCTCTCTCGGCTGACGGGAAATTAGCCAAAATGTAGGGAAGACAACCTATTGGCCCAGTGTTGTGAATCCAAAATGATCTACCTCCCGAAATGTTATATATATTCTACACCATGATAAAAATTCTCGTTAGTATAAAAAAAATTTAGAAATTCATATTCTTTTTCTTTTTCCCTTGTTTTTCGAGCATCTTTTCATGGATAGCAGTTTTAAAAATTGTATTAGTTTTACAACGGTTTTCCTTAGGGTAAACTACCGAAAACTGTTATGATTCTAATACAATCTTCCAAAACTGCTACTCAGCCTAATTTTTCCCCTAGTAGGTTTTTTTGGTCCATCAAATTTGAACAAGCTACAATAGAAAAATGAATTATTTGTATTTGACTGGAATATAAATTTAGTTGGGTTGGAGATCTCAATCATGTGGGCCTTCCATTTGGGCTTAGTTAGAGAAAAAAAATGGGGCTTTTAGTAAAATGGCAGACGTTGACACTTCATTATAATAGATGTCATTTTTCTATAATTTTCACAGCTAAATGGCGCTTATGAATTAATATATCGAGTATAGTAACTGATTTATTCAATATCAATACTGGTATATTTGAAATTATAATTTGTGTAAAAACTAAAATAAAAGGTCATTTGCCAATAAAAAAACAATCAATTAACGTTAACTAAAATTTTTGTGTCATCAGTTGATATTTTAGGTAGGAAACCGAATTTGGAAAATATTGGATAACGCCACTCCTAGCAAGTAAAAAGTTTGTATTGTATGGATTCCAAGAATAAAAGCCCCATCTTATGAAAAAAAAAATATATATATATATATAAATGAAAAAAAACCTTAAAATTTGTTGAGAAGCTATTGACAATGTCTGGAACAGATGCATTAACATCCTGAATGGATGTGTTATTAGCAAAGAAACCCTCGCCAAGATCATTTTGGCCGATGTCAAACGTGTACAGAGCCCGCTTAAAATCCTCATCTTTGGGCATCAACCAGGTCTGTGCATGTGTTTTCCCTACAAAATTAAACGCAACAAATTTATATTTACAAATATTACAAGTGCGTACTTTACACGCGTTGTACTGTTACACACGATCCCTTCACAAAATAGTTTCGGAAAAATGTAAGACCTTATGTACCTTAGGGTTTGTGACTATAAAGTTACTATGAAAATTTTAAAGTGATGTTGCTATGACTGGTAGTTGAGAACTATGGTTACGAGATTTTACCTGATCTTTTTCTCGTCGTTTCATATACGGATTTGAATCGAACAAATTGTGTGTATTGGATGTCAAGATAGAAGGGACTAAATCCACCACCTGGTATAATGCGATTGGGCAATCTGATTGTGGAAGCTGCCGTTGCAAAGTTGGCTCCATGGTCGAATTTGGTCCCAAGGGAATTCAGATATGCACTCAAATAAGGGAGCTCAAAACTCTTTGCTGAAATGAATCACATAAATTATTTATCAAATAAATAAGAATTTCTCTTTCTTAACTACAAAATTAATAAAGTTGGAAGTCACTCTTCTTGTGTGTGTGTTTTTTTCCCTTTTTTTTTTATAATTTTTTTAGTAGTTTTATTCCCTCATTTAGTCATATTTTATAAAAGTAGTTGATTTTTTTTAAGGGGCCTTTAATTGAGTTTTTTTTTTTTTTGAGTAAAATTAAGTTATGTTTAGTATAAAACTGTCAATGTATCTATGCAATGTAACTATATAGGTGCATGTACTTTACATTAAATCCAGAAAAGACGATTGGGAAAAAAAAAAAAAAAAGATAAATTGTCTGTGTACAAAGATTAAATAGTATCCAAAGTTGAAAGGGCAAATTACTACCAATAAGACTTTTTTTTCTTTACCGAAAATGAAGAAAAGATTATTTTAATTCCAAACTCAATTATTGTTTTTTTTTTTTTTTTTTGAAAGACTCAATTATTGTTTTGATTACCTTCTACAAGTGTGAACCCGAAGACAAGACGACATCACTGGGACCAAAAGTCCTCTTTTTTTCTTTTTTTCTTTTTTTTTTTTTTGAAACACAAAAGTGCATTTTTTCATGAGTTAATTTTAAGACATGCAATGGTGTACATTATTGTATGGCTATAATTTTGACCAAAAGTCCCCGTTGGCCACTTTGTAAACTACATGGACCATACGTTGAAAAGTTAATTGGTTAAAATCACACGTCTTTGGATCATCAGTACTTTTTTTCATCCTTAATCCTCAAAGTATATTTATTATACCATTACTTTCTAAATTATTACAAAAGTCTTGTTTTATTAAATCAAGAGCAATGTTTCTTAATCTTAATTTGAATAAACATTTCAAGTTTTCTTTTTGACAATATTTTCAGTTGAATCCTTAACTGAGATAGACTAACGTGAGACCTTTAGGCAACACACGAAAACTAAATTTAATAATTGGTATAGAATCAGTATTCGGTTATAAAATTGAGAATAAGTGCGAAAGAGTAACAAAGAATATTTTTAAACGAGTACTTTCTCAATTAGTTTAGACTGATCACAAAGTAATAAATTTGTTTACATAAATAAATAATTGTTTTGCGGTTGATTATTATGTAAAGCCAAGAGTTTAACATAAAACTAAACAAACAAATAAATATATATAGCTCAAAAGAAAATGCAAATTAAAAGTAGAGTGAAAATAAAATACACCTATGAAATCGATAATAAGCCGGCCATCCGAAAATCTCCCAGCTGGCTCATGAAAATAGGTCTCTCCGTAGGGGGGAGTTAGAAATACTGGAAAGGCAGAGGCCAATCCTCCGGTGTCCGAATTCGAGTCGCCGAAGTTGAAGATTGCAGGAAAATCACAGTGTTCTGAAGCAAAGATGGGATCTATCATGGTAACAAACCACAAAAGGATACAAGAATAAAGGAGAGATGTAAGAGACTCCATATTGGAGCAGGGGAGACCAAAAATATTGCTAATAATAATAATAATAATAATAATAATAATAATCAGATACGAACCCTTTAGAGGTTTATAATCAAGACTTAGGAGGGGTAATCTTGGAGGATATAATTAGGTAAAGAAATATCTAGAATGACTTTCTTCTTCTTTGTTTTTATTGGGTGGGGGTTGAAAATTCAAACATCATTTTAATTGCAGGGACAAAGACAAATACAGGTAGGAAGTATAATAGGCAACATTTACGGCTCCTGGACTTTACACTAATTCTTCATGCATGGGTAGTCTATTGTCACCATCCTCCCCCGCCTCTGCTTCCATTTTTTTTTTTTTCGAAATGTTCTCCTTCCATTTTTTAAATGTTAAAGACTGTTAAAAGGGTTGTGACCCATCGTAAATACTTTAAAATTTTTAATGTTTTTCCTGAAATCTTTATTTGTAAAAGAAAAAGAAAAAAAAATTCTTGAGCGAACAAAATTACACTTAAACTGATGGTTGTTCAATGTTAAAGAAGGAGAAAAAAAATTATTTTTCTAATTTCATATTCTCATGTTGTCATTTGGGCAAATCCTTGTTTTTCCTCACACATTTCAATATTTTATAATTTCAAAATTGTTTATTAACAGAAAACAGTTAAAAAAATTTCTCATCCATGCATTCATTAAACTTTTCCGCTGTTCGTTTTGAAAAACTCTCACCCCATTTATTTTCTTTTTAGAACTCATGTCTTGTTGATAAAGCCATATGTAATGTTTTTTTTTGTTTTTTTTTTTTTTTGAGAAAAACCATATGTAATGTTACTTTACAATTGTTTGTTTTAAAAATAATAGATCAATCAATTACGGTGATTTGAAGTGTCAATTGATTGTCAAACATTCCCTTATCTTCTTATGAAGAAGTTGGAATTTAAGTGTTCCATTTTAGAGTTTCTGAGTTATTATATATTCCTAAATACTAAATTATTATCTTTCTAAAACAAAATATAAAGAAAAAACTTGTCGAAGCCACTACTTGAAAAACGATATTTTATGTCACTTTATATGTGACGTCTATTAGATACTACATCGTTTACCAAAGTAACGCATAGGTAATTGCTATAGTAAGTACAGGGTTTTCATGATATTTATGATGTCACTTTATAAGCGACGTGAAAACATATTCTTTTTTCAATTTAAATTCATTAAAACCCTTAGATTTCATTTATATCGAACCACATAGCAAACAGCACCAGAACTACTTCAATCTATGTACAAATAAAGTCCCAAAAGTTCCAACGCTAAATACCCCTATAAATATAAAACAAGTTTCATTACTAAATTACTTGTAACTAGGTCTTGGAATCAATACGAAATTATATCAACCTATGTTTATGCGAAGTCCTAAAATCTATAATATAACTAAGAAAATACGAAAAACCTTGTCAGGTGAGATAATTCAAAAGCTCAACAATATATTCTTTACAAACTGCATTAAAAACACACAATTATTAAATCATAGTTATAGTCCCAGACCATAAAAAAACTAAAAATACATGTCTATCAAATCATAGGAACATTAAAAATGATAATTAAAAAATATTAAAAGTCATACAAAATATATAGGAATCACCAAATGATCAATCCAATTTTCAATTGTAACAAACAAAAAATAACATACATTTAATATCTTTTATTTTTCTTCTACATTAAAAAATTTGAAAATATTCCAAAATGTCAATTGTAAAAAATACAAAACCTAAACATAAAATGAAACTTAAAATTTAACATGTTAAAAATATACATGTAGATATATATGCTGTAATATGGACTTAAAATCTGAAATATGAAAAGCAAAAGAAAAAAAAATATCAGTTTTAATTTATAACAACAAAATTTTCACACCCTATTCAAATATACAACTAGCGGTGAGCGCAGTGTGAGTTGGGCGGTACAATATCCAAATTTTTAACCAACTCACAAAGTGTGGTAGAGGAAAATCTTAACCACTGTGGTTAAAAATAACCTATTAATCACACCATACCACACCACATTATGCGCTTTGGTGCAGTGCGGTTTATACAGTTTGGGCCTTGATAAAATTGGGCCAAATTGAGATAATAATCTTCAAAAAATTATAACTTTTAAAATAAAATCATTTGAAAATTAATAAAACATTCATATAAAAAAGTCACACTCATATATTCATAGAATCATACTGGTCTAAGCAACATCTTAATAAAATATAATATTACAACCCAATCGAAATAGAGTAAAGCAAAATATCTACAGTTAAAATTTAAACATCTTTTCAAACAATATTATAAAAAATAACGAAAAACAAAGTTAAAACTTGAATTATTATTAATTCCTCATTCGTTAGACTCTCTAAATTTCATTCACAATCCAGCAAAAAAATATAAAAAATATAACTACATTGAAGATATATTAAATACATGATAATGATTTATTGAAAAATAATAGTACTTACCATTAAGATTAATCAACATTAATAACAGTAATGGTTGATCCTCCTAATGCATGACTTCCTAGTTTCTCTATAACAATGAAGGAGAAAAAAACAATATAAAAGGTATGTTAATATTTCAGTTTTAGAATAAATAAATAATAGAGCAATTGAAACAACAATGACATTATTACCTAACTCCATACCAATGTATGCTTCGTATTCATCTAACTCGGGTTGAAGATCTAATGGAAGGGGAGTAGCACGCAACCAATTTTGAGAACAAATTAGTGCTTCCACCGTAGTTGGACTCAATAAACTCCTAAAGCTATTAAGAATCCGACCCCCAGTACTAAATGCTGACTCAGAAGGTACAGTTGAAACTGGGACTGCTAACACATCATGTGCAAGTTGTGCTAACACAGGATACTTAGAAGAGTTCTTTTTCCACTAAGCCAATACATCAAAGTCTTTAGTCTTTCGATCATCACAAGATTCTGCCAAATACCTATCAACTTCATTCTTATTAGAAGAATTATAATCTTCACATTCCATATCATATTCCTTATCAAACATGTTACCTTCATCATCATCATCAAAAGTACCAGTAGCAGCCGCACTTGATCCCACACTACGGTTAGTATCAAGTTCTTGTGCTTTAGGATCATTTGACAGATAGAACTCATATAACTTTATCAATGAATTTTTCACCACATTTTTCATTCTGTCAACCATTTCATCAGTAAAAATTTTCTTAAAAATAAATGAGACATACTTCAATTTGTATCTTGAATCAAGCACAACAGCCATATACAGCAATTTATTTGTCTTCTCAATGTTTTTCCAATATTTATCAAATTTTCTTTTCATATTTGTTGCCATATTCTTTAAAATATAATCAGCCTCTACATCCTCACTCCACTTCACTAGTCGTCCATGCGCATTAGTAATTTCATAAAAATATGTGTTTGAGGTGACATACAAAGAGGTACTAAATTTCAAGGTAGCATTATAAAAAGTCTTTAGAAATTTTGTAAATGCTTTCACATTTTCCCTGTTGTTGGTGGCCCTACTTTCTTTTTCCCATTATCATCTTCTAAAAAATATCTCAAGTAAAATTCATCATCATCCTCCATTAGTTTAAAAGCATCAACAAACTTTAATGCATGTTGTAATATTAGATAAGTAGAGTTCTATCTAGTATGGATATTTAAGCAAACAGTACCTTTCTCATCTTTATTAGCATGAGCTACACATTTATTAAATCTTTACAATCTTAAAGGAGAACTTCTAACATACCTTACAGTGTTTCACACGGCAACAATGGAATCATGAACTTCTTTCATTCCTTCATTCACAATCAAGTTCAGGATGTGAGCACAAGACCTAACATGTAAGAATTCACCATCGCATATGCTAGTTTTCCAAATTGATAGCCTCTTTTTCATGTGAGTTATAGCTCCATCGTTGGAAGCAGCATTATCTACAGTGATGGAAAATACCTTTTCAATGCCCCATTGTTGTAAGCATCGATCAATTACTTTCCCAGTCATTTCACCTTTGTGATTAGGCACTTGGAAAAAGTTCAAAATTCTCTTTTGTAAAGTCCAGTCACCATCTATAAAGTATGCAGTGAGAACCACATAGCAAATATTTTGAATAGAAGTCCATATGTCAGTAGTAAGATAAAGCCTTTGTGAATTGTTAATCAACCAAGATTTCAATTTTTTTTTCTCATCAATAAAAAGCTGCATAATATCCCTTGCAATCGTCCAGTGAGATGGAACCTCAAATCTATGACATGTCACTCTACAAAATTGTCTAAATCCCTCTTGCTCCACAAATCGAAAGGATAACTCATCAAGAATAATCATCTTAGCACATGCAAGCCTACAATCTCTTTGACTAAACCCCACTGCTACAAGATTGCTACTTGCACCCTCACCATTCTTTTTTAGAAAACATAAAGTCTCTTGTTTTCTATCCTATAAATTATATGGAAATTTTTTACACTGCTTATTCAAATGATACCAGAGAGAGCTAGTCCCATTTTTCCTATTTCCTGCTGCATAATCTTTCTGACAATAGTTACAAAGATATCTAGGATCAGCAGGATCACTCTCTGGAATAAATAAAAAATGATCCCACACTTCAGACGTTGGTCTAGAAGATCTCTTTTTACCTTTTTCAGGCAATGGAGGTTTGGAAGTGCTTTGTGGAGCTGGTTTATTTGAGCATGGCTCGGTGAAACTTGGTTTTGTCGAAGTTGGGTTAGTGGAGTTGGGTTTTTCACGGACATCTTGGCTTCCTCCAATGACATTTCCTTGTTCCATCTTAATTATCTAAATATATTTTAAATAACAAATATTAAGAAAAACATAATCAATATCACAAATACAATGCAAAAAAAAAAATCTCAAAAATGATTTCGTATTAATAACCCCGTAGATACTAAATAGATAACAAATGCTTCAATTTTTTTTTTTTTAAGAAAAAACTTACAGAGAGCAAATGGTTAATGGAAGCACCTTCACTAGCGTAGATAGTGGTTTCAAACTTGACTAAAATGAGTGAAAGTGAGACTAAGGACTAAATATTAAAGAGCTTCTATAAGAATAAAATATAGATAAATATACTTACTTAGTTAATGAGTGTTGTCTGTGACTGTGAGAGACTCAAACTCAAAGATGGAGTGCGATTGTAAGTAGCTTAGAGACTAGGGAAGAAGAGATGAAAAGCAGCTGAACTCATATCTATTGTCAATAATAGTCAATTCTATAAGTGTTAGGGATTTTAAAGTTTCCCTTATGTACATATATATTTTTATGTATTTTAAGTTAATGGCAGGCAAAAATGTAAAGTTAGTTAGTACATCAAAAAAAAGAAAACGTAAAGTTAGAATTTTAATATATTATATATGTAAAATTTGTAAATTAAATATATAAAAATATTTTTTAAATTAGATATAGAAATAAGAAAACGTAAGTTACATAATGTTAAGATTTTAATATATTATATATGTAAAATTTGTAAATTAAATATATAAAACTATAAATTAGATATATATATATATATATATAGTATATGCGGTGCGGTGCGGTGCAGTTTATTGTGGAAATAAAAATTTTATTCCGCACTCCACCCCATACTGTGGCGGTAAAGAAAAATTGGACCCCAAACCACACCACGAAAAAAAATAACCACACCACACCGCGCGGTATGGTTTGGTTTGGGCAGTTAAGTGGAAATTTGCTCACCCCTATATACAACAACAACAATATACAACAATAAATTTTTCACGTGATAGAGGAAAAAATTCAAAATATCCTAAATCTTAAATCTAAACTAAAAAATCTAACATTTTGCAAAAACATTCGGTTTAAATCAAATTTTATGGCTATATTATACAAAATCTAGTGAAAAAATTGAATCTTTTAAATTTAAAGTACTTTAAATCGTCGAAATCTATGGTGAAAATAAAGAGAGGCGCGGCGGTTGCTGTAGCGAAACGAAGGAAAGACTACTTTCTTTCGAAATAGGATCTGCATAAGAATACTAACAAAAAAATAAATAAAAATTCTTAAATATAAACTAAAAAAATCTAATATTTTGCATAACTATTCAGTTTAAATAATATTCCATGACTACATTATACAAAATCTAATGAAAAAATTGAATATTTTAAGCTAAAATACCTTAAATCATTAGAATTTGGTAGAAATAAGGAGGGGTGCGACGGTTTGTTATGAAGTGAAGGACTCTATCGAAATGGGATATGCATAAGAACCTTAACAGAAAATAAAATAAAACACTGTATGATGTCGTGCCATGGGTGACATCATTAATTCTCTTTTTACATCACTTTTAAAGAGACATGGTAAACTTATTTAAAAATAAATTAAATAAAAAATAAAAACTGAAATTATATAACGAATAAAATTAAAAAATATATATCACGTCACTTTTTAAGTGACGTCGTAGACATACAACGTTGATTTATTAGTGATGTGGTAAATATATTTTAAAAAATAAATAAAAAAAATATTATGACGTCGCGTTTTAAGTGACGTCGTAGACATACGACGTCACTTTATAAGTAGTATGGTAAACTTATTTAAAAAAATAAATAAAAAAAAAACTTATATAAAATAGAATAAATTTTAAAAAATATATACAATGTCACCTAAAATGCGACATCATATAATAATTTTCAACGTCGTGTTTTATGCAACATGACATACCTATTACATCGCTTTTCAAACAACATGTACTTTTCTACTTCGACACCGAAAATATGATGTATAAGACAGGGTGCTCTACTATGTCGCTATTTCTATAACATTATAGGCCACATTTTTTCCACGATGCTCAACCTCTCAAGGCGACGTGGAATATAGTGACATCGTAACCCCATTTCGTAGTAGCGAGCAAAACACTGGAATTCTGTATATGTCCATCTCCTGTTCAAAAACTTGGATTAGAACTACATAAAAGCACCAATTTTATATGTAAAGTGACTGTATGGGATAGCTTCCACATGTAAAAGGTACACCACCTCCTTGTTCATCCCTCCAGTACTGAAGCACCCGACTCATTCCTCTCCTACTCTCGCTTCTCCTTGGTACTATTATCTTTATAGAGTCCCTACCTTTGAGTCTCTAGTACACTTTCCTCCGCACTTTTACCTCTCTTCATACCCTTTTTTTTTCTTCCTCTTTAAAAAGAAAAAATAATAATAATAAAAATTAAGTGAAATGAACCTTTTTTAAGTAAATTTTAACAAAAAATGCGTGTTATAAAACTTTTTGCAAAATAATTTTTTGCATGGATGAGTATAACGTTGAGCATGTTTCAATATGGAGTTGAGCGATATCAAGAATTGTGGAAAAAACTATTTTACAAAGAAATTGAAAACATAAGTCTTTTTGCCAAATTTGAGAAAAGACTTCTTTGCCAACTCATCCTAGTAATAATGGTACTTTTCTTTTTGTATTGCCAAAAAAAAAAAAAAAAAAACTGCTCGTCTTGTCACACCTGTCACTCACCTTGGAAGCATTCGGGGTATATAGTTTAGTTGGTTTCTTGCAATTGGTTAATTTCTACGAGGTAAAAAAGAAAACTTATTCTTTATTCATTATGTTTAAACTTTGTCATAAACTGAACTTATTTCCATGTCACCACGTTTATGGTTCTAGACATCTATCATGTTCATTTTTTTTTTTTTTTTTTATCTTTCTGTTTTGCGCATGATTTCGTGTTTATATATTATTGCCTCGTACAACTTCATAAACGAAAGAAAAAAAATGAACACGCAATAAAATGAGACTAGAAGAATAATTAACCATATGATGCAAAGGACACAATTGCGGTGATGGAGATATGGAGTATGCAAAATAAGTTACGAAGCCGGCAAGTGAGAGTGAGAAAGAGGGAGGCTCCTCAGTTTTTGTTTTACTTGTCCTTTGGTGTTGAATTAGTTATCCTTATTTTAAATTGTAGTCGTTTGTCATTTTATTATGAAAATGGGGTGTCTTTAAGACTTTCACAACTTCGGGTTTCAATAAAATCTCCCTCAGAAGAAATGTGAGAAGAGACAAAAGACAATACAAAACCGTCAGTTGATTGGATTTGTTGTTAAATAACAGATCAGTATTCAAACTTCAGTATGGAAAAAAAAAAAAAAAAACTAATTTTTGAACTTCTTTCCAGGAAGAAAAATTAAAGTCAAACTTAAACTTTCAAAAAAAAAAAAAAGAACAAGTAAGAGGAAAACAATACGTACAAGAAGTTATTAAGTTTTAGTTCTAGTAGTCTTGAGAAACTGAGTTTTCTCTGTACGTACCATAATCATATTTGACATAATTACACAAGGGTCACTCTATTGCCACCCTTTGCATCATAAAGGGTAACATAAATATTTCCATATATATCAAATAATTAAACTCTATTTCCAGGACATTATTCGTATAAATCTCATGAAATCAAGATTTTATAAAATTCTAATTGAATAAGCATGGACGAATAAATTGTGATTGCCAAAGTTTTTGATTCTACTAATAATTTAAATTGTAATTAAGGAAGTAAAGCTATTTAATTTCAATATTATTAATGTTTATTTGTTCTTATTTTGTGTTCGTGAGAAAAGAAAATTAGATTTTGTCATTGTTGATCTCAATTCTATACTCGTGTTGGTGGTTGCTTTTCTCCCTTGTATTTACAATTAGCATTTGGTCTTTTTTTATTTATATTTTTGTTTTTTATTTGACTCTTATGTCTTCGGTTTTGAATCTAAGTTTTTTTTTTTTTAATAACTACATTTTGGGTTTTGTCCCTGGTCTCGTTGCAGCGATCCTTGATCTCTAAATGTGCTCCCTAAATTTCCTATTCCTCTCCTTTTGGTTCTCCGTGAACCTTATTATCAAATTCTTAGCAAATTCCATTATGTGACCCATATTCTCCTCCCTTATTAAGCAACATACTTCAAAGGTTGAAGCTTGTACAAGATGCTTGCACTCGTTTGGTAGAACTTTCAATATTTTCAAAACCCTTAATGTAAAATCTGAGCTTTAATATGGGCAAATTGGTAATTTTAAACCCAATGGCAAACTTGTAATCAAAGATTTTTAGAATATTTTAATGAAAATATCTAAAATTTTTATTTGGGTGTTACAGTAACTAAAAATTGCATAAAAGACCTATATTTCTCTCTTCTTCTCCATCAAAGCCCATGAGAGAGAAAAAAATGCCAAAACTGCTGAGCTCCATCGTCGCCGCCTTTGACCAGCCGACGCACCAGTTCACCATAACCGCCTCCCTTCGACGAAGCTAAGCCGCTAAGTCCCGCCGGATTTCATCGTTGGAAAATGGAGATCGGCCGTCTTGAAGTTTTCGGCCACTACAAGGTTCTCAGCCACCGAATCTTCACCGGACATCCTTTCGCGACGTCGTTCATGACGCCGATGGTACGATTGGATTCATTTTGTCGTCGTTGTCATTTCCCAACCAGTTTTGGCTGTTAACTCATCATCGGTAAGATTTTCACCACTTTTACTGTTTTACCAAAGATTGTAAAAAGTGATATTTTTCTAAAACATTTTGTGATAATGACAATTTCTAAAATATTTCAAGAAAGTGATATTTTTGTAAATAATCAGTAAAAATGATACTTTTCTAAATACATTGAAAAAGTGGACATGTTTCAAATTAATTCCAAAAAGGGACATTTTCGTAATTCTCATATTTAAAGTCCCATTTAAGGTTCGGGATCTCGAAATTGAATTCTGATTTCAAATTTGGATTTAGTAAGGTCAAAAAACGAGTTTTGATGTATAGTATCGCTATGTTTCGAAATGGCACAAATTCCAAGACTCGTAAATAGTGTCATTTTTCATGCCATGGGATAGGTCTCACCCTGGGAGCCGCTTTTGACAAAGTATAAATCTAACCTACCATTTTTGAGTGCTCTGAATTCAGTGATGATTATCATTTCTCTATCCGAAGCTCCGATAGAAAAGTCACTTTTTCAAATAAGCTTACCGGGATTCCGAAACTACCATTCGAGCACTCAAGTGATCAACGTGAGTTTTCTTTGAGTGTCGTTAGTTTGGTATAGCTACCATATTGAGGTATGGGTTCTATTACATGATTTTATATCTGTTTTAATTTATAATTGCTTTAAAATTTATTTATGAAAAATCGTAATTTTACAATGATTTGATAAATTGTTGAAACTTGTTCGATTATACTAGGATTAGACTGTATGAATTTTTATACTTATTTTTACATTGTGATTATGGGATTAAATAGTAGTGTACTACCCATGTTACAGTAAATCCTAGAATAATGATAAGTGGTATTTTTTTAAAGTATTATTTGGTGAATATTTTGCATGGCTATTACATATCTTGTTACATGTTGTACATACTATATGATCACACACTTGAGTTCCATTATTACATTATGGTAGTTTAGATCGCTAGCGAATTGCTGCAGCGCTACGTGAAAGACCTAAACCCCTGCGTAGATTTTTGGCAGATATACCTACGGGTAGTATCAAGATACTGGGTACTTCTAATGCAGAGGTATTACAGGGTCGTGATGAAAGGATAAGAGCTCACTCATTTATATTGGTTGATACATGATATATACAATCATATATTTCTGGTTTTGGTTTTGAATATGTGAATATTTTGGATATCAAATATTTTATAAACTTGGTTTATAAATAGATTTTGGAAAAGATACCATGCAAGTTTGGGTAAATTGTATCTAATCAAAAAGTTAATTGAATTTATGCTGAGCATGTGAATGCTTACCCCTCTACTTCTCCCACTTTCAGGTGTTTGTCTAACTGTGGTAGTCATCTTGATGGATAGAGAAGTTGTGCAGCTTATGTATACAGCTGTATTCTTAATCCCTGGTGGGTGTTCATGATTTACGAATTTTCTTTCTTGTTCAATTATTTAATTAAAATTAGTAAATCTACTAAGTGGATGTATGAGGATAATTTTGTTATTAATTTAAGCATTTAAAAATACAAGTAATTTGATGTAAATTATTTTGGACATTAGGCTAATGTTTTCAGTTGAATTTATTTACTAAAATTTATGATTTCTCTACAAGTAACCAAATGAGATAGTTGGAAATTTTCTTGAACTTTAACGCGCATTTTTCTTAAATAACTATAAACTAATATGAGTTTTTAATGGATATAGAACTAATAATGACTTGAGGATCAAAATAAAATTATCTAATACTTGATTCTCCTAAATTTTAAAAAATTAATGTTTTTATTTAAAATTATTAAAAGTCACAGTTTTGGATTTCTAGTCGTGACAATTAAATTCGAAAATAAGAGCCAAAAAAGTTGATATAAAAAGTAATGGATAGTAAAGTATTTATAGGTGGGAAAAAATTCTTTAAGAAATTTTTACTAATGGTATTTTTGTATTTAATGAAAATTTACAAGGTGTATGAAAAGCAATTGTAAAATTTTAGAACTTTTAGAGGGATCTATTTAGAAAGGTGGTGGAGAGAGAGAAAAAAGGGGTACAATATCGCCTCCCTTGTATATATATATAGAATGTCTTGATGAATTCTGATCATCTAGGAAATTCCTTTTTCTGTCACGATATCTATATAGAACGTCAAGAGAAATCTGATTCTCTGAGTAATTGCATTTTTGTCTTGACAATTTATCCAGTTGTCACGCCATTGAATATCAAAGTCATATTTTCACAGCTTCTTTCAAATTTGATCCGTCCACTGATCCCTTATCACACACAAACAATGAAAATTTTGTGACAATGTTTTAGCTACAACAAAAGATTTTTTTTGACTAAAAATGATATTTAATTGCAAGTAAAAAAAATTTCTAACTAGAAGGTAGCATTTACTCCAAGTTATCATTAATGTATTTTTAATAACTATTTTTTATGTATAATAATGAAATTGGTTGTGACTAGTCACAACAAATTGCACTTTTGTGACTGGAACTTATCACCGATTTTATTGTAACTAAAAGTAGAGTTTTTTTTTTTTAGTGATGGTTGTTCGCTACAAAGTTTTTATTTTTCTTTATTAATAATAGACTGTCTTCAAGCGACCAATTCACAGCAAATTAGTATTGAACATCGTTCGAAAATTGTCGAATAAATCAACAAACTACGCTAAACCGAAAACTATGTCAGAAAATTTGCATTTCTTCGATTGATCAATTTCTTGTAGAAAGCATAGCACGACCAACAGGTGCAATTGACTGAAAGAAAAATATTAACAGAAAAATATTAAGCACACAGGGTCTAAGAACGGCTTAAAACCTAAAGTCTTTCTATATATTCTTCTACATATGTATAGAGATCATGAATTGCTAGATAGTAAAGGAATATCTTGCAAGGTTCTACTTCTATGTACGTGTAAGATTTTTGATATTTTTTCAGAGCTCAACCATTCCATAATTAGGATTGTCAACAAACACCTTGGTTGGTAAACCCCAACTTTCAACCACTACACCGACAAAAAAAATTGGAAAAAAAAAAAATGTCGGCAACATTACTTGTCGTAATCAAATGCCCCTTTTCATTTTTCGCTACTAGTTTCGTAATCATATGTTTATATTAAAATCGGAAGAGATTTATGCAAGTGCAACAAGAAGTAGCACTAGTCGGTAGTCGGCACGTGGCTGGCGGTATCTTTAAGATTCTTAATCCATTTCCAGTTTTCCACTCATTGGCTTTTGCCTTCTAGCTTAGATTCCTTTGCCACGTGTTGGCTTCAAAGAGATATTGATTTCCATAAACCCGAACATACCATTTAATTAAGACTTTGTAAATTATACAAAGCTAATATAACGTCTCTCTTTACTAAATTCATGCTTTGAATAGACAATAGACAACATTTTGGACTTCGTAAGTACGCTTATCACATAACTATTATTGGCAAAATAATGTTACAAAGTATCATTAGTGCCAACGCAATATAAATTATTAGTCTATTATTGATCAATTATAACCAACAGATTAAATCATGAACGAATCGGACCTTACCTAAGATATAATTATAATTAATTAATAAACTAATATATTATATAGTGTTTGGATACCAAATGGTACTGCATAGCATTATTGGTAGTGGCGGAATTAAGATTTCTTGTTAATAAGAGCTCTAGAGTGCAAAAAATACGCTCTCAACTACTATCCTCTACAAAGGCACAAAATTATGCCAACTTTCAACTTCTTCAAAGATGCAATTGGTTTGTGCATAGTGTTGTTAAAATGGTACATCACTGATAAGTCGGCACAAACACGACATGACTAAAATCATATCCAAGTTGACACGGCACGATAAGTAAATGTACCTAGGCCGATACAACATAGGCACTATTAAGAAAAATAAATAGTTTGCAAGAAAATATACTAAAATCAAATTTATAAAAAAAATTTCGGCATAACTTTAATATAATAAATGTAAAAAATAAAAAAATAAATAGAAATAATATTTTTTTCTAGGTAAAATAATATATATGCCTATAAATATTATGTTAATATCCAAAAAAAAATCAAATATTTAATAAGTTTAGGCCAAAGAGTTCAAAGTAGTAGAGAAAACTAAGTGGATGATCAATCATTTAAATTAGTTTAAATAGAGATCTATGTTTTAAAAGTTATAACTTAGTATCCATTCCTTTTAAAGCTTTAGTCATGGAATATATTGTATTTTTATTTGTATCATTAAGTGAGTTTGACATATAGTTATAAACATTTGAATTTGATTATATACTGAATTTTGGGCTAAAAATTGGTCATATAGCTAGTCAACCTAAGATATTAATGATTTTAGGGTAAAACTCACACCCAATAGAGAATCTGGAAAAGTTAGGAGAAAAAAAATATAATCTAGGTAGATGCCTATTATAAGTCTTGATCTATGTACTTTGATATAATTCAGTAGACGATTAGACGTCAATCTAGTTGAGATATAATTAAATTATAGAAATTAAAATCAAATGTTATTTCTCACATACCCTTGTAATATTTCAATTTAAACTTGTTTTTAGATAAAAGCTATCTCAAGCTTTTGAATATTTTCTTTTTATTACATAATAATTAATAATTCATAACTACTTATATGTAAGTATGTACTAATACTATTAAAAGAACTAAATTTGAAAAAAATAATAATAATAATAATGAGCACAATTATTGCACAAAACTAATAATAGTTTGAAAACAGAAATAATTAGGCGTGAAAATCATATATAATGCAAACAACGAGAAATGTTAGACACAATAATAGCATAATATCATAAATAGACACAATTTAGGCACAAAAATAATATAGTAGTTAAAACGCATATAATTATTACAAAAATAACATATTACTGGAAATAGGCACAATTAGATTATAAAAAAAAAATACTACAGTATTGGAAACGAGCACGATTAGATATGAAAATAGCATAATATAAAAAATAGACACAATTAGATACGATAATAGCATAATATTGAAAACATGAATAATTAGATATAAAAATAGACAAACATGATAATAGCATGTTAACGACATAATAATGGACACCGCCACGTTACAAGTAGAACATGGCATAATATGAGTATCAATTATGATTGGGCTGGCTCGACAAGAGGTATGAATGTGTTACAAAACTAAATATACGTAGACTAATACAGTATGACCAGTGAGCATCTCTAATTGTGCATAATGAGATTATTATGCAAGATAATCGTTTGATTAAAATATGATAAATGATAAAATAAATAAGGACAATATTTCATTTTCCCATAATTGTAAGCTTTGTGGACTTTTGCTACCAAATTTTTGAATTGTATTCAGTCGTGTAGATAATTCTTTTGTTGTGAAATTAGTTCTTCTCTCAAATTGTGCCTATAACTTGACAGTGATGCTAACATATTAGCTGTTGTATACTATTTCTCTTTTAGTTTGTTTTTAAAAATTAAATTAAACTTTTTATTTAAAAAAATTCTCTCTCTCTCTCGTACCCTACTTGCTCCCTTTTCTTCTCTCTCTTGAGTGTCATTTAACACGCTAATTCGGGGTACTATTTATTAGAGGGAAATAATCAACGAGATCTAACTTTTGCATGCAAATGAAGTGAAGAATGCCCGTAATACGACACGCAAAAAAAGAAATTTGTCCAATAAATAATAAAGGATGTGATCTGATTTTATAATGAGATGTTAGTCACTTTTAGAAAAGTAATAATGATAAGTAGGTAGATAAGTGCAATTTTCCGTTGAAAAACACCAAATAAAATAGTGCAAATCAAGAATTTTTAGTATTAATAAAAGGATGACCATTGTCACCCAATTTTTTCTCTTCCCGTCCTTAATATAAACAAACCCCTCAAATGATATAAAATTTTAGGATTTGTTATTTCCACACCTCTTAAGTATTCATTAATCCCAACCCGTTGTGAAAAAAAATTGTGCCCACCCACCTAACAATTTTTTACTCACCATTTTTAAACTCCACCTTTTTCCTTCTTGTCCGTTCTTATTGATTTCTTCTTTAAAATTGAATAGTATTTGTCTTCGAATAATCAAGCAATCTTTTTTTGTTTTTTTTTTTCCTGAAATGCAATCTTTTTACGTTTTATAACATATATATGATCAAATTTGAATATATGAATTTCATAGTTACTTATATTCTTTTTTATACTTAGTATACCTGAAGATAAAGTCTCATAAAAATATAAATTAAACCAAATTAATAACATATGGATGCAAAGATCTAGACTTCCATAATAAGTCACTTTTTTCTAATACCAATAAAACTTCATTAGCAAAGCAATAAAGGAGAAAAGAAGAAAGAGCAGGGTCGCAACCTGGAAAAAAAAAAAAGAAGAAGAAAAAAAAAAGCTAGAAACACATTCAACCAATTTATAATTAAATTATCACTGCAATTATTATTGGAGCTAAAACCCTAAGTAATTTTAAACTTTACAATTACGATTAAATTTAATTGTATAAGATTTTATATCTTAAAATTTATGTTTTCATGAGTATATTGGACAGCTGTGATAAGAAAAATATTATATTACTATTATCTAACACTTATAGTATACATTTATTTCATTTTATATATAAGGATAGTTTTATAAAAAAATGATTAACTAAAAGAAGAAGGCAATAGAGTCACTCTTAATAAAATTTGGTTACGTGTTATGAACTGTGATTAGAATACAACGCCACCGAGCAAGTAGTACAATATGTTAGTTTCCACTGAACGAGTACTATAATATGTTAGAATCTCCTAAATTACGTAGAATTAGGGTTTGTTTACTAATCCTAAGTGTATATGAGTTGTTAAAAAAGCATACAACATTTACTTTATGTATATATTATGTGTCCCTAACCGTGCTTGTAAAGATAGATATTAATATACAATTAATTACTAAGTTAGAAGTTAAATAATTATAATGACGAAAAGACTAAAGACATGTAAATAGCATAATGGAAATATTCAAACGCAAACACGAGTCAGTGATAGGCTATAATTTCACCTAAAGATCATATATACATATGAAATAAATCGAGATCCAGAGCATCTTCCATTTTACTGTTACCATTTGGGCTGATACAAGTTGGGCCTATACGCCTAAAAACTCCATTAGATAGAATAAGGGTTTCTAAGAGTTTTACCAGAAAAAAATAAATAGAATTACAAAAATACGGAACTAAAAGAATACCATAAGGAAATAGTATTTTTAAAAATCAAATGTGATATTTTTCTAAATTCTTTTATTACTCATTACTAATTATCTATTTTCTTCTACCATTTTGGTTACTAATTTCTAGTTTTTCGTTTTTGGTTGTGTTTCTCGTTTTTGGTTCACTGAAGGTTCATTTAAGTCATATTTTGCACTTTAATTTAAATAAATTGTGTTTCCCAAAATTTTCCAAAATTTCAAAGATTGCCACTGTGTTTTTAACACCATATATTCTTATTTTTTTTTATTTTTTTTGTTGCTTTTATCTGTGTGAAAAGAGTATTTACGAAATTTTTGCAATATTTTTATTTTGTAATGGTATATGGCTAATTTTCCTATTGTAGCTTGTTTTTTAAGTCACTTATGTACATGGTGAAACTCTATTCAAAAGATTATGGGCAAATACAATCAGTGACACGTGATTGTGTGTATTTTGTCTTTCCTTTTAGTGAGACTCTTTGCCTTAACAATATTAGTAGTCAGTAAAAGTTTCACGTCATCCTTCATGCGCATTTGCCCCCTAGCCAACATTTCGCTTTCCTTTTGTTCATGCAATAGCAAACTATACATGCATCTGAATTTTCAAAGGTATATCTGTATTGTTTACAGTTATTTGTGTATTCACGTAAAGTCACGTATATACATATACATATATACATATATAGGGATTTGTGTATGAAACAAATTAACAGACACGGTGGGAGATGCAATAGAAATTTAATATAGAGCAATCCTAAAATTTGGAACGAACCATTTGGCGAATAACGGGACAGACTCGATTTCACAGTCAAAGCAAAAGCTAATTTCCATCCATCTTTAACATTCTCATCCAATTCACGGCGTAAAAGACGAGGACAGCAAATTAACACCATTCTAATTGTGCTGAAAAAGAGAGAGAGAGAGAGTGGGGGGAGGGAGAGCGAGAGAGAGAGAGAGAAAGAAGTGGCTCAATTACTCGATTATAGCTCAAAATAATTAACATTCTTTTAAGTAGTAGACTCGAAAGAGAGTTTTATGAACTCAGTTCAATAATTGAACTCACCTGAAAATACAACACCACCTATTTACTTATTACTGATATGTACAAGTAATCCTCTAAATACATAAACGGGCGCAAATGCAAAACAAATCCAAAACAGGAAAGCCTTTACACAAATAGTCTCACATGCAAATACCTCGCTGTTTATAATGGATGCCTCAATGGCAAACACCCAAAATAAATAAATAAAAAGAAACCAGTACAAGCTTGTCCCAGTGTGTCATACTACAAAGCCGATTCTTCAGAGGATAAAGGCTGTAAAGCACGGATTCGGATATCGTACTTTCTCTGTTTGGAAACTTCATGGCCTGAAGATGAATCAGTATCTTCTGATGCAACCGGATAAGAAGTTGTATAATCATCATAAGAAATTCCAATACGGTTATTGCATTTGCGACAAAGAAGCTTGATTCTTCGACGGAACAAACCCCACGAATTCTTGGAGAAATGGGGTACGCATTGAATCTCATCAACCTGAGTAAATCTGCTATCATCGATGTAGAAGAACGATATGATCCCTCGCTTTATAGATTTCCCATATTTTGAACCAATTGTTGAGATGTTCCGGTTGGAGGAACTTAGATTTAGTGCATAACCACAAGACCCACAGCTGCAGGAAGGTAAAACAAGAAAACATTTTAATTCAAACACATCGATTGAAAAACGTTACTAACAGTAATCATAATGATCCATCTTTAACGTAATAGTACAAATGAATTTGGCTACTCTTCAACATTTGTAAACAGTCTACCGCAGTCTAATATTATTAGAACAAGGGGTCAAATGTTTAAGATGTAATACGTTTATCATCCATATGTCCTGCAAGCACTGTAATAACAATGGAATAAAAGTTGCAAAAGAAGATCAGCAAGAAAGTTGAAAAGAATCCCTTCAAAAGGGTTCCTGATAACGACCTGAAAAGATGACAAATTACAAGAATAATTACTTAATATTCATTGGTGTCTGATACGACATATTTATACACAAACTCTAGATCAGAAATATTTCTAAACCAAAATATTTAATCAGCTAGAATACACACGAGGCTGACAATATTCGTATACCCATACTAAGTACACATATCATACACATACTTCTCATGCCCATGCTAAGTGCACATGGCATACACACATAACTGTCAAATACAGTTCTCTCGACACTCCCCCTCAAGCTGGTGAGTGGATATTATCCATTCCCAACTTTGTAATAACAGACTGAAATACATAACTATTTAATCCTTTGGTTAACACATCTGCAAGTTGTTTTTCTGAGGACACAAATGGTGTACAAATCAATCCGCTTTCCAACTTCTCCTTTATGAAGTGTCTATCTACTCCACATGTTTGGTACGGTCGTGTTGCACAGGATTGTGCACAATGTTTATTGTTGATTTGTTATCGCAATATAACTTCATTGGTCCCTCCTATGTTATCTTCAAGACCTTGCCACTACATTTTGTTTCTTGCTTCGCCAAGTCACAAGATTGCCTCCAAGGAAAATGCAATAGCCAGAGGTCGATCTCCTGTCATCTAGTGATCCTGCATAGTCTGCATCAATATAGGCTTCCAGAGTTAGTCTCTCACTTCTTTTGAATAATACCCCTTTTCTTAGAGTACCTTTCAAGTATTGTAAGATCCAATGAGCAGCTCGAAGATGAACTTCTTTCGAATTATGCATGTACTGACTAACTACTCCCACAACATAGGCTATATCTGATCTAATATGTGACAAATAGATTAATTTTCCAACTAACCTTTGATAAGACCTGTCTATCGCTGCATCTTCAGGTGCTTCACTAAGTTTGTGATTCTGTTCAATAGGAGTCCCTACTGGCTTACACCCCAATTTTCCAACTTCAATCAACAAGTCTAACACATTTTTGTTGAGATATAAAAATCCCATGTTGAGAGCGAGCAACTTCGATGCCAAGAAAATACTTCAATCTGCCAAATTTCTTAATTTCAAATTCCTGCAACAAACATTTTCTCAGATTTTCTATACCTTCCAAGTCGTCTCCTGTTACCACAATATCATCCACATAGACTAATAGAGCAGTGAGTCTCCTTGAAGGTGGATGCTTAATAAACTAAATATGATCACCTTGACTTTATTTGTAACCAATATCTTTCATTACTCGAGCAAATCTGCCAAACCAAGCTCTAAGAGATTGTTTCAGGCCGTACAAAGCTTTCTTCAATTTGCACACTTTATTTTTTTCTAACTCAAATATCGATGGGACCTCTATATAGATTTCTTCAGTAAGATCTCCATGTAAGAAGGCACTCTTGACATCAAACTGTTGTATATTCCATCTTCGGTTGGCTGCCAGAGATAATAATATTCTTATGGTGTTCATTTTAGCAACCGGAGCAAAAGTTTCGAGGTAGTCTACTCCAAAGGTTTAAGCATAGCCTTTAGCCACCAACCTTGTCTTATACCGTTCAAGTGATCCATCTGTCTTGTATTTCATAGTAAACACCCATTTGCATCCTACAAGCCCATTTGCACCAAATCCCATGTCTTATTTTTTTCAAGCACATCCATTTCATCCTTCGTTGCTTTTTTCCATTCTTTTACTACCCAATGCTTCGGAAACCATTTCTGGGATAGTAATAATTTCTAAATGGATAAGAAAGTTTTGATGACTCTTGGACAATTTTTTATAAGATACATTGAGTTCTGAATACATTTTCTAACACTTTTCCTAATAGCAATAGGAAGATCATCATTATTAACAACTGGTATATTATCCTCACTACTTTCAAGGTCAGGAATTACCTTGACATTTTCAGTCTCAAGGTTGGGTTCCGAATCAAGTACTTGCATTGGTTGAACAATAGAATTTTTCTTCCTTGAGTATACCTGCAATGGACAAGTAGCACTCTGAATTTGTTTATCTGCTATCTTTTGACTGAGAGACTGTAGGTTGGACTCAATTTGTATAGGAACAAATGACTCATTGACAAGTGTATGTAAAGACAAATTTGAATCCTTATCTTCCATGAATGACTCCCCCTAAAGATAAGGATTATGGAAGTACCTTTCATTTTCAACAAATGTGAAATCTGCAGACATAAAAATGTTTTGTTGGTGGATGATAGCATTTATATCCTTTCTGTGTAGATGAATATCCAATAAAAACACATTTAAGAGCCCTAGGATCAAGTTTCCCTCGGTTATTGGAATGAATATGGACATATGACACTCCCAAAAATTCTAGGATATAGATGATTTGTCGTTTTGAAGTCAGGAAAGAATTTTGAAAATAATTGCACGGGGTTGTTGTATCCAAGAACTCGAGAGGGTGTCCTATTAATCAAATGTGTAGCAATTAGGATAGCCTCTCCCCAATAATTTTTTGGAATATTCTTTTTGAAAAGATAAGCTCTGGTTACATCAAGGAGGTGACCATTTTTACTTTCAGCTACTCCATTTTGTTGTGGTGTGTTAACACAAGAAGACTCATGAATCACTCCCCTTTTTGTAAAGAATGGTGATAATATTTGATTAAAATAATCTCTAGCATTATCGGACCGAACTCTTTCTATGTTTACCCCAAATTGGATTTTAACCATTTGAAAAAAATTGTGAAATGTAGAACTCACATCTAATTTCTATTTTAGAAGATAAACCCATGTTCTTCGAGTGCAATCATCAATGAAAGCGACAAACCAACGAACCCCATAAATATTCTGGATTAAAGAGAATCCCCAAATGTCACTATGAATAAGAGCAAAAGGGGTTGTCATTCTTGTATTACTTATTGAAAAGGAATTACGCTTATATTTTGCAAATTCACAAACCTCACAATGAAGCATACTCAACTCCAATCCCTTAAACAACTGAGGAAACATAATTTTAAGAGTATTGAAAGATGGGTGACCAAGACGAAAATGATGCAACCAAATCTAATTTTTATTTGAAAGAGACAATTCAGAAAATAAAGATAGCGAAATCTGATTCTTAATGCTATTTTACCCACCAAGTTCCTCAAAGAAGTAGAGTCCATTGTATGCCTTAGCAAAGTCCAATCATCATCCCCATGCCCTAGTCCTGAATTTGACAGAGGGATGAAGAAAAAGTTACAACACAATTCAAATCTTTTGCAAGTTTATGAACTGAAATAAGATTAGTTGACAACTTAGGCACATGGAGAACATTTTTTAGAGCCAAATTCTGATTAATGGCAACATCCCCTTGACCAACAGTAAAAAAAGTTCCATCAGCAGTGACCACCTTTTTATTACTAGGATAAGGGTTGTACAAAATGAACTCGTGGGAGGATTGGGTCATATGATCAGTAGCCCCCGAATCAATCACTCATCATTCTTTTGTAGAGAAGTCTGCAATACTTGGTGCAAAGAGCTGAGAATAATTACCTGAGAGAGCCAAATAGCAAGTATTTGCACTTGTAGGTTTCTCTAATGTACTCAGAAAGTACCTCGGCTTTTCCATCTCCTCCTTATAAAATTCTGCTTGTGTTTTGGGCTGGTCACCCTCTCCTCCTGGCAATGCTAAGGACATATGCACCTGTCCTTGCCATCCTCCTTGATTTCCCTTAGCTGTCCAGTTTCGGTGGGTAATATAAGAGTTGTTCTGGGTATTTGATAGCTTATCATGGAGCTTCCAACACCTATCCTTTGTATGTCGGGGTTTTTTGCAATAGGTACACCATATGGTGTCCTTATTTCCTACCTTCGAGCTCTCCAACAGTCCGGTATCTCCTTCCACTTGCTGGTCTGGTTTCATGCTTCGAAAATTTGCACCTTTGATAATTAAAGCAGATCTTTCCACCGGTTGAGGCTCTATCATCACTCCTCGACGTCCTTCTTCCCCTCGGATTATGGCCATTGTTTCGTTTAGTCAGGGAAGTTCTTTAACCAGAACTTGGACACGGACAGAATCAAATTCAATATTTAAACCAGCGAGAAACTTATAAATTCTCTCTTTTTCCATGTAACGTTTGAGGAGAGTTGCATCATCGCTGCACTTCATCTCAATACACTCATAATGATCCAATTGTTGCCACAAACTTTGTAAAGTCTGGGCATATTCAGCAACCGAATGATTGCTTTGTTTTATAGTAGAGATTTTCATCTTAATCTCATAAATTTGAGCTGCATCACGAACCCTTAAATTGTTTTGTTTGCAATTTTCCCAAATATCATGTGCTGTTTCTAAAAACATACAAGTATCATTTACGTCGGGTTTCATGGGATTCCACAACCAAGACATCACCATCGAATCTTTTTCATCCCTTGCAGCAAACTTTGGATCTTCTTGCTTCGGACCTATCCCAAGAAGACGACTTAGTTTTCCCTTCCCTTTCAACAAGGTCTGAATAAATTGAGACAACTTTAAGTAGTTTTTTCCATTGAGTCGTAAGCTGGGCTGAACATTCTGTAATTCTCCAGAGATAACACTGTGGTTTTCAATGGTTGAAGATGTTAAAGAAGTGGTTTCTGAGATTTCAGACATGACAAAGGAATGGATTTGTAGAACAAGAGATTCAGATTCGTCAAATCAGGTTGAGTGCCAAAGAAATATAGTTTTAGGTGGCAGGGTCACGAAAAAAAAAATTGAATGGTCAGGTTATTTTGAAGGATCAGGTTAAGGAGCTTTGGGTAATATATTTCGGCGCAAAGGGTCATACGTTCAGCAAAAAAGGCTGAAAAAAGAAGGGAAGAGCAATAGAAATGCAGCTGTAAAGATACTCTGTTTTTACTCCGAAAAACAGAAGAGAGCAGAATGATCTATTCAGCAATGAAAACTAAAGAAAAGATGGCTTCTAGGAGCTTCATTTAGCTCAAATACCATGACAAATTACAAGAATAATTATTTGATATTCATTGGTGTCTGATACAACATATTTATACACAAACTCTAGATCAGAAATATTTCTAAACCAAAATATTTAATCAGCTAGAGTACACACATGGCTGACAATATTCCTATGCCCATACCAAGTACACATGTCATACACATACTTCTCTTGCCCATGCTAAGTGCACATGGCATACACACATACAACTCACACATGTGGATTGTCAAACACAATTCTCTTGACAAAAGATACTTTTCCCACAACGTTTTGGTAATTTTCTAGAGACCCTATTTCATAATGAAAGAGGTCCAATCATTCTATGTTGTAGGAATTAAATTGATACGCAATCAACATCTTCTATGGCACTTCCAACAATCCAGCTGTAAATAAACTTTAACCACTACAATGGAAAGATAAGTATTGCAAATTACCGAGGGGGAAAAAAAAGGAAGAAGATACCCTGAAAAGAATGAAGATGAAGACAAGGGAAAAGACAAAAAAAAAAACAACACAAATATACAATCATAGGTTAAGCGGAAGCATATTGATTCAACCCAAGTCACTGTCACATATCCTTGAAAACTTGAATTTGGCTTTGTGATTTACATTGTTAATACCATACACTCTGGGTATGTTTAGCTTCATTCAAATCTTTAAACAGCCGTTTAAGTCCAATATTCATTGAAATTGAATAAGCCCTTTGTAGACCATCGATCACAAAAAAGATAAAACTTAATATCATTACGCTTTTATTAATCCTATAAGAAACATAATGAATTAATTCATGCCCCTTTAAGGGAACTAAGACAAAGAAATAGACTGAAAGCCCCTCGATAGAAACAACAATAACAAGAGTTTTGCAGTCCCCTTAGATTAATTAAACACTAGGTCAGAGGACAGATTAGAATTTTCATCTTCCAGATTAGAATCAACAATTTTATCCACCATCACTAACTTCCATTTAATTCTCAGCAGGTGTTGCCTAGGAAGTGAAAGAATCTTTGTAATTTGAGCTCTGGACAAAACAGTGGGAAAAGAAGTCCGAAACTATGGAATTGGGCCAAGTTTGACAGTTTGTTGATTGGTTGGTTAGAAGAAATAAAAGAATATTTGATAATGTAGATAAGGGCTTTCAGTGTTGGATAGAGCTAAGCTTAGTTAGCATTATGATTGGTAAATGTAAAAGAATTTAAAGGTTTATTCATTTGAGATTTGCTCAGATTCCTTATTCCCAACAATGTGACATAAACTAATTAATAATGATAGTAGTCTCCTTTCTTATCCCAAAAAAGTAAGTAATAAAAAATAACTTCCATTGATTTGACAAATCTTTCATGCCAATAACTGACTGAAAATCCACAAAGAAGCCACAATATCTTCATAACCTTTTTGTTCCTCTATTATGCTAGAGAGCTTCTTTTTTTTTTTTTTTGGTATCACTGGTTCTATGTGAAGAAAAAAGATTATCCCCAGAATAATTTCATATTAAGGCTGCAAGAAAGGTACTTATTCTGATCCAAAAGTTCAAAATTGAGTCAGTAATACCTGCATTATTTTTCTCTATTTCCCACTTAAATAAATCATTATAAAAAGCATTAAAATACGGGCATCCATCTCCAACAAGACAAGGCTCAACAAAGCAGACAACATCACTAAAATCCCAGACAAAGAACAAACCATACAACAGTGTATTTATAACATGTCACGCAATACTAAGAATCCCCCAATTATTTTTTCAAATATTTTCTCAAACAAACAACCCAAAATCCAAATTAGAATTAAACCCAGATAATAAAAAGTGACCTATTAATCATGTAAATAATTTTCAAGAAGAAAAGGTATATATATATATACACAGAGAGAGAGAGAGATTGAACCTGTAGCTAACATCTCTCTGAGAAGAAGAATAAGACAAAGAAGGACGATGAACTCCATCCTGAAACCCATCTTTGTCATAGGTCAAATTCTCCATCCCAGGCCGAGAAAAGTCAGCGCGGCTATGGCGACGAAAACAATCAAGGCGAGATTTAAAGGAATTTTTTTATATTTACAGTTAAGAGCCAAAGCAAAATCGAGCTGTACGACAGGTCAATCGATGGCGAACGTGACCCGCCAAATTAGGGCTACACCGTAACCGCTAACACTCGAAGTTTTCAGGGCGAAGAGTTTGATCCAAGACGAAGCTGTTTCGAGAGAAGAAGAACAGCTCAGAAAAACTTGGAGCAGAAGAAGTAGTAGTAGTAGCATAGGGGAGAGAATAATCAATGTAAAGCTCAATATACTTGAGGTAGGCGGTGGCCCTTAGCTTTTGTGCGTTTTTTTATTGTTTTTTTTTATTAATTTTAAATTTCTATTATGTTAAGTTAGTCTATTTATTTAATTTTTGGTTGCCGACGTGGTTTGGTTTGGATGGATGGAAAATAGAATGTGAATGGGGAATTTTCTAGTTTAAGCTTTTAATTTAAAACTTTAATTTTCATGGAAAATTTAAGAAAAGAAAATTATAACTTATCTAATTTCTCAGGAATAAATATTGACTTAGTACCAATTAATAATAATAATGGAATTAAATTAATCATTCATGGAGACGGTTTCACTGTTTGTGGTCACACGTGGCCCTGTTTAAGTTGACATTTACTGATAAAGAAGCCCAGTTTGAAA
The DNA here is from genome assembly GCA_002914805.1 of Parasponia andersonii. Taxonomy (NCBI): domain Eukaryota; kingdom Viridiplantae; phylum Streptophyta; class Magnoliopsida; order Rosales; family Cannabaceae; genus Trema; species Trema andersonii. The sequence goes on from JXTB01000301.1 coordinate 352,891, forward strand.
CAACTTGGAAAACTTTAATCGTATTATTGAAAAAATTTAATTACTTTTTCTTTACCATCAATAGTCTGCAATAGTAACTATCAATAAGGTGATCCTACACTAATAACTAATAAATATCAATTTTTATATTTCAAAAAAAAAATAACTATCAATTTTTATACTTCAAAAAAATAATTATCAATTTTGAGAAAAAAAAATATTAACAAAACCATTCAAATAATATATCACACCTAACTAAAACCTGCAATTTTGGTCACAACACAATAATACGACTCGAGATCGGTATGGTCTCGAAATCGCCATGAAGTTAATAGACTTGAATTTGTCTTAAATAAATATAGGTCAAAAGCGGTTAACCTGTTAAGCCCGAAATTGACACGGTTAACATGTTCAAATTTTTTTGGAGATTTTATTAAGTTGTATGTATTAAGACTTAAAACTTCCCTCTATGTTTTATGTACTAAAACTTAAAACTTTCAATTTTGTTACATTGGAAAGGAAAAGTGAAATAGATTAATATGTTAAACTTAATATGTTAATAAATTATGTTAAGTTGAATTAAATGCAACATATTTAACATTAATATATTAAATTGAGTTCAATTAATAGGATAAACTATACACAAGTTAGAAAGTCTTGTTAAGTTAGACAAGACTCGAATACCACCTATTTAAATAATGTGTTAAATGTATAGTTCACATATTAGCCTATTTATTTAGCGTGTTGGAAGTAGGTTGACAAATAATGACACGAATAATAAATATGTGATTTGGATTTGATAGTTGCTTGTTATACATGTGCCTCAACACAATATAAATTCAACACAATAACACAAATTGTCGTTCCTACGTCTAACCAATCCCTACTATTTATTTAAGTAAGCCTAGAATGGAAAATAAAAACTTTAAAGAAAAGTGGTATTATTCTAAATAAAATTTAAAAGAATAATATTTTCCTAAGTAGACTTGGGATTCTTCAAAAAAAAAAAAAAACCCCATTAGGGATATTTATCAATTTTTTGGACTTTCGGCATGGAAATATGTAAAGTTTTTGTCTTTTTCTTTAATAGTAATAACCCATAATTATATATCTATGTGAATTCTTATTCGATAATTTTTATATAATAGAATCTGTTGAATTGATGTCATATCATTCAAGATGGATGTCTATGGATAGGCTTTCTTTATATATAAATCGACTTAATAAAATTTTAGAATGTGATCGGTAAATCACCGTGAGTGAAACCAGAAATAGTCTTTTAGGACTTTACCAATCCATGGAGTGAATTTGACCTAATAGCATTAACTGGCATTTTGTTTGATTGAATGAAAAAATATAGGAATCCAAGTAGGAAAACAATAAAATTGGAAAAAGAATGAAATTGGAATTTGAATGTTGGAATCAAGATTAATGTCTTTGATTAATATTGGAATGGAATAAAATAGTAACTATTTGAAAAAAAATATCCCTAATTGTAATCCTTACTTTATGTTTTCCAATAGTATTAAAATATATTTAAAGTTCTTATTATTTGATAATAACAAAAGTAACTACTACATCGAGATGAAAATATAAATTGATTCAACATTTTTTTTATGCATATCCATTAATATCAATTATTTATTACACGTACACACAAGAGGACTCCTCAAAAGTTTGAGAATATTTTAGAAAATAATACTTTACATCATATTTAAAAGATTATTTAAGGGATAATATTGGAAATAATGTTTACATAACTTAGCATTGGAATGGAAAGGTTATTCTAGTGGTACACTAAAGCCATGTTTGGAACTTGGATTTTAGTAGAGGAAAAAATTGTAAGAAAAAGATTGAAGGAAACTGAGAGTGAAAATATTTTTCTAAAATTGTATAAAATTTAGTTTTCAAAATTTTTCTTTCGTAATCTTTTCATAATTAAAATTCTCCAAATTTATTGAAAATGTCCCTAACATAATCTTTGTAAAAAAGAATTCCTTCAATATTTGATAAAACTCAAACAAAAGAATATGGAACTCCTAAGAATTCTTTTTTTTTTTCCTCCCTAAATCAAGATCCAAACGGAGCTAGGATTACGTATTCTACCGTTTTGGTGAATTAATAATCACTTCATAATCAAGATCCAAACGGAGTTAGGATTAAGTATTCTACCATTTTAGTGGATTAATAATCACTTCATAAGAATAGTTATTTTCGTACATTCGTATCAAACCAAATATAGGAATAAAGATTTTTAAGAATGACCATTCTATTTCATCCCAGGAACCATTCTATCCTACCCCAAAAATTTCTCTTTATTCTAAAAAAGAATAATAATATTAAAATATCCTGATTTTTAACTAGTCTGCAAAAAAAAAAAAAAAAAACTCTAACTTTTGAATGCCTATAAAATAATACCATCACTTTTAAATTTTCGCAAAATAATAGTCTGACTTTTGAATTTCAACAAAATAATATCCCCACTTTTGAATTCTACAAATTAATATTTTTACAATTAAAATTCTTACAAATTAATACTCTAACATTTGAAAATCGTATAAATTTATAACTTTAGTGCCCAATTATTCGATTTTAATAATAAAAGGTTGGCAGTAGTCATTATCAACTTAATTAAAACTTATTAAATAATAATAAATTTCTGAAAAATATTTGTAGTTAACTTATTTCACTTTTTATTTTAAAAAAATAATAAATTAGAAGGAGAGGTAAAAATAGATAATTATATATATATATATAAATGAAACATGAGAGGTAAAAACAATTGTATTTTTTTAGCAATTAACCAAAAAAATAGTTATAAAATAATTTTCGATAATATACTAATATTTAAACATTTTTAATAAGTTAATAAGAGGTGTTTACATCTTTTAATTTGTTCATAGTATAAATATATAAAGAAAATAAAAGATGAGGGTATTAATTTGTAGANTTAATATTTACAAAAATCGTAAATATGAGGGTATTAATTTATAAAATTTCAAAAAATGGGATATTAATTTGCAAAAGTTCTAAAGATACGTTATGTTTTGCCAAAAAGCCAAAAATGATGATATTTTTACGTGATTAGCCCTTCTAAAAAATCTCTCTTATTTCTATATGACTCATTGTCACTTGTGGTTGTAATATTTAATTCTAGATGTTACTTTTACCTTTAAAACGGTTAGAGAAAAAAAAGGGAGGAAGAGGTGTTTGATAAGTTCATGTTTTTGGTCAATAAATTTTAGAAATTGTTGTGTATCTATTATTTTATTGAGAAATATAATAGATATTACTTTTTAAAACTGATTCAACTGTCGTGCCTAATTTATCATTGTATAGCATACAATTTATAGTTTACTACATACGTAGATATTATTTTTATATAATATAGCAAATTTGTAAATTAAATTTACCAAATAATTAAATTTTTTTTTCTCATACTCACGGTATAGCACAACGGAGCAATACCAGACTGGCCTAATGTGCAACTAATCCTGATTTTCAGACGATACTGATCAATAAATAAGTAAAATTGTGAAAAGAAAAAGTAAGGCGACCAAGGAGTGTAATAGGAAAGATACTACTAAATTTGATAACATATTACAAGCAAGATATCTTTAGTCTCAACAAAAAATGCACTAGACATCTTAATCTTCTTCATCCACATCTGTGACAAATTTACCGGTTCCGGGATTCACTGCTGCAATGAAGAAGAAGAGAACATTGAACAACACCAGAGGCTCAATTTCATTAATAGGAACTCCAGTCTCTATGTTTAGCTGAGCCAAAGCTCCTTTCCCAGTTACGATTTCTCCAATTAGAGAGAATGCAAATCCCAATTGAGCCAATCTTCCCACAAAAAGCTCATTCGCCTTTGTGAATCCAAATAAAGGACCTATATAATAAGCAGCATTAACAACATAAAATTTTCAGAATTACCAATTTTCTGGGAAGTGATTCCGATACGATTTGACAATTTTTTTGTTGCGAGTATATACATAACCAATGAAATAACGTTACGTTTATGTATGTATAAACATTGGAGACAATTAGTCAAGTACCTCCTTCCTTAAGACCCAAGGCAGATCTGAAGCCTTTGCCTGGAGGGATTACTGCACCTTCAATCCCGGTTGGCGGGTCGTCGACGAATTGACCACGGTCACCCAAAGCTCCAATGGCTCCAAGCAAGGTAAAGAGGATGAAGAACAGAAGAAGTGGCTCAGCTTCATAAATGGGAATTCCAGTTTCCAAATTTAGTTGTGCTAGAATTCCTTTCCCTGTAATTGCTTCTCCCAATATGGATGCCTGCCAAGCTTACACACTTACCCTTTATGATCATCACTAGATTTATTCTCTAATTAAAATTCTTCTTTAAGCAATAAATAAATAGATAAAAAGTTGACCAAAAATTATTATTGTGGCTCAAAAAATACAATAACAAAAACACAAACAAACAAAGTTGTCAACTTATTTTCCTTTCATTCGTTTTCTTAAAGTTCCCTAGACAAAAACAGAGTGCATTTCTAGCTAGCTAGGAAATGGTTGTACTAACTTCATTTTCTCTTAAACCAAAAAGTATTCGACTATTTTCGACTGTATTGAATACAAACGAAGAAAAACAAAAATAGTTCTAAAAATATAAGAAAATACTCACGGCGAATCCAACCATGGCAACGCGACCAACAAAGAGCTCATTCTGCTTAGTAAAACCAATGCCTCCTGAGGTTCCAAAGACACCATCTTCAACCTTTGGCTTCGACTTCACAACCTACAATTTTGAAAAAAAAAAAAAAATCACAAAGATTAAAAAAGAATGACAAATTCAAGATATTTTCCAACCAAATTAGGGAAAAGAAAATATTAAGGGCTAATTAAACAAAATAAATAACTTCTTTTTTTTTTTTTTTTTTTAAACCTTCTTGGGAGCAGCCTTGGTCTTGGATTTGAAGAGAGCAAAAACGGTCGACATAGCCGGAGATTTTGAAGAGCTGGTAAGTGGATTGAATGTGAAACTTTGAGAAAATGGCTTAGTCGTCTTCAGTCTTTGGACTCGGATTTGAAGTAAAGGGTCTCTCTTTAAATCCACAACATGGCAATTAGAGACTGAGCTAGAGGATAGTAACATGGTTTGAGCCATTTGGTTACTATAATATTAATATAGAACCTTTTTTCTTTTTCAGTTTTGGTAGAAAAAGAAGATGATGAAGAAGAAGTGTAGAAAATGGTCTGTTTAATTAATGTGTCTTTGTGATCTATATTTCAAATATGTGTTTCGTTGGTTAAGAAGAAAAGAGAGATATGTGATGTGGATATGGTTCGATGAGATCGTAGCGAGAGGCAGTTAGAGTGCCCACGTCTCTGCTTGTACTTTGTGATGTTGGAGATATGAAAGCTTTCCGCTTTGAGTTAAACCAAACCTCAAAAATTTTGCGTAGTAGTCCTAGTACCAAGTGAAGTGAGAGTATGATGAACCCTCACGAGATTTCGTCCCACGTTAACTCCGCATTTAAAAATAAAAAAAAAAATGTGTAAAAGTTCCAGTCCACTTGATTATATAAACCCTCTTGCAACTAAGAGACAAGAAATTAAAATTGAAAACTTATTTTAACCACACTCATTGGCCGTCACGCAAAAATTCATTTTAATACATACAAACTTCTTCAAAGGCATATGTCTATTAATACTGCATGATTACGAAAATCAGACCACACATCAAGACTACACATCCCATAATTAGACTTGACAAAATTTTATAATTCAAATCTATGTATTACTGTGATAGCATTATTTTGGGCCCTAGTATGCCTTTACATTAAGCCTATTGAACTAAATTTATCTACTAAGAATAAATTTTTAGCTTAAAATTTTCTCTAATTTTCTCGGCGTTGAAAAAATTATATATCTACTTTGGAGTTACAAACTATTGCTATATCAACTTCATCAAACCACATTATGTAGCATATCATAATGTTTAAACTGTCAACTTTCAATGCAATATATTCTTATTAGGTGGGGGACTCCAGCTTATTTTTTAATGCGTTTGTTTTTGCGGTTAAGAAAATTGTCATATTTATCTCTCGAAAAAAGTGTTTGGAATATGTAACATAGTGCAGTCAACTCAGTGAAGTTAGAGTATTACTAGTGACTCAGTTTCAAATGAGGAGTAGCACCAGCGGTGTAGTAAAGATGCTGACAAAACCACGCTGGTTGGAACTTGCTGGAAGATTATGTGAGGTCTCAATCAGACCGAGTGAGTCCACCCAGTTGTTGGAGATGTGCACCACACACACACTCATACCGGATTTCATGATTTCATCCCTAAAAAAATAAAGGGCAGAATTTGTTGTCATTTGAAATATTGTAACATTATTATCTGTTTTGACTTATAGTAATTTTCGGTTAATGTTATAATATTATTAAAATATTAAATTTGACATTTTTGAACGTGTTTGTCCGAATTTTAAAAATATCATATGATTGAATTTTTGTTCAATTAATTGTGTTTTGATCAGAAATATAAGTAATTAATATTTACAAGAAAATTATATTCACATATTTCTTTCTTATTTAGCTATGTTTTAATGAAGATTGATTATTATGTGATTGCTAATATTAATTGATTAATATTTCTAAAAATAATCAATTCTAATTCTAATCAATGGGATTATAATTATTAAGTTAATTTTATCTGATTACTTTGACAATTTGTATTTTTTTATGAAAACTACCTTAAAGTATGAAAGTGTAAATGCTTATCTCTTAAGTTGTCGTTTCCTTATTTATACTTAGTTGATTCTTATTATATGTGAATACTTTTTATTTGATTGATTTGTGTGAAAACTGAAACTATTATTTTAGGTAACAAATCAACATTTCTCATAGAATATTACAAATCTGATTGTTTTAGATAGAGCCGATATTGTAATATTACTATGGATAATCAGCAACAATCATAAATCAGTCTTGATTATGAAAATTTTATCTTTGACTGATCTAATTGACTTCCAATCAACATTTACGATGATTAGAACGTGTCTTATAGATTTTCATTGATTGGAAGACCTCAAGCACTATAAATAAGAGTCAAAGTTAGAGTCCTAGGTGTGCCATGTATGTTTGTGATTGTTATTAGAGCAATACTTTGTTAAATCTGTATATACTTTGTATTGTGAGACTAAGAGGGATTCTTAGTCGTGAGAGTACTTCGGAAGAAGTGCAATAAGTCTTTTCCTAGAGTGCTTCGGAAGAAGTGCAATAAATCTTCAGGAGAAGGCAGATTTCGTGAAATCTGAAAAGAGTTCAGACAGAAAGAATCAGATCAAGTCAAGGGGAGTTCACTAGAAGGATTAGTGAAAGAGTACTCCCATATTACAACATTTAAGAGATGAAGTCTTTTAAATTTGATTGATATTTGTACTCATGTTATTTTTTACTAATAAGTTTATTTCTCTTGACGTGGTCCTTTAGATGTAAACTACTGGGAGATAGATTAACCAAGTAAAAATATTGTGTGTCAAGTTTTACTTTTTGGTGTTACAAAATCTATATTATAATTTTCCATATATTCACCTTACATAATTAATTAGACAATTAATTTTATTTCGTAAGAACATACAAAACTAAAAAAGGTTGTAACAAAAAATACCAAGTTGAATGGGGATATACCAAAAACATGGCAAATCACGTTTTGGCACATGGCAAACAATAGACCCACATGTCCATTTCTTTCTGCTCATCTTGACATAGTATAATATAACACTAGATTTTTATTAAGAAAAAAAAATGTGAATATGCAGATGCTTTTAAATCCTCCTCGAGACATTCATGCTAGCTCTATCAAAAATTACTTGTTGTTGTGTCCAATACTTATCGTGCTGTCGTGATTAGCGATTCGAGCTAATGCGGTACCTCGACTCATAACACTCAACCATGGCAGTATTTCATCACCAACACCTAACCCGTTTCAGCCTCAGACACCACTAGAAATCTCCAACTTTGTGATTGCTAACTTTATTAGTACAAATGACTCATTCCCTAGCCAAACCCCATGTCCTTATCACATGCTCTCACCACATCAAACAAATCCTTTTGTCCCTCAAGTCATACATTAACGTCCCCCAAACACATGTCCTACTATGCACCTTACACACCAACATATGGTTATCAATCTCTCCCTTCAACTGGAAACTACATTTTAGCCTTATTATACTCTTTTGATCCCCAAAATCGCAGCAGGTGAATGGAAAACTGAAACGATGTTAAAGGAAGACGATGGTGATTTTGATAGCAGTACACTGCCAAAGAAGTAATTGGAAGTTGTCATAGAGAAAAAAACTAATGTAGTAGTTATTAGAATTATAAAAATGTACTAGATATTGAAAAAATTTTGCAATTAAAATTATAGAGAAATGAAGTGAGAAGATATAAGAGAAATCTAATAAAAGTTAGGTTTTTGAAAAACAAAAGGAGCAGCAAGTAACTAAATTTTAAGTTACGGCATATTAAGATAAAAATAAATAAATCTATAGGGGAAAAAAATTTTAGTGTGGGCATGTGAGGGCATAGTAGTGAAAATAATCCAATATTTAGGATGAAAGAAGAGTTTTTAAAAATTGAGGGGGGCATATCACTCACCCTGGTGTACGTATGTCTTTGCTAGAATTTCATTGTTTTTTTTTTTTTTTTGTTTTTGACTAAACTTCATGTGTTTTTGAAAATATGGAAAAATAAATAAGTACGAAATAGATGAAACAAAATTATTTTTTAACTTCAATCTTATAACAAAAAAATAATACTTCTAGGGTATAAATTCTAACAATTCTCATCCTAATAACTATTTATTTAATGATGGAGCAGTTTTAGGGAATCTCCCTTGCTACCGGGACAGCGGGTTTCTTGTGGGGTATTATTACTCTAATATGAATATAAATGAGGACTGTATTTTTCACCTAAGATTAGTCCATTGAAACAACCAACCTTTTTGAAAAAAAAAAAAAAAAACTCTAACCTCAAATCTTAACATGTATTACATATATTATTAAATTTATAGTTTTCTAAATTCGCCGTAATATATATTACAGTATATAACCATGTAAAAATTTGTGTCCATTATATATGAACAAAATGTAGTGGGGCATATAATCCCAATCCAGCCTATCCATACTAAAAAAAAATAAGCAGGATTCACTACCCTACACCATAAACCATTTATATCAAGAAAAAATCGACATCCTTAATCACTCTTTCTTATTCTTTTTTATACTTTTTAGTCTAAATGTTTAGCATGTAGACTATACTAAATTATTATTATTTTTTTAATGCCAAATATAACATCGTCAAAGTCCATAAGTAAAAGAAGTTAAACAGAAGAATATTTTTTAGTCTTAATGTTTAGCATGTAGACTATACTAAAGTATTATTTTTTTTTTAATGCCAAATATAACATCATCAAAGTCCATAAGTAAAAGAAGTTAAACAGAAGAATATAAAAGAGGTTGAAAACAGTGCTACTAGCAGAGCTATAAATTTGGGCCGGCCCGCGGGCTGGGCCATTGGTGCTGGCCTGCCAGGTCAGACCGGTGGTCCGCACACTTTTTTTTTTCTTTCTATTTTTAAAAATTTACCTTTTTAATTTTTATTTTACTAAATAAATAAGTATGCAATTAATAATTTTATTTTTTATTGAAAAAGATTCATTTTTCTATTTATTTTTCTTTATTTTTATTTTTTTTTAATTATCGGACCGGATCGGATTTAGCCCGGTCCAGATTTTTGGCCCTGCGGGCTGCCGAGCCGGATTGGGCCTTCAAAAATACTTTGCGGGCCAGCCCAACCCGCTTCTATTCCTATCCTGAATTTCTCCTGTGGCCTGAACGGACCGGGCTCCTCAAACCCGAACAGGCTAGGCCAGGCTGAGTCGGGCCACCTATATTTACAATTCTAGCCGCTAGGCACTAGCACTCCCACATAAAAGAAAGAGATTAGGCCAAGCTTTCATTAACTTTCTGAATTTTATTTCTTTAACAATATTTTCTTAAAAATATTAAAAAAATAAATTTAGAAGACTAAAAAAGGTGTTTGACATCATAACTTTTTCTCCCCTCATTCTTTGATAACTTTCGGTCTCCACATTCTCACTTTTCATTTTATCTCTTCTTATTTTTATCACCACTTTCTCCTCCTTATTTTTTTTTTCTCATCACTTTTATCTCCTTTTCCTTTTTCATATCATTTTCTCTCTTTCTTAAATTTGCTCTTACTTCATTTTCACTTGAATTTCTCTTTCCTCACTCTTTGTTGAGTTTATCTTTTTAATTTATTTTTTTCTATTTGAGTATAATTTCTTTTCCTCTAAACCTGTTTGTAGGAAATATTTGCTAAACACTTTTCTTTTAGAAAAAATAAATGGCAAAGAACAATTTTTGTTTTCATATCTAAAAACACAATTTTAAAAAATGAAAAAAAAAATGCCCAACAAGCCGTGAATCACAAAAAGTGCAATTTCCTAATAATTTTATTATAAAATCCAAAGTCTTTGTATTCAATGCAACTATCACTGCATTTGTTACAAATTTAATAGAGGCTTTTTGAAACAAGTTTCAATTCACATCATTCGGTTTGGAATGTCAGACACCTAAGGGGCTATTTACCATCATTGCAAAACATCTTTTTTATTTAAGGACAAATAATTTGAAAATAGTTTCTAAAAACAAAGTTAACAAAAATAGAAAATTTAGAGGGAAAAAAACGTTATCTTATTCCCTCACATGTCTTATTAAATTCATTCTATCTATATCTATATCTTTCTCACTTTTAAATTTTGTAATTATATTTTTAATCTCCTAATTCTCTCACGTCACTTTCTTTACTAATTACCTCTCTCTCTTTGTTCTCATCAATTTCTCTTTACTTATTACCTCTCTCTCAGTCTCTCATTACTTTTGCTAGCATTCTTTGTTAAGACTTTTTATCTTTTTTTTATCCATTCTTATCACTTTCTTTCTTATCATGCATTTATATTTTTTTATCTCTATCCTTATTCACACTCATTTCTCTTTCTTTATGTATTCTTATTAGTTTCTCTCTCCCTATTATCTTTTATGATATTAATTCCCTTTGGTCATTCCAATTAGTATGTAAATATTTTCTCTTTCCTAATTCCATGTACTCTCCATTATGGTTGGTGAACATGCCCTAAATATATTTCACAGGTTATATACGTGTAACCTGAAAATGGGTAAGAAAATATTAAAATGAGAAAAGCATGTATAAATATAAGACCAAAAAAATGGATATTGGGCCTATTCACATTAAGAGGTAGAGCACTAGCCCAACAAACTCCTAGCTGTGGACTTGGGCTTCTGTCTTCTAAATCAAACTCAAAAAGAGCAAGTTTCAACCCAAAATTCTTGGGAAATTAGCACAAATAGTAATAATTTTGATTAAAATTACTTTTTGAGAAGTGTTTTGAAAAATGCTATTCTAGTAGCATTTTAGTATTTTGTGACCTTGTATGACGGATGATCACACAATTTGTGACTATCGATCAGTCCTATAAAAGTCATAATTTTCTAGTTACAAATTACGTAATATCTTGTCACACACAATTTATGATACTACTAGAAATTTTAATTTAAAAAAAGACGACTAAAAATGTCATTTTGTGCTAAATTAGTACTACTCATGTTAATTTCCCAAAGTTCTTTCAAAGCCCAACTGACTACCGTCTTCCTCCAATCAAGTTTAAAACGAGGAAAGGACATGTATAGGACTAATTTGGGCTAATATGAATTTTTTGTGCATTTTTCTTAAATAACATTTTTAAGAGTGTCAATAACTTTTTACCAAAAGTCAAGAGTTTTTTTGCTATAAAAAAACTATTATTTGGGATTTTTTTTCATAGTCAAGAAGTTTTTGACTATAGGTCAAGACGTTATTGATACTCCTAAAATTGTCATTTTTGAAAAAAAGGCACAAAAAGTCAGTTCCACCCAAGTTAGCCGTATCCATGTCCTTTTATCATGTAAAACGAGGTCCTAACTTAGTGTCTTTCGAAAGTTATACTTCTCAAAGTTCTAAATCTGTCAAAATTTGGACTTTGTACACTCATTTCATTTTTATGTCACAAAAGAATTATTTTATTAGTGTGTTTTCCTACACCTTATATATTCCAAAAATACCTTTTTTACTGTATATATTCCTTATTTGTTGTACTAATAACGAAAATTAACAACAGACGTGGAGCCTGAGTTATTACTAAATCAATTTAACTAGGTTTGGTTTTTTAATTAAAAAAAACGCCCAAGTCCCGCGACAACTCATGTTTCCTGTTTATAATACATATGAATAAAAATAGTACATTTTTTTTGTTGCAAGTGTTTTTTTTTTCAAAAAAAAACAAAACGACAAAAAAAAAACAAATATCCTTTATCCTATATATATACATATATTATGGTGATATTTCAACGTATTTATTCATTCTTGGGTGTAGCTAGCCAATTATAGAATTGGATTTATAGAAAGTCTATGACTACTTCAAATTTGGTTCTACCTAAAAAAAAAAAAAGAACAAACTGGTTAGTTGTTTGGAGTTGTGCTCATAGAGCTGTTTACGTGTTCTAGAAGGATCAGCGTGAATGTAGTTCTAATTTCCTTTGTAGAGATCAAGGCGGATATAGTTCTAATTTTCCTTTAAAGGAATAGAAAGTTAGTAGAGAATCTATAGAGAATATATGGAGATAGAATAGAAGTCCCGTAACGAAGAAAAAGACTAGGTATTTGTATAGACAAATAAAAAGTATTTAATAACTAGAAAACTCTAGCAATTAAATAATTAATAACAATTATCTTTAGGGACTAAGTCAAAATAGGTTACTTATTTAATTTGATTTTAAGGATCAGTTTAGATACTTGTCCAATCTAATATGATATATACCTTGAATATCTAGTAATTATTTTTTTAGAAAATATATGCATACTTTCCATAAATAATCAAGAAGCTATATATGTAACTGGCTAAAACATAATTGAAAAATTCGGACCTAACAATAACCATAATGAATATATTTAATTCTTAGATTTTCTTCCTTAGAAATAAAAAATTCTTAGGTTATTATTTTTTGTATTTCTATTTAAGAGTAAAATTATAATCAAAATAATGAATGTACATAGTCTAAATATCGTTGATGGATTTAGAACTTTCATTGGGAAAATTTGAATGATTGTGTTTTTTAGACGCTTCACATTTTAGAAGAAGTCTATATTTGTTTTTCCTTATCTTATTGTTAATATGCAGTTATATCAATTAATTTATCTTATCCACATTTATAGGATGTTCTAATGGAGATTTTTATTTTTTCTCCATAAATAAGTACTTTAACCAAACTTAAAATAATTTGCAATACCGAGTCAAATTTACCTATAACTGTTCCACTCTAATTCTTGTAGGGAATTGCCATAATTTAATTAAAGTAAATATAGATAGAATATAATATGCAGGGCGGAAAATCATTACTTTTATGAAATGAAAAATCCAAAATTCTAAAAAAAGAAAAAGAAAACAAATTTTCTACCATGGAAATTTGCTTTTTTTTTAAAAAAAAAAACATTTAGTAATTGGCTGATTTTATAACTCAGTTTGTTTCATTCTTCTCATTAATAGTTATGTAGCTACAATTAATGTTGGATTAAGGATTTAGTAATTGGATCAAGATTACTACAGTCATCAAATCTTTCTTCACATCTACAAAATGGTCCTAGAAGAAAAAATTACTTTAAAAATTTGAGCCGAGAAAAAAAGCTAAACAGGATAAAAGAACATAGTTGTTTCTTCAATTTTTGGATTTATTATTTATTAGAATAAATAATTGATTTTCTACTTTTCTCCAAATCATGTTATAAATATATTTTAATCAAATTGTACTGTGATATGAAGTATCAAGGATAAACATATATGTATAAGTGATTTTTCAATCAACATGTATTTATTATTATAGTTGTTGTTATTATCATTATTATATTATTATTATGAAAGAAGCAGATCCTATATTAAAATAACTATGATGAAGTCTATATAAAAATTAAAATAAAAAAAAAAAACTACCTTTCAGAAGGGAAAAAAGTAGACGTGAAATCACAAACATGTGAAATAAACAAAAATAAAGAGAGAGAAAACGTATTAATACAGTATACTTGAAGCTAGAAAAAAAAAATGTATTAGGAAATAAATTAAAGAAAAAAATAAATAAGAACATATTTGTATATAATTAGTAATAACAATGATGATATAAAGAACACAAGTGGAGAATGAGAACAAATATACAAGAAACCAAGTATGAAATGAGAATTAAAACAAAATGGAAAGGGATCGAAAAAATGAATTTGTTAAACTCATGAGGTCACAAACAGATTACTCTCTTCTAAGTCATAAATAACTTTTCATATTTACATAACGACAAATTACATTAGAATTTTTTAATAGAATTACTAATATAATTATAGCCATCATCAAATGCAATAGTCTAATTAGAGTAACCATCTATAGAAAAATAAAAATTAAAATCTCACTTATATATAGATAGTGGACACCAATTTAGTATGCATTTTTTTTTATTTATTTATAAGTATTATTTTGTCTAACTAAAATTCATCTAATATATTTTTTCATGATAAAAAGTAGAATGAGAAAGAGTATTAAATAATATGTATTTTTTTTTTCTCTACACAAATTATGATAATTATTAGATAATGATTTAACAGCTAAAAAAATACATATAGATAGGTAAAAAAAAATCCCTACTAGATTATAGCTTACATATATAATTTTCCAATGGCTATTGATATTTTGATTTTAGACCGCTTAAATATGATCAAATGACTGTAAAGAGTCAAATACTTGTACCAAAAAGTCTACTGTACTTAATGTTCATCTAAATATATAAGCTCATTTAATACTTCAAATGGCATCGGTAACCTATTTTTTACCTCCAAGATCAACATTTTTATTATTTAGCTTCCATTTGTTTTTCAATCCTATTACATTAATATCCTCCTAATATTCTAATTCTCCTTAATTTTTTTAATTGAAAATTCTCATTAATTTTAATTTCCCATAAAGCAGGTTAATTCATAATATAGCTAATCTAGTAGAGTAACGTAACCATCTTTTTAAACCTCAGTAAGCTCACGATCCTACACTGAAGTCATAAAAATATACTTAATTCATGTTAAAAGAAAAATAATTTAAAATATAGTTGAAAATTTTAAGGAATTTTATAATTAAATTCTTAAAAAAAATAAATTCCTTATTATAGATAACAAAAAATAAAAATTGAAAAATCATCTTCTAAACTTTTTATGCAAAAGAAGTTATGTAAATTAAATTCCAAAAAATATTTAACTACATAAAAAATAAATTTGAAATAAATTATAAGGAAAAAAAAAAAAGATTAGAACTGTCCATGAATGTAAATGGACTATTTTTTCAATTCTACAAAATATAAAAGATATTCATAAATCTCATTATGTACGTGAATTTGAATCAAAATAAAAATAAATTAAGTTCTTTTTTATGAATTGGAATTAAAATTGAAATAAGTGGAATTAATCCTGCTATTATAGGTTAGCTTGATCAAAATATCCATCAGTTGAGAAAAAAAAAACAGGGGAAAACTGACTATATATGTAACTAGCATTTTTCTTTATGACTAAAAAACTCCTGTCATTCTCTTAAAAGCACTAGATATTTTCAGAAATAGCAGTTTCTACGCTTTATGAAAAAAGATTTCAAAAAACAACCAACGAACAAAACAAAAGTATTGGGAAAAAAAAAGTTATATAAATTAGAAAATAAAATAGTTGTTGCAAATTTGATTTAATAAGTATTAAGTGGTAGCGGTATCATTTTCTGAGAGGAATTTTAAAAGTTTGGTAAGTGTCACAATTTCTTGGTTTTTGCATAAGAGATGGGCTTTTAAATTTAAATAAATATTGTATGGAACCGAAATGAGGGTGAATATTGCCTAAATTTAAGTAGACGCATATATATATATATATATTATAATGCTGTATATGAAAAAATGTACATCATTAATGATATTTTTTTCTCTTATTTTTTATTATAAAAAAATGTGTATGATAAATTTTAATTGTCTAAAATAATACATATGTATAGATAAAAAAATATATATACTGGAAAGGTGCCCATATATATATATAGTGAGAATTACATATTAAAAAAAAAAAACTAAATCTTCATTTTTTTCAAAGGTCCAGGGCCCTAATAGCTCCGGCATAGCACCTAGGCCTTGTTTGATATATGAAACTAGGATTGAGATTGAGATTATTTATCTTATACTTATATTTGATGTCAACTTAGAATTGGGATAAATAATCTACAACATTAAAATAGTCTCATTGAATGGGATAATTTATCCTCATTCAAAAGTATAAGATTAATAATTCTACACTTAAAAGTGGTAGAACCCATCTCTATTCCAAATTTCAAAACTAATATATCTAATATTACGAATACTTTTATATTTTTTATGATTTAAACTAATCAAAAATAAATCTATTACATATATCAATGAAAAAATTAGTCTTATATTATAATAATAATAATAATTCAATCTAATACTACACCAAATATGTAATATTATTAATTTTATCTAATTCAATGCTATAATCTAATCTTAATTCTACCTATCAAATATCAAACATAGCCTATTTAGGCTCTGCATTCATGAGAGTTTAGTTTGTAAGACTTAAGATATTAAAATCCTACATGGATTAATTACAATGACTCAATTATCTCTTATATATACAGAGATATTACTTTCCTACAAGATCGATATTTTAGGAGAATTAATTGTGTGCTTTGATATATACCAAAAGATTTGGCATTGACATGGAAATCTGTTACACATTATCAGGATTAATGTTAAGTTCTTCCATGAAAAGCTGATGGCCCCAAGACAAAGTCCCTTATTATTATTTTTTTAATTCAAACACGGGAATTACAAATATAAAACCGTAGCAAGCACGGGAATTACAAATACAAATCTATAGCAATCACTGAAGAAATAAAATGAAAGTAAGACGAAACCTAAAATATGTTTCTAGAAAAAATAAATAAATTTGACTAATACGTGAACTACCTATTCCTAAGACGAGAATAAAGAAACAAGTATCACAATTAATACACAAAATCCCTTATTATTAATTATTGTTATTGCTGGAAACTCAACCCAAAAGTCACTAGCATCCATATGCACCACTAGTTTAAAAAGTTGTCATCAACCCCTTCTTTCTTCTTTCGAGCCAAAAAAAAAAAAAAAAATACCCCTTCTTTTCCTTTTCCCTCTTGGTGTCTAATGCCAAACTTTCAAAAACTCATTCATACTTCAATCACACTCAAAACAGCCTGTAATATATATATATATATATATATATATATATATATATATATATATATATATATATATATATATAAATACACAAACATGACACGTATAACAACCCCACGCTCTAAATCATATTGATAGCGATTGGAAATAAAGGTGACATTTAAATAAAAGGATAGGTTTCGTAGGCATGGTGCCCGAAAGTCTTCGTAGCATTGTCACATTCACCATATTTTTTAACATTTATACTCTATTATAAGAAAACCTTATGAAGCCAAAACTCACATTCAATTATTGGTTGCGCTGCTGACATAGCAGTGTACATTGTGATTGGTAATGCATATTCCTGTACGTACTATGCCACAGAAATAAAACCTTTTGCTTCTTTTTGTTCTTGTTCCTTATAATAGGTTAATTTCTATATCTAGAGCCATGCATCTCTTTACGTTTTCGGCTTGTCATTTGTACCTGAACATTCAATTTTTTTTTTTTTTTCCCTCAGACAATGCTGGGCAATCCCTAGAGTGAGTTCTTTTTTTTTGGTTGGGGCGCTCTAGGTAGGATTAAGAGAACTACCAAAATGTCCATTTGTATAAGCCCATTGAAGACAAAGGATATGCGATATGTATCACAAGACCTATAGTACTCAAAGTCGAGTGGCCCCTTGCAATATTGGATATAATTAGACCAATATTTACTCTTTTTTTTTTGAAATTCAATATTTACTTGTCAATTTGCAACATCTCAGAACCATATGGTATAACCGTATAAGCTAACAAAATTTCCTTTTATATTATTTCATACACCAAAACAATAAAAATTGTGGTTTTATTGCCAGGTCTGATCTCTTGGCACTCTTTATGTACAGATTTGCAGAACGACGTGATTTTTTGCTTACATTGAGTAGAAAAGAGTAGGGTTTGAAACACAAAAGTAAGTTGAGTGGTAAATATATATATATATATATATATATATATATAATTTATATGATTTATATATACCCGTTTTTTTTCTTTAGCTAATAAGATTTTGATTACATTTCCTCTCAAAAAGATAATGATTTTGATTACATGTGCTTTTTGTCCAACCATAATAACTTTTTATTTCATAAGAACATATATTAATTATAGTGCTTTCTAAAAATATTTTTCCATCATGAACACAAGAACAACCTTAAACAACTCGAAATATTCTTGTCTTATGATTTGGTTCCTTTGTTGTAATTCGATGGCGCCATCAATAAGTAAATGATTTCGGTTGTTGTTTTTGTTTTTTTAAAAAAACTTTAACAAAACGAAGAAAATTGAAATTAAAAAAAAAATACAAAAGGACACCTAGATAGATAAAGGAGGACATAAATATTATCTCTCAAGAACTAAAAATAAGAAAAAAAACTAAAAAAAATAAAAATTAACAAAATTTATAACTAGACTTGTCGTAGTAAACAATTAAAATGATTTGGGTTATTGTAAGTGCTTTAGTACAGGGCACGAAAAAAAAAAGGAAAAAAAGGGACTGGTCTGTTCTCTAACGAACGGAAAAAAAATAATAAAAAAAAGACTATTTTCTCGAGTAACATGCAAATTTCACGTCATTACATAATTTATTAAACAATTAAAGTCACGTTACTACAATGACTCTCCCACTTATGCTCATGATGTGGTTGTTGAATAATGTGTTGCTATATTATAGTGATTTGAGAAATTTGGTTGTAGAGTATGAAAAACACGTCTTACTAGTAGCGTGTAGTTTTGAATTGTCACGTTATCATTTAATTTTTTCAAATATATATTATAATATAGTATTTATCACATTGGAAAACAAAAAAACTACATATTTTATAGACGTGCCCTAACACAAAAATGTTGTTTTTGGGGGGTTTAGTCGTATGAACATAGGCAAATAGTGTGACTTTTATCTCAAACGCAATCCTATTTAATTGTGTACTAATATGCTATAATTTTGCATATAGCACAAAGTCTTCCTACGATACAATGTTATTTGTTGCTTACAATACCATGTTATTTGTTGTGTTATCTTTAATATATGCTATACTTTGATTTCCAATGAAATATAGTATCAAATATAATATAATGGAACTCCAAAATTAGTCGAAATGGCAAAATGCTCTAATTTAAGATTTCTCTGACTTAGCAAGAGTAAGGTTAATAGTTCAACTCTCTTATTTTGTCGTTAGAAACTCAACTAAATAGAGATAGCTCTGAGAAGTAACCCACTGTCAAAATCTCATTTGCCCTTTCGTTTTTAATTAAAAAAAGATATAGTATACATCTAATGTCGTAATATACGAAATAAATTATATGCAGCACATATATAGACTGCTTATTTCCCAAAACAAAAAATAGGCAATAAGAGCTATCATTTTCATCTCCTAATAGAGAGTTCACATCACTAATATTAATTTTATTGCTAAACAAAGTTGAGTTCACTATGCCACAACAAATCTATAGTACTTTTCTACCAAAGGGCTAGTGAACTTCGAAGATATCATAAAATCCAAATCTCTATAAAGTGAAAAAATAAGGATCATTCCTTTATTATATCGAACTATCTCTTAACAAAGAGTTCGCATTACTAGTATTAACTCAATTACTAGATAAAGTTGAGTTCATAGTGATACCAATTATGAATCTATTCACTTTCTACCAAAAAAACTATTAAACTCTAAAGACATCACAAGATCTAAATCTTCACGAAACAATAAAGATCGTTCCTTCATTATATTGAAATATATCATCAAACTCCAATAAAGTTCATCTTCGTGAACAATATAACATCGCATTTATAGTCACTTTCTACCAAAAGGCTATTGAACTCTGAAAACATCATAAGATCCAAATCTTCACCGAGCAACAAGAGTCCTTCTTTCATCACATCAAAATATATCATCAATCCTCGATAAAATCATCCTCATGAACAATGTAGTATATGTTATGAAAATCTTTCAGATCTGAATCATAAAATATTTAGATCTATAATAAAACTACAAAAAAAAAATAACAGAAATAAAATAAAAGCCTACAAAGATTTAAAATATGATAATACTAAACCTCAATAATAATAAGTTTATGGGGACTAAGACATTCACACCAATGGAAAGATTATTAAATAAAAAATCAGAAAAAAAAACTAAGAAAACCTACTAGATAGGAAGATCAAAACCTCTATGGTGTGGTAGAAATCAAGAGAAAAAAGTGTCATTTATATACTTTTTTAATGGTTGGGTAATAAATATCTTTGATACTCAAATAGTTACAAAATAATTATAATTATTATATTGTATTGTAAGAAATTTTAAATAGCATTTTAACTAGTGTTATGCACGGGAGTAACACTTTAATTTTAGTGTCAAATTTATCACTTTGCTATTTGTTTTGTCAAATATATCATTAATAATAACATTTGCATTAGAGAGGTTCTAAACATCATATCATTTCAAACAACATTAAAATTTTAAGTTGATACGATGAAAGCCTTGATAATTTAGAGATATTATAATAAATCATTTTAAATAATGAGAAACTTTGTGATATGGTATAGAAAATGTATGTCACTAGTGCATTGTTTTTTGACCTTCGAAGTTTGATCAAATGTTTTTTAACCTTCAAATTTTGATCAAATTAATTTCGTTAAATTTACATTTTGTTTATAATATGATATACGTCTAGAAACACTACACACTATTTGGTAGTGTATAATGTATCACATGATCACCTTAAAAGAGATAATAATAATATCTATATAATTAAATGTGTGATGAACAAAAAAATAAAAGAAAATGACAAAATGTACAAATTAAAACACAAAGGTTTAGAAGCATTTGATAAACTATTTACAGCATGAATGATCATACTTTGGTTAGATACGTCTAACTAATTAAATTATTCAATTTATTATTAACTAATTAATTACATTTCTAAAACTAATTTATAAATTAGAATTTTAAAAAATAGTATATTGCTCCATTTATAGGCGTGAGTGCTAGTATGGCTCAGGCCCCAAGAAAAAATTGTTAGTGGATTTGATAAGAAAAGGAAAAAAAAAAAAAAAAAAAGAAGAAATGTAATGTGATGTAGACCGTCCGATATATAAAGGAAGTTAAGATGTAACACTGGATCCCCAATATCAAACTAGTTCAAAAAAATAAAAAAAGATTCCTTCACTATGCCAAGATTGCCAACAAACAAACAGCCTTGTAAAAAAAATAAAGCTGAAAAAGCACGAAATAGTTAGCAGGGCCCCACTTCAGACCACACACCCAGATAGCGAGAGCGAGCCTTCTCTGCAACAAAACAAAAACAAAAAGTTCAAAATTTGCTCCTCTCTTCTCCGCTCCACATTCTCTAAATTAAACATTTTAAGTTTTAAATAAATCTTTGAAACTATATTAATATTTTTTCCAAATTAAGTGGACGGAGCTAAAAATCTCCATAACTAATTGACTATAGTCCCATGAGCGGGAATAATTGCAGCTCCGTTTCAAAATCTAAAATCTGAAAACATAAAATAAAATAAAACACCCAATAACGAAACGCGTTCATGTTTGGAACCGCACAAAAGAAAAAGCTGAAAAAGGCTGTTTTTTTTTTTTTTTTTGTGAGGTCTCAATCTTGAATTTCACAACTTCTAGTCCACAATCACATGCTCCCCCTTTTTTATTTGTTTTTTTTTTTTATTTGATTTATGTATTTGAAAATCAAATAAAGGTAAAGTAAAAAACAAGAAATAGAAACACACATCAATATATATTATCTGTAAAAACAACTGACATTCTACAGAGATTTGAGCAGAGTTATTGTATTGTAATGTAACTTTTCATTAATATGTTCAGCTATCTTAAATACCAAGTCTGAACTGAACCCATCTTCTCTTTTCATTTATTAGTGGTTTTCAAATAAAATTTATTGGTTCTTCTGGTCTCTAGTGTCCAGTCAAAGGTACTTTTAATCTGGGTCTGTTTTTTTTTTGGTGTGTATAGTGTATAATAATCTTCAATTATTTTCTTGTTTAAAATTTTTGTTTCTTTCAAATATGTGATGGGTTTTCTTATTTCTTCCTTTTTTTCATTTGATGGGTCGTTTTTATTTGGGATCTTTCGAATTTGGCTTTCCAGATTTTTGAATTCTACTCCTCCATTCTCTGTCCGAGGCCACTGTTTCATTCATTCTGAGTAGCTTTTCTGGGACTGAACATCCGAACAAAATGCTTTCTGTGTGTGATTCAAGAAGTGGGTTTTTGTAAATTCTACGATTGGAAGGTGTTTCAGAACTCATAGTGTTTTTTATGCGACTGAGGACCTCGAATCGTCTTAAATGTCCCATGTGTAAGTGGGTTCTTAACAATTTCTCTATTTGTATTCTTAGGCTAAGCCCAAAAAAAAAAAAAAAAGACACCATGTTGGGGATTGGAGGGTTTAGGGGTGGATTTGAAGCTAAGCTGGGAGAATGCAAAGCAAAGTTATCTCCATTGTTTGAAATGAAAGTTTGCCTTTTATGGTTCAAAAAGGCTTGGCTAGTTTTGGTACTAGGAATATTCTTTTTAAGCTTTCTTCTTAGTTATATACAAAATGGATTCTTTTTGCCTTTTGGGAACATATTGAGAGGAAGATTTTAAATGTGTCTTGCAGATGAACATTATTTGATATGGTAGTTGGTTAATTAAGAACCCGAGGATGGAAAAGAGGAAATGGTTGTGGAAGAGGAAGTCTGAGAAAAGCCCTTGTGAAACTGAAAGTTCTGGTTCTATATCTTCACATTCTGAGAGGTGCTCTGATGATCAGGTAGGCAGCTCAAAACCTCAATTTAAGTCTAACTCTTAGAGAAACTTCACTTCTGCATTGTTTGAATTTATCTATTGAATCTTTTTGGCTTGAACTTTTGTTTTGATGGTTGCCGCTCTGCTCAAGGAATTGAACTCTTGAGAAGGGCCTCAGTTCTCATTGGAAGTCTTGGGCTGGTACTTTGCTTTCATTGTTTCTACTGTACGAAATTTTAGCCCTCAACCTTATATGGGAAAGTTCCTGCTTTACTGATGAATTTTACAGAGACTTTAGAATTTGTAGGACTCTATTCATTAGAGAATCATTTCTTCGTCTCCACAATTTTCTGAATTCCTGTTCTGGTGTGAGTGGATAGCTTCGTCACCCTTAGTTGTTCTAGTTTTGGAAAACATCTGACTTTTCTGAAACTAAAATTGGAACCATATACTAATTCATTGTCTTGTAACATATATGAATATGCAAGGCTTGAGTTAGATGTTTTAGTTTAGAATGAGAGGGGGTTTTCCGTATGCTCCACAATAAAATACTTCCCTGCATCTATGACTATGAATTATTAAGTTGCATCCCTTTGGTGGTTTTGATCTGGTTGGACTTGATTTGTTTTAACCCGCATGCCTCCTTGTCGTGTCTTTGTTGGCTTGATATGGTTTTTGTGTCATTTCTTAGGCTAAATGGTAGAATGTGGTGCCAGAGAAGATGAGTAACATGACTAGTATAAAAATCTGGTTCTAGGTGATTTTGAAGGTGTATGACAAAGTTTTCTGATAGCAAATTGCATACTACCATTGAAAAATGGTGTAAAACCTTATTGATAGCAACTAAACAAGAGTTGACAAAAAATTTCTGGCTTGCTTTTATTTGAGATGTTTTCTTTTTGGCATTCTATCTTTCTTGTTGCACCATCTAGGTTATTGAGGGCATGACGTGAAGCCTTTCTCATTGTTTTGATAATGTTTTTTGTATTGCTTCCGATTTTAATGTCGCTGCTGCTGGAGATGGTCAGGTTAGAGTTAACAAACTTGTAAAACAAAGTCATGACTTAAGAGAAGGCTGGAAGAGACAAAAGAATGGTTGGCTATCTATGGGGTTAAACATGATATTATGTTCGACATTCTTTAGAGAGGACCTCATCCCTGGAGTGTGTAGGTAATAGTCGTTTTCTAGGAGTCTTTCATACTTGTTGTATATCGGGCATGAAATGGAGTATCATATAATAAGGCAGAGGCATGCTATCCTTACGTGTGAAGCAGTGCAAAATACTGTCCATGCATACTGTAATGTCGTTATTACTTACAAGGTCAAACTCAAAGAAAGGGTAAAATAGCCTACTATGGGGAGCCCATGTATACTTTGTTCGTACTTAGTATGACAGTATCTGAATTGTAGTCACAAGATCCTCCTAGAAGTTTTCCACTTCCACCATGAAGTGCTTGCATTTGTTTTCAGACAAAATTGAAGTTGTGTTTTAAGTGTATTTAACCTTGGATATATTCATTTCGAATCATTGAAGCAGGATGCAGTTAAGGGATCTCCTGATCACAACACTCAGTCACCTGAGGTATCATCAAAAGCTGTGGCCATTACTGAAAATGTTGACAAAAGTTCATTAAAAACAGAAGACATTAATAATACTGTGAAGGCTCTGACAGAGAGACTATCAGCTGCTCTTGTGAATGTTAGCGCCAAGGAAGACTTGGTGAAGCAACATGCCAAAGTTGCTGAAGAAGCTGTTGCAGGTAAAGTGTAAGGTGTCACACAGTAGCACTGAACATCTAAACTCTAGTTCTTCCATTATATACTTGCAGAAGAGGAATGGATGGTATATGTGTGTGTGTTTATATATATATATAGGTTTTCCTTAGAGATTACGAGTTTTCTTTTTGAATGGTCATTCTTGTGTCTGCGTGGCAAGTGTTATTCTCTCTCTCTTCATTTTTTTTTTTTCTGAGGGTGGGGGACGCAGGGAGTGGGTGAGATTTATGAATAAATTAACTGCAGTATATTCTGCCAATTATGTCCCAATCTTGCGATCTGTTATAAGCTGAACAGTTTCCACGAACCATTTCCTTTAGTTTAGCAATGTTTACATTTTTTTTTCTCATACTAACTTCTGACATTTCAAATATCATTTCAGGCTGGGAAAAGGCTGAAAATGAAGTGGCAATTTTAAAGCAACAACTTGAGGCTGCAGTTCAGCAAAATTCAGCACTAGAAGATCGAGTGAGTCATCTTGATAGCGCACTAAAGGAATGTGTTAGGCAGCTAAGACAAGGGAGAGAGGTGCAAGAGCAAAAAATCAATGAAGCTGTGTCAAGGAAAGCAAAAGAGTGGGAGTCTACCAAATGTGAACTTGAGAATCAACTTCTTGAGCTTAAAAACAAAGTCGAAGCTGATATACCTGAATCTTCTGCCCATGTTGACCCTGATCTTTGTCTAAAGCTTGAATTTTTGGAGAAAGAAAACTCAGCTCTTAAGCTTGAGATACAAGCTCTAATAGAGGAGTTGGAAGTAAGGGCGATTGAGAGGGATTTGAGTACTCAAGCAGCTGAAACAGCCAGCAAGCAACATCTAGAAAGCATCAAGAAGGTTGCCAAGCTTGAGACTGAGTGTCGAAGGCTAAAAGCAATGGCTTGTAAGTCTTCCTTGGGTAATGATTACAAATCAACTACCGCTTCGTCAACGTATGTTGAGTCTTTCACAGACAGTCATTCAGACAATGGGGACCGCTTAAATGCAGTTGAAATCAGTATGCACAAGCTAAATAGCTTGGACTTAAACAAGTGTGGGCTGAATTCTTCAGATTCATGGGCATCTGCTCTTATTGCTGAACTTGATCAATTTAAGAATGAAAAGATTGTTAATAAAAATCTCCCAACCTCTTCTGTAGAAATTAATTTGATGGATGATTTTCTTGAGATGGAGCGATTCGCTGCGTTGCAACCCACTGAAAGAAAAAGTAGTTGCCTGGAATCTGAAGTTGTTGGTAATGAATCTAACAATGGAGAAAGTGTCCAAAGAACTGAACTTGAAACCAGGATTCAGCGAATAGCTGAGTTGGAAGATAAATTAGAGAGGTTGGAAACGGAAAAGTTTGAACTGGAGACTGCTTTAAGATTAAGCCAAGACTGTATTAAGGCTAATGAATCCAACGATGGAGAAAGTGTCCTGAGAACTGAACTTGAAGCCTTGAATCATCAAACAGCTGAATTGGAAGAGAAATTAGAGAAGTTGGAAATGGAAAAGGCTGGACTGGCAACAGCTTTAGCAAAAAGTCAAGACTCTGCTAATGAATCAAAAAATGCAGAAATTGTTCTGAGAACTGAACTTGAAGCCATGGTTCATCTAACGGTTGAGTTAGAAGAGAAATTAGTGAAGTTAATAACAGAAAGGGCTGAGCTTGAGACTGCCTTAACAAAAAGTCTCGACTCCGCTAATGAGTCCAAAAATGGAGAAAATGTCCTGAGAACTGAACTTGAAGCCATGATCCACCGAACAAGTGAGTTGGAAGAGAAATTGGAGAAGTTGGAAACGGAAAAGGCTGAGCTGGAGACTGCTTTAACAAAAAGTCAAGACTCTGCTAATGAATCCAAAAATGGAGAAAGTGTCCTGAGAACTGAACTTGAAGGCATGATGCATCGAACAGTTGAGTTGGAAGAGAAATTAGAGAAGTTGGAAACAGAAAAGGTTGAGCTGGAGACTGCTCTGACCAAAAGTCAAAACTGTATTGAGGCATCACGACTTCAGCTGATAGAAGCAGAAATGAAATTGGAGGAGTTACGAACAGAACTAGATATTGCAAAAGAATTAAAACAGATGATCGAATGTCAGCTAATAAGCTTAGAAGCAGAAACTCGGACCATGTCTGCGAAGGTCAACCTCCTTGAAGAAGAGGCTCAAAGGGAGAGAGCGTTATCAGCTGAAATTGCCGTTAAGTGTCATGATTTAGAGGAAGAATTATCAAGAGAGAAAGAGGAAGTTAATCTTCAGCAAACTGCAAATGCTAATGATGAACTGAAGATAAAACAGGTTGGTTCTCCATGAATAACCTGTCTCATTCTTGTCTCGTTTTTTCAATCTTTCATTGCATATTAACATGAGAGAAGGCAAGATCAATACCCATGTTCTTAATAGTCGTGAGATTTTGTGTTGCAGGAGGACCTAGACGTAGCTGCTGGAAAACTCGCTGAGTGCCAGAAAACAATCGCTTCACTTGGGAATCAACTAAAATCTTTAGCAACACTAGAAGATTTCTTGATTGATGCTTCGAACCTACCAGAGTTCTCTGTAGGAGCATCATTAATTCATAGAACTGGAGAACAGTGGAGGTTGCACTCAAATCAGACATTTTCACCTCGAAGAGATTCGGTGTCAATGAAAACAGCCGAGGAAAGTTGTGTTCCTTCACAAAGTAAAAACCATCAGAATCCCTCACCACCTTCGTCTTCCTCTTCTTCGTCATCATCAACTTCAGCCACGGTACAGTCAAGTCATGTCAGCTCTGAGAAGAACCGAAATGGCTTCGCGAAATTCTTCTCTCGGACTAAAAGTGGGATACGATTAGAAATTTAGTTAAGAGTTAGGTACAAAGGAAAAACAGAGAGTAGGGTACCAAAAATTGATTTCTCTTGTTATAAAAGAGGGTTCAGTATTTTAATGAAGTTAGAAGTCATTAAACAATGCTGTTTAATTGGCACATTTAATCTCTAAATGAGCAATCATTGATGAAATTCAGAAAAGCCAACTAATGTCTTTAGTAGTTTTCATATTCTATGGCCATTATTTCAAAATGGATTGGAAATATCTAGTTAAGGAAGTTTCTTGCATGGCATATCAACTAAATCTATAAAGTCTACCCGTTTCTTTTTATCTCAGCTTTGAGATAGCAAAAGCGATATTCATTTTCCTTTTTCTGCTTCTATTTTATAGTACAGTTCTTGTCATTTTATTCTTTGTCCAATATCCATAGTTCACAAAATTGGTGTAAATGAAAAAATAAATAAAACCGAATAATCTAACTATGTCAGAAAAGACACTAATGGGGTGAGAGAGGCTCGAACTCTCGACCTCAGGATAACTCAGAAGCTATGAGACCTACGCGCTAGCCAACTGCGCCACCACCCCAATGTTGCATTTTTATTATACTAAATAACATAAAGATTTGTTTACTTTTATGCACTCAATAAAGATTTAGCTAACCAAGTGTACTGCATCAGATTCTTCCATCACGCCTCACCAATAGTGTGCTAAAGTTAGGAACGCGAACATGGAGAATGGAGACGGAGGACGATTTTTCAATTATTGTCCTTATTTTTAAACATTAATTATAATATTATTACTTGTTCCATTAATTATTTTTTCAAATGCATGAATAATGTGAAGATTAATCAAAGAATAACAAAAAAATACTCACTCTTTGTTTATTATTAAATAATAACAAAATATTGATTAAAATTACCAAATACCATACATTTGTTTTTCATAATTGACATAATATCAAGTAGATATATATTTATAATACTTTTTAAACTCTAAAATCTCCAAAATTGTTATTTTTTCAAAAGATATATGGATATGAGTGGTATTAAATATTATATATATTTATATATAATAATTTTTTACATGACTATATATATTGGGTGACTACATGGTGGATAGCGTTAATATTGTTCTTTCATCATAGCCACGTATTTGCAAAGCGATTATTCCTTGTTTACGTCGTTTCTCTTGCTTAAATAGTTCTCTCCTCCCCATTCTGTTCATCCCTATGGTCAATTGACTATGACACCACTCATTTTGCTAATATTACTAATCACATCTTTATTTATTTTTGTTTCTAAAAATAACAATCAAAAAACTTTCACTTTCACACAAGCTGACTAGTTATTTAATCATTTTGGCCTAAAACTTAGTATGTGGTGAAATGTACATCCAATATTTTTATAACTTATTTTCATAAATACTTATTTTTAATTCTTCTTTCAAAAATACCTGTTTTTATGGTATACATTTTTTGTCCAAAATACGAGTGATATATATTTATAATGTAAATTTCTACCCATGTAGTACATATTTCATGTGTAAAATACGAACGGTATACATTTATAATATAAATATTTACCATATTTTATATTTTTCATTATAAATTTCACTTATGGGTATACATTTTGAAATGTGTGCCAATTTTTAATATAATTTTTATTCAGGAAATATATATCACGCTGTACACTTGATGTGCAAGACGCTAGTAGTCTATATTTCTAATAAAACGTTATAAAAAGGGGTATTCGTGAAATAAAAATAAAAACGAGTATTTATAGAAATATGATTTTAAAAACAGATATTTATGAACTTTTCCCTATTGTATGACTAAGCTTAAAAGTTCGAAATATATTAGCTATATATTATTTTTTTTGTTTATTAATTAAATCTACCACCATACCACTTTTTAAAAATAAATTCTCGATGAATTCTTGACGAATTCTTGAACGATTATTCTTGATGTTGGCAGTAATCTTGATAAATTATTGACGATCTTGACGAATTCTTGATAGATTCTTGATATCGGCAATGATCTTGACAAGTTCTTAATGAATTCTTGACAATGTTGATAAATTCTTAACGAATTTTTTACAAATTCTTGACGTCGATGATGATCTGGATGGATTCTTGATGAATTCTTGACATATTCTTAATTAATTTCTTCCTAAAAGTGGTAGAATCTAATGGTGGTAGTAAATTTAGTTAAACTTTTGAAAAAAGTAATAATTGCTTATTTAACCCAAAAATTTGTAGCTAAATATGTAATTCACGTAATGATAAAAATAGAAATATAATGTATTACATAACTAAAGCTTAAAAAAAATAGACATTTAGCTGTAACTTTAAAAGTATTAATATCTATTTACCACTTTTTTTAAAAAAAATAGATTAAATAAAAATTATAGCTAAATGTCTATTTTTTTAAATGACCAAATTCGGTTTAAGTAGATGTCAATGCTTTAAAAATTATAATTAAATATTCATTTTTAAAAAAGTTTTAGTTATGTAATTTGTTATATTTATATTTTTATCACTAAATAAGTTATAAATTTAACTATAAACTATACAAAATTTTGGGCCAAAAAAATAGTCAAATAATTAGTCGGGCGCTTTCTCTTTTTATGAAAAATTGGAAGTGATCCAAGTTGTCCCCAGTTTTTGCATTAGTACTTGATATCAGGTTTATAATGTTCGGCCAGCGTCCCAAATTGGAGACAATAGTTTGGGTCATCTCCTATACATATGACAACGTTAATGCTATATTCGGCAGCAAAAAATAGCATTGCCACATTATATTACTCCAATGCGTAAATATCATTCTAAATGTTGTCTTTTAAAATTTTTTATATTTAATTAATGATTAGGTAAACCAATGATTGAGTATTGGAAAACGTATAAGTACAAACTATCCAAAACTTACCAATCTCATCTCTTAATTGGATTGAAATATACACAAGTTTGAATTGGATTAGATTGAATATAAGTTTCAAACCCTAGTAATAACGGATCCAATATAATGCACATATCCATTTGGAAATATCAATAAATATACAGAATAAATTAGAATTAGAGCCCACTATGTGTAATATGAATTTATACGCTTCAACACTATTTATACCAATATTGTTACTCAAACTCTAATTTACATTTAATTACGTTTTGACATTTTGCTCTCTTTTAGATATTTTAGAATTCTTTATGATGTTTCAGAGCTTTTGTATTTGGGAGAGTGTTTTTAATTCTTGATATGCCATTCAAGTCTTCAAGTGTTCTAGTAGCCTCGTAGGCTCGTACCATTGTACAGATAACTAATGAGGCCGTGGTTAAACTCTTTCTCCCTCTCGCGTTGATCTTTTAATTAAGTTATATATTTTTAGATACACACATAAATAATGTTATATACATACAATATTGTTTTCAAGACACTCACACACACCCCACGAGTCTGGACAAACAAAGCCTCAGTTGACCCCAAAAAAAAAAATATTCTTTCTTTACATTTTTAATTTTATTCTCAGTATTTTTTTTGAGAGACCAATCTATATTCACGTTAAATTTTTTATCTTTTTTTATTTTTTATTTTTTATCTTTTGCTTTAGCAGGTGGGTTCTAAAACTAATTGGAAACTCTACTTGTAGTAACGGTTTTCAGCGACCTATTCGATTTTATTCAAACAAAACCTAAGAAATGGTATTTTCTAAATACATTTTGAGTATGGTTATCTCAAGACCTCAAGTGTTGAAGCAAGAACTGATATTTTTCTTAATAAACTTTCAAAAGTAGTATTTTTCAAAAACAAATTGAGATTTTTCTTTTGTTTTTTGGTTGAAATTTCTTCCCAAAAAAAGAAAGAAAAGAACTAATTTTAACAATTATTTAAAGAATTGCATTAGTGTAATAAATTTTTAAAGAATTGCATTAGAGTAATAATTTTTTTTAATAATTTCTAAGTTAAAAAGTAATTAAATAAATAGAATAAAAAAATCAAATTAAGAGAAAAAAAAGTGTTAAATCATAATCTCCAAAATGACAGAATTAGCCTTCTTTAGAATCAAAGATAAAACTAATCTTTTAACAAATCAAAAGCTTACAATTCAAGAAAACAAGTCCAACCAAATTCTACACATTAGAATATAAAGAATTAAATTATGGTACTTAAACTTTAATTTTTATATTACTTAGTCCAATTCGATATATATAACTTACTTATGTTGTATTACTATTTCTGTTCGAAGTTAGACACTTCAATATACATCATTCATGTTGAAATACATAAACAATACAATCTATGGTAAACTATTTTATCTTTATTTACAAATTATGAACAAATTAATTTAAATTTAAATAAAAAAATAAATCTCTTTATAACTAATCCGCTTAATTGTATTTGTTTCTTTATGCTCTAAGTCATGAATTTTTTCAGATAATAAACTATTCTAACGAAGATAAGTCTAATATTACAAATATCATAAAATGCATATAAAAAAAATTGTTCTACAAAAGGGTAATTAAAAAAAGATCTGTTTTGTTAGACAAATATACCAACATCGTCGTAATGGAAATTGGCAATGGGTATCATATTCCTTATTTTTCTATCAGGATAATCGTATATACTTTCCAATCTCATTAGGAGAAATTGTCTTAAATATGCTTTAAAGTATAACTAATTAAGTCGATATGCTAAACTCAAGAACTGTTACAAATATATACATATACACATCTAAACGACCTAATTGCCCCTAAAATTTTATAAATATTCTCTATGCCTCCAAAGCCTAACTCATCCTGTCTTTCCCCTTCTCTTCCTCTATATTTTTATCTCTTTTTATGTTCTAATCACTCCATATCCATAGACCTAACTCAAAAAATCTCTCAGCTTCTTCTTTATACCTTTCAAATTCTCTTTATTTCATAGAAAACATCGTATAAATCTAATATCTGAAAAGGTTATTTATCTAAAAATACCCCTAGTTTTAACTTTTTGCAAAAAATATTATGACTTTTGAACTTCTGCAAATTAATAACTTTATTTTTGAAATTCTGTATATTGATATTCTCACATTTATAATTTCAGCAAGTTATTACTTTCACTATTAAATTCTGCAAATTAATATCATAATATTTATAATTTCTATAAATTAATACTCTCAATTTTTATTTTTTTTGGTCACAAATTTAACCATGAACAAAGTAAAAGATGCAAATACCTCTCATTAGCTTATTAAAAATGTTTATATATTAATATATTATTAGAAATTATTTTATAACTATTTTTTTTTGGCTAATTGCAAAAAAAAACAATTTTTTTCCTCTCATGTTTTTTTTTATAATTAACTATTTTTACCCTTCGTTCTAATTTTTTTATTTTTTAAAATAAAAAATTAAATATTCTAATTATAAATATTTTTCAGAAATCTTATTATTATTTAATAAGTTTTTGTTAAGTTAACGAGGGCTACTGTCATCCTTTTATTATTAAAATCAACTAATTGGGCATCTAGGGTACAAACTTATAGGAATTTCAAATGTCAGGTTTTAATTTATAGAATTCAAAAGTAAATGTATTATATTGTAAAAATTTAAAAATGAGGGTATTATTTTATAAAAATTCAAAAATCATGGTATTTTTTCAGAAAAGTCAAAAGTCGAGGTATTTTTATGTCATTATCCCTATTTAAAAATATTATTGAAAGTGAAATCTACAATATCATTACAATCAAAAGGAAAAAAAAAAATCTACAATATCATTGAACTTTTATTATCGAGTCATCCATAATTTACATTAGTTCAAAACTTATTTTTAATTGGGTCTTCATATCTTTAAATGTCCAAGGTAAAATTTAAAATAGTTTGTTATTAAGATTTGTGATGTTTAATGGTTAACTTACGCATTTAAAATTGATTTTGGGTCAATTTTTACGAATTTATGAAAAATTAAACTGTTGGTCTTGATGAACATAATTTTTTTTTTGGATGAATTCCAATGTTTCTTTCAATGAAAATTTGATAAAATATATTTTCACTTTCTGTAAATTAATATATTAACTTTCAATTTATGCAAATTAATACTCCTAATATTTACATTTTGTACAAATTAATATCCTCACTTTTAAGTTTCTGCAAATTAATAGCCTAAATTTTCAATTTCTGCAAATTAATGATATGACATTTATAATTTCTATAAATTAATAACTTTACTTTTGAATTATGTAAATTAATATCTTAGTATCTACAATTTCTACAAAGTAATCCCCTTATTTTTGTTTTTTTCCCTAACTTTTTACTATCAGCAAGTTAAAACAAAGTAAATATTTCTCATTTACTTATTAAAAACATTTAAATAGTGTTATATTATCAAATTTTTTTTTATAATTATTACTTTTTAGTTTACTACGAAAAAAATACAAATTAGGTGACGGTTAAAATTGTATAAAGACTACATTTCATTTTTTCTTTTTTTACAATTAACCATTTTTACCTTTCTTTCCAATCTTATATTTTTCTTTTCTAAATGAAAAGAAATAAACTAAACTAATCATAAGTATTTTTCAAAAATTTTACTAGTGCATAATAAGTTTTTTATTATGTTAATGAATGGTAATATTGTCCCTTTACTATTAAAATTAGTTAATTGGGCATCATGGATGCAAATTCACATGAATTTCAAATGCTAAAATATTAATTTGCAACAATTTCAATTGCAAGGATATTAATTTATAAAATTAAAAAATAAGGTATTATTTTGCAAAGATTCAGAAATGAAAGTATTTATTTACAGAAATTTAAAAGTCAAGATATTAATTTGTATGAATTTAAAAGTCATGTAATATATTTTTTTAAAAAATTAAAAATCAAGATATTTTTAATATCATTATGTTTTTATTTTTTTATCATAGTCTCTGAATAAATTTGCTAAATGATCGTTGAAATTGTATCGAATTACATTGAAACGTTATCAAATTATCATCGAAGTTCGTTAAACTGGCATCTAACATTTCAATGACCATGGAACAATTTTTCAGGGATCAGTATCAAAAAATATGTGGGGCAACTTTGTCCCATAAGCATAGATTTGGAACATTTTTGACTTAAGCTTATGGGTGGAGTTCTATCGGGCATATTTAATAAAATTTCTTCTCGTTGGGAAAGAAATATAATGATCCAAATTGAAACTTAGATCAGGCATTATGGTTTACCATATTGAAAGACATGCCAAAGGAGTACATCCACGAGCCCTGGACGATGGCTCCTTTAAGCATTCAAAACTAAAGCAAAGTGCATCATTGGAAAGGATTATATCCCAAGGCCAGTAGTATTCCATGATTCTGCCAGCAAAGAATGAAAAAGGAGGATGAAAATCAAAACCAGAAAAATCAAATTCTTAAGGCAAAAGACAATTTGCTGAGTCTGACTTGACTCAGTAGAAAATAGTGTGCCTAGTTTTGTTGGAATGTTGTGTTGTTTCAATGATAATTTAGACTGTTACCAGGGTAATGTTATGTAAACTATTAATCATATCAATTAATATAAATCTCTAATTTTTCCTGTCTGCTTAACTCAATAAAAGTTCATAATCTGTGTTTGGGATGGTTTATGTAACAAAAATACCCCCAATAAAACTATGCGCCACCTTCATCTCCTCCAACCCTTTCAGCATTTTTTTTGTTTTTTTTTTTTAAAGAAGAGAATTGAAAACCTCCCAAAGTTATGAACGCACCATACGCACTGCCACCGAAGTGGAGGAGACCAGATTGGCTCGGTAGCTTCGGAATCTCGACGGGTTCGCCAAGAGTGCCACGGCTTTCCCTTGGTGCACCCATGAAAGCTCCTTGGCCAACGATGGACTGTTCCAGCGCGGTGTACAGACACGAAGTGTCGACTATCTCTGAGTCTGGGTGTGTCGTGAGCTAGAGACTCTACAGAGAGGAGCAGTCGGAAACGAGACTAGAGAGACTTTCTGGTGGTGCTGTTTTTTTTTTTTTTTTTTTTTTTTTTTTTTTTTTTTTAAAAAAAAAAAAAAAAAAAACACTATGCTTAATACTTAATAGGGGTATATTTGTCCCATAAGCATAAATTTTTAAGTTTTGTTGAGCGGAGCATAAGGACGAAATTAGCTATACTTTAGAGCATATTTAATGAAATTTCTCCTATGCACAAACCCTGATAAACTTCTCCAGTGGGACTGACCACTATTGCTGGGTAAAGAAAAGAAGATGAACAATCCAACACGAGTTGCAGGCGAAGAAGAGGAAGATGATCATGGTGAAGTTTTCCTCGACGAGTCAGACATCATCCATGAACTTACCGTTGATGAAGAAGGTCTCTCTCTCTCTCTCTCTCTATATATATATATATATATATTTATGTAGATAATATTCGTATAAAGTTGTCTGTATCGAGCCTTTGTTGATTACTATGGTGGTGTGCTGTGCTGTGCTGTGTGATGCAGACCTTCCTGATGCGGATGACGGAGCTGCCTCTGATTCTGATATTGGCGGTATTTCACTTCGATTCTATTAGAGTTTCTTTGTGTCTACTTATATTGATATCTATTACTATTGATATTATTTGACTTGTTTGTGTGTGCGTGTATTTTTCTTTTTTGATGTTTTTTCCAGATGAGCCTGACGATTCTATGCACATATTCACTGGTCACACTGGTAATATATATTTCTTCTATTTGGTTTATGTACTGATGCATTTTACCAATATGTTCAAGTTGCATTAATTGGTTTGGAGCTGAATTTGCTTTACACTATCTGTAACTTCGCAACCTTTTTGAGTTTAGAAATGGACTTTAATGATGTCTAAAACTAAAATGCAAAGTAGTTCACATTGCTTTATGCCCCTTCACCAAATTTTGGAAGGATATAACCTTTTCATCTAAATATGGAGTTTTGAGGTAGTAATATGGGGGATCACAACCTAAGAGTAATGATATTAAGGCAACCTATTTGGTACCCTGCAAGAATTCTGGTCTCCTGTGAACGCCTGTATAAGTAAAGTAGCAATGTGGCAGGATCATAAGGTGTGGGTTTGGGATGTTTTGGACACATAAACTGGTCGAAAGAACTTGATTTGTCCCCTTTACCGTTTGTTTCAATCAATTTGTTTGTAGAATTATTCACTCTATTGCAGACATTTTGGGGATATTTTAAAGAAGGGAAAGCTAGTCAATCTTGATAGCAACCTCTTTTAGGTGGCTAACTGATTTTTTTATTGAATATGGTCCATAATCCATATAAGTGGTTGAGTCAACTTGGCCACTCTTAACTAGTCTGGGGATATCTTTTGGACAGTTCACTGCTAGACTGCCCAAAGGCGTCATTGGTAATATAATAGTTAGGGGATAACTGATTTGTGTGTGTGTGTGTGTTAATCTTTCCCTTTAGGAGCATATCTGGTTGTATGTAGGAAGACTGTTTCTTGCCATGGACTTTTTTTGGGCCGAAGGGTTCTATTGATACAATTGTCTACCCAGGGTCTTGGATTGTTATGGGTATTATTATCAAATCATATATTTGTCTCTTTTGTTAGTACTTCTTTTGTGCTTTCCACGTTTTATGTGCAGAAAATGGAACATATAAGACCTCTGTTTAATTGTCTTTGAGAACTATAAGCTGATATGCTAGAACATATGATTTGGCCTTGAAGGATTGATTTATTTATTATGAGTCCAGTTGATATTCCATCTTTGCTTGCTTAGATTTTCTTTCTGCACAGGTGAGCTTTACTCTGTTGCCTGCAGCCCAACAGATGCCTCATTAGTAGCAACTGGGGGTGGAGATGACAAAGGATTTCTTTGGAAGATTGGTCAAGGAGATTGGGCTTCTGAGCTTCAAGGTATCATGAGCGTGAGAAGTAGCAACATGCTTTACACTCTCCTTTGTTCATATTTTTACTTTTGTGATTATGTGCTTTCACCTTCTGCCACAAGTTTTTGAAGTAGCTAAGTAGGATTTGTGCATTTATAGATCTTATGTTCGTTTTTCTCTATTTAAACCTCTTGCAAGCTTATTTACAGGCCATAAGGATTCTGTGTCTAGTTTGGCCTACAGTTCTGATGGGCAGTTGCTTGCATCTGGAGGCTTTGATGGTCTTGTTCAAATATGGGACATTTCCTCTGGAAATCTAAAGTGTGCACTTGATGGTCCTGGAGAGGGCATTGAGGTCAGATTATGAGGCAATATATTACGTGATACTGTTAAATATTTATCGTAGATTGAGTTTGAGAAATGTGATTTCTCAGTGGGTCAGGTGGCATCCTAGAGGGCATCTTGTCTTGGCTGGTTCTCAGGATTCTACTGTTTGGATGTGGAATGCTGACAGAGGTGCTTATCTTAATATGTTCTCAGGTCACAGCGGCACTGTGACTTGTGGTGATTTTACTCCTGATGGTATGACATATCTCTTCATCTTGATTGTTGTAATTGTTTTCTTTCTTGTGTTTTGCAATACATGTTGTCATGAATTTTGTTTATTTTTATTGATCTAAAAAAGTTCTGTGCAAATCTCTTATTTCCTTTCCTTTTCCTTCCTTCCTTTTGCTGGACACTTCAGGTAAAACAATATGTACTGGTTCTGATGATGCGAGTTTGAGGATTTGGAATCCTAAAAGTGGTGAAAATATTCATGTTGTAAGAGGTACACCCTTGATTTCCGTTTAAAAATTTCTGTCATTTTCCTTTCTGGGTAAAGTAGTTGAAGACTGAAAGGGAGATGTAGTAGAATTTGTTTTTGGTTGTTACACCTTGGATTCTTCTACAAATTGAAGATGATAGTGGATTTATTGGGTTGCATCTTGGATAGTGGATTTTGTATGTGCAAACTACACTTTTAACATATCTATAAACATGAGTCTGTGTGTGTGTGGGTGAGAGAAGTAACACTTGTCACACTTAATGGTGCCTTATTTATTTATTTGTTGAGGTGCTGCAAAATGTCATTTTCATTCTTTCATTCCATGCACCAAACTGATGCTTTAAAGTTATTAAGATACACATTCTTTCATTCCATTTGATGTCTTTTTCAGGCATTCGGCATACACTTTTTTGACCTTTTCAATGCCCATCTTTTTCTTTTTATATCGAATTCCAATGTGCATCCAGCAACTTGGAGGATATATTAGACTTAAATGTTTAATGAATATCTAGGTGTCTTTGAAGAAAATGGTACTGTTTTTGGAATTTTAAAAAAATCAGGAATAGCTTGTTAAGGGCGTAAGCAAATTGAACTTCGAGAAGTTGATAACTGTAGTTACTTGTTGTGATAGTTCTATATGAATTCAGTATTAAGTTTAGTACTTTTTGGCTGTTTCTTTCTTTGCCTGCTTCTTTCTGGAACATTAGCACCTGATATTTTCTTTTTGAATAATGCTAAGACTCCAATATCCTACGCCAAAAACTTACACCACATAAGGTGGCATTCACTTCAACAACTTTTTTTTTTTGAAAGTGGGATCACATGATTTAAAATTATGTGGCTAAAAATGATGCCACATCACCGGAGTAAGTTTTTTGTGCAAGATTTTGATGTTCTAATCTTTACCCTTTCTTGTTATATGCAATTATAGTTAGCTGAGTAATTTACTTGTAATCTCCAAGTATATCTTCTTTTCTCTTGACCAGATTTTAATCTTAATTAGACTGACACCCACTTGCATTCATCTATCTCAGTGGCTTCTCCTAAATGATGATTCATGTTGATTGTTGAACATTATTTTCATTTTGATATGGTGCAGTACATACTTCTTTTTGTGAACTCATTTGCTGTTTGTGATGAATTAGGTTTTCCTTGTGCCCTTTTGGTTCGTTCTAATTTTTTCTTCAGATTTTATCCTTTTATGAAATGAGAATCTAAGTTATGCCAAATTACTTCACCTCCAATGCATTCAATTATTGATACAATGTCACTCGTGAAGGTGGGTATTTGAACATGTTTGTTATATTGTGTGTGGCCATTGATATATCTTCTGTCATCTTCCTCTGATTCGAGCAGTTGTCATTCTTGAAACAATGTCGTGACTAATGTTTTTAAGAGCCTCCTCTTTTTTATTATTATTATTTTTTTAATGGGAAAAGGTTACTAATGATAGGTATGTCAAAATTTGAGTTATATTGTATAGATGGCATAAATTTTTTCTTTTGTGATTGTGCTCTGATTCAAGCATTTGTCATCTGTGGTTGGTGCTACCTAATTATAGATAGTCTTTATTTTTTTATCAAGTGAATTAGTAGATAAATTTACTCTCTGCCTTATGATGGTTTTGTTCATGATTAAAAAACTTCATTTTATATTTGTTTTAGGTCTTATTTGTCTTCGTTGACACTTATTGTCCTCTAGGTCATCCATATCATACTGAGGGATTGACATGCTTGGCGATAAGCTCTGATTCAACTCTTGCCCTTACTGGTTCAAAGGATAGTTCTGTCCACATTGTTAATATATCGACTGGAAGGGTATTTTCTTATCTTTTCAAGATTTAAAGCAATTTTCCTTCATTTATTTGACCGTCTTTTTTTTTTTTTATTTATTTTTTATGATTACTGTATGCTGGGCAGGTGCCTTGAGCTATGTAACCTTTGATGTTTTCTTTGAATCTCATCAAATTTATTATTAGATGTGTGCCACAGTGCCACAAAATCCTTGTAAATCAATTAGTGCAGTCTAACAGGATGAAACAAGCATGTGAATTATTTATGCAAGTTTGCTGCAACAATTAAGAAGGAAAGAGATAAAATTCTTTTGAGGAAATTGCAATGCTGGGCATTGTCCGGAACCAATAGTGTTTACCACCAATAGATGGCTCATGGGATTTTAAGCCATGGTGATTTTCTTTATCTGAAAGTGTTTGAAAGAGTTATAGACGAGAGTTCTCAGCCTAAAATGATGTTCTTCTGGAGAAGACAGGAATGATTATTGTAAACAATACAATTAAGAAGGAAAGAGATAAAATTCTTTTGAGGAAATTGCAATGCTGGGCATTGTCCGTAACCAATAGTGTTTACCACCAATAGATGGCTCATGGGATTTTAAACCATGGTGATTTTCTTTATCTGAAAGTGTTTGAAAGAGTTATAGACGAGAGTTCTCAGCCTAAAATGATGTTCTTCTGGGGAAGACAGGAATGATTATTGTAAACAGTATGCCAAGACTTGTCGAGTTGGGAAAAAAAAAAAGAGAGCAAAGATTTGCTTTGTGTTTTTCCCCCTCAAACATGCAGTCCAATTATGAGACTTACTGCGTCTCTCTCTTAGATAGGACCAAATGAGAACATCAATACATGTATCTTCTTTCTTTTTATCAAAAGCTGCATTGTCTATTTGTCTATCTAACTTTTGTTATGATAATCTTTATATGTCGCTGGCAGTTGAATTTCTGTCCTCATGAAACTACAAATGGTTTCTTTTGAGCACCCTAGCTCTTTTTTGATTTACGGTCAAGACCTTATCTTGCACCCTAGCCTCTTCACTGATATCGGACTTTTTGGTCAAGGGAGTAGAGCTTATCTTTGTTATTATTTTTCTTCTTTAGTGAGTAAAAGTGGTTGTAGATGTCCTCAAGAGTAAAAGTGGTGGTAGATTGCACGAGGACACGACCCCTGCGTGCTCAAGAGATAAGAACATAAAATCTCTTATAGTGATAAAACAAAAAAGAGCTTGATGTTCATGTCCGCTCTAACAATGCCAAAGGTTATACTTCTGTTTCCATAGTTGACTTTGCTTACCTTCTAANTAAGCATAGACAGGCACACACATTTAAATTGTATATATATATTTAACAGGTAATGGGCAAGATATTTATTTACTAAAATTATTATGTCATTGGAAGGGTATAGTGGAAAAAAAAATTGAACTATAAATGAAGACTAGAAAACATTCTTTTGAAAAGAATTAGAGAGAAAAAAGACATCTTTAGGAGAACTCCCAAAGTTGAGCCAAATTTCAGTCCCTAAAAGCTAAAACACCAAGCTGTATCCAGGAGTGTAATCTCCGAAGACCCTGTTATTCCTTTCTAACCAAATATCCCAATACTACACTAAAACTGCACAATTTCACTGGTAATAAGCTCTCAGTATGAACAAACTAATTTGGTTGTACAATATTTAAAATTTGATTTTAGCTTCTACACAGTTAGTGCCCTAAAGGTGGTTGGGTTACCACCATTTAATGCTTTAATTCCCTAACTTTACGTAACTTTACGTGGTCTTCATCTTCCCTTTATTCCATAGTTCAATCCTAGAGGCCTAGATTCACTGTGTGAAAACATGTACCAACAACTAAATTATCGGTCTTTTATTTATTATTTTTAATATTTTCCCCTATATCTAGCAATGATAGTCAAGTGTTTTTTCTCCATTTATTGAATCTTCTTTTTTACTTTCGAACTTTGGGGATTGTACTAGCCAAGAATGTAGGGCTTCTTGGCATAGCTTCTCTTTGGCTTATAAGGACTAAAAGTCACTTTTGGAATTGTTTGGGTGGATTTTCAGAAGAGCATTTTTTCATTTGGAAGAGCTTCTGGAGAAGCTATACCTGTACTAGCTTCCCCAGAAAGGGTTTCCAACAAAGCTCAAGTATTTTTAAGGACCATTCCATTTTATCTGCTATTTGAAGTACCATATTCGATTTTTATCCTTTTTTATAATTGAGAGCTAAAGCGCAATAAATCAACCAAACAGTAACATTAAAGCAATCACTTGTACTTCCCTTCTTGCACTACTTAAAACTTGAAAAAGAAAAAGATGTCAAACAAGCTCATAATCGCATGATTTGATATAAATATCTTAACAATTGACAAAAGTTAGATCCACATGTAAATGCATTAATGTGTTTGCTGGTGATATAATGTTCAAACAGATTTTTAATTTGTGTTTTTAGTTTTTTAACCTTTTGGTAGGCCTCTTAAAACTATTGCATGGCAGGTTGTTACTTCGCTGGTGTCTCATTCAGATTCAATTGAATGTGTTGGATTTGCTACAAGGTACTGTTAACTCATGATTTATCTAACTCTCTCGCTTTCTCTTGCAGCATGGAGCATAACATAATAAGTGTACATTTGAAAATATCTTCTACTTGGGCTCTCCAGAAATTCATTCTTTGCCAGTTTATATGTAGCGTATATCTATAATCTGGAATGGCACAAGGATTGTTTGAAGAATTCAACGTAGATTACTTCTAGCCAAACAAAACTTGGAAAATATATCCATTTAAGAAGAGATAAGAAAAGATATATGAATGTTTGAGGTGTCTCATCATCACTGCTTATATTTTCAGCAAACAAAAAAGTTTGAGTTCAGAAGAAATTTTTACTTGTGGCTTCTGAAAGATTGAAACTGTGCAATCAATGAGACTCCTTTTTACTAATATTCTTTGACTGCACATATGACAAAATTGTGTATGGCAGTTCTCCTTGGGCAGCCACAGGGGGCATGGATCAGAAGCTTATTATCTGGGATTTGCAGCATTCATCACCCCGTTGTACATGTGACCATGAGGTTTGTTGCAGTTCTATTTCTTCGACAATGAGTACTGTATTTATGTATTCTTATTTTCCATTCATTAGTGTTCCTTTTCGCCAATCTTTTTTATTAGATAAGA
The DNA here is from genome assembly GCA_002914805.1 of Parasponia andersonii. Classification (NCBI taxonomy): domain Eukaryota; kingdom Viridiplantae; phylum Streptophyta; class Magnoliopsida; order Rosales; family Cannabaceae; genus Trema; species Trema andersonii. The sequence continues at coordinate 396,210 of JXTB01000301.1, forward strand.
TAGATTGGATAATTGGATACTTTGACTTTAGATATCTCACAGAAGGAACTTCGAAATTGTGGGCAGGATGGGGTAACTTGCTTGACATGGCTCGGTGAATCTAGGTTCCTGGCAACTGGTTCTGCGGATGGGAAGGTACGAATATGGGATTGTCTATCCGGTGATTGTGTTAGAACCTTCAGTGGGCACTCTGATGTCATTGAAGGTCTCTCTGTTTCTGCCAATAAAGATTTTCTTGTTTCGGTATCGCTTGATGGAACTGCCAGAGTTTTTGAGATCGCAGAGTATCGATAAGTGAGAGATCCCTACATGATATTATTCTATGTCAAGCATCTGGAAGTTACTTCGTGCATTATTTCTTGTTGAAACTCATAAGCAGTTATGTCAATTTTCTGATGCAACTATAAGGTAGTCTGGAATCTGATAAGAGATTATCTATTAGATTGTTGAGTAGACGTGTTGGAAAAATCTGGTTGAGAGAGTGGATCTCGTAACTGGAATACAATGCATGAGAATTCCCATAGATTGTATGATTGATAGAACAGTGAATGGGGATGAGTTAAAGAGCGGTGGTTATGGCCCTTTCTATTTCGACTTGACAGGACAATGGGACCAGCAATGCAAATCATACAATGCACTGTGAATTCTGACATTTTTATAGCCTTCTCTCCAAATGGTGTTTTTGTACTCTCTCTCGATATATATATATATATATGTGTTTGTGTGTGTGTATGTTTACATGTATATATATTACCAACATGTATATGTGATGGCTTCCAATAAGTTCAATGATCTCAGCTGATGATGCAAGTGATCGTCGTCCAAATTCAGAATGTAATACAAGATGTTTGATTTTATGTATTGCAGTATCTCCGGTTTGTATCAGCTTATTATGTTTTTCATCTACTTGCGTCCCTTGTTTTCTTTTTAATGTAGCCATTACTTAGTGTAGTACAACGAAGGATATGTCGATTAGAAAGTATGAAGGCAATTTGTTTTCCAGTAGTCTCTAGATGATTATGTTTGCTAATATGAACTTGAAAGATTTGACAACACAATCTGCTTTCTAAATGTCCAACATAGCGTCTATAAAATATTTACGTCAAAGTGGATCATAAATTGGGCTTCTATGTCACGGTATTGAGGAATATTTACTATTTATTAATCCACAAAAGAATAAACTATATGAGAAATTCGAATGGCAGGAAACCCAATTTTAAAACAAGCTCGTTGATGGCGGGGAGCATATTTTATATAAAATTTGAATAACTAGTATTACCAAAGAAATCAGTATAGAGGAACGATTCGTTTGCAAAGTACTTCATTGTCACTCCCTTATTCCTCATCTGACACAATTTCCCAACCAGGTATAGCTCTAATTTCCCATCCATAGAAAACAATGGCCTAGATCTATCTGTTTCACTATGGTCCCCTTGTAGACTGTCTTCAAATCTCTGGTCACTAGAATTTAGTAATCAATTCGATGATTGTCCTAATACCCTTGCTCCATAACCCGTGGTACCTAGGTTTGATCCTGGACTCCAAACTATAAGTGAAGTATTCAGGAAAATCCACAAGCCCTTGTAACGATCTCCTCATCTTATTCTTGAAAAAGTAATAGCCGTTTTTTCATGCAATCAGCTCGCAATGCAACCAACCTTGTACAGTTCACAGCCATCTTAGGTACATTGGCCAGAGCTTTTCCCCCTTCCGAGGAGAAACTCAACTGGTTTTATTGTCACATTTTGATTAACTGATCAAGGCTGACAATCTGAGGCATCTTGTCCATCACTTGAGCAAAGCCTTCAGGATCAATCTTGAGCTTCAAATGAAAGAAGTACTGTTGTGAAGACAACTTAGCTTTCAAAGGTAGCCAATAATCTGAGGGTACTGGAGTGCTGAGCAATAACAGATGCAAGTGCTTCTCTTGTTATCCCCAAACTCAACAAACATTCCACGTTGGGCTTAACAGTCTCTTCATGAAGATCATAACCAAGTATATATACACCCGTTTCTCCAACATCCTAGCCAAAATCTTCGTAGGCAAACCCAAAGAAACCGAGTAACCAGGGCAAACTCAAAGAACCGAGTAATCAAAAAGCGGTGTGATCGTTGTCCCAACTCTCATCACTGAAAAATAAGGATACTTCCAAGACAAGTAACCGAGGTACTCATTGTCCCCTCAAGCTTAAAGCCAAGAATCTCGGGATAATTGAGCAGAACATATCCAATATTTCCTTCTCGACATCAAGTCGCGAAGAAATTTAGGCTCCGTTTGGAACGAATTTTTGGAGGGAAAGGACAAAAAATTCTAAAGCTCTGTTTGGAATTTGGAATTTTAGAGGAAAAGAAAAACAAAAATTCAAATGATTTCATTTTCTCTTGGTTGGATTGAAACAAAAGATGTTAGAAATTTTTTTCAAGAAAAGCATAAGTCTGATTTGATGTCAATTTTTAGTTTATAAAACTTTGACACATTAATAAGTATAGCAAAAAATGTCAAAATAAAGTTCTAAAAATTTTTGGGAAAAGTATTTTCCTTTCTTTTTCTATGAATTTTCCTTCGTAATGTTTTTTTTTTCTTCAAAATCTGGGTTCCAAACGAAGCCTAAGGGATTCCATTTTCTTTTATTTGAATTGAAACATAAAATGATAGAAAGTTTTTCCAAAAAAACAAAATCTTGATTTGATGCTATTATTTAGTACATAGAATGTTGATACATTAATTAATAAAACAAAAAATATGAAAATAAAGTTCTATAAACTTTTAGGAAAAATATTTTTTTTTCTTTTTTTTTTTTTTCACGATTTTTTGCTCACAATTTTTTTTTCTCCATCAAAATCTGAGTTCCAAACGGAGCCTTAATGATAGGAGAAAGCTCAACAAATCTGAGTTCCAAACGGAGCCTTAATGATAGGAGAAAGCTCAACAACACTAGCATGCAACACGTGAGTGTAGTTCTTAACAAATTCACCTGGTACTCTTGAGATCCAAATCTTCTCCAAGTAACCCAACACATATATCTTTTCTTTAGGTGACACTATGATATTTTTCATGAGTGTTTATTCGATCATTTTTACAACTTCAACATGAAGCAAAAGAGAACCTGTATTTCACTTGGTAGTTTCTGTACAATTATTTGACTCATTAATGTTTTTATTAGAGAGTGACATTTTCTTTATGCATATAAAATTGAAACCCTGAATCATCTCACACTTTAAAACCACATTTATTAATCTATAAAAGGAATGAGTGAAAAGGTAATAGAGAGGAAATAAGAAATAATAAGTGAGAAAAATTAGAATTTCCTTTCATGTATAACTAATTGGTATATAAACGCATTAAAAGTAAGGGTAAATGTACCATTGGTCTCCTAACCTATTGTCATTTTGATATATTGGTCTCTAACCTTTTTTTGTGGTATTCGAGTACCTAACAATTTTTTTTTTGCACCGTTAATCTTCTCGACATATTCCATCTAAGATTTCGTTAAAATTAATTTAAATGAGAGAAATTTTGTTGCATTAATCCATATTGTATAAATTATTTAGGAATTTGGTCTATTTTTTTTAGGCATTAATATCTCCGATCAACAACATTTTTAGGCATTAATCCTTGTTAAAATTACAGTGATATCTCATAGAATAAAAATAATAATAGTGAAACTTAAGGATATTGTAAATTTTTAGTAAAATTTAACCAATAAAAGCCGGTGTATGATGAGAAATTATTTTTTTTGTTTTTAAAATGATAAGATAATTATTTTTTGTTCATAAGAGTTACTATAATTTAACATAAATTAGGGTTTGTTAGTATATTTTTTTAATTTGATTTTTAAATATACTTTTTACTTTATATCAGCTTTTGAATTTAAATTTTCTAAAATATTAGTGATTGCAATATTGTTAATCGAAGATATGAATGCGAAAAAAAATTTAAGGATCAAATTACTAAATAACTGAAATAATAGGGATCAGTGATCCAAAATTTTTCTAATTCAAATAATTTCTAATGAAATCTTAGACGAAATATGCCAAAAAGACTAACGATGCCAAAATTAAAGAGAAATTTTAGGTACTTAAATGCCATGAAAAAAAAAATATTGGGGATTAATATGTCAAAATGGTACTACCTACATTAGGTACCAATAGTGCCATTAGCCCTAAAAGGAAAGCTTTTCTCTTTCTCTTTCTCTTTCCTAAATAACTGAAATAATAGGGATCAGTGATCCAAAATTTTTCTAATTCAAATAAATTTTAATGAAATCTTAGACGAAATATGCTAAAAAGACTAATGATGCCAAAATTAAAGCGAAACTTTAGGTACTTAAATGCCATGAAAAAAAAAATATTGGGGATTAATATGTCAAAATGGTACTATCTACATTAGGTACCAATAGTGCCATTAGCCCTAAAAGGAAAGCTTTTCTCTTTCTCTTTCCCTTTCTCATTCCCTTTTATCTCCATTACATATTAGTAAACAAGCCTTAAGAATGTGGTCAAGACTCTATGGACTTAGCATTTGGCCTTCTTTATTCGACTCTATGATTAGTATTTGGCCATCATTGTTCATTTTGCACCGGTTAGTTCAGTTCTACAGTGCTTATTAATCCTTATTATGGACCTCAGCAATGATTTAAAATTAGTATTTCGATATATTCACATAAAAAGTCAATGTGCCAAAAGAACAATCAACATAGATAGAACGAATGTATTTCGGTAATTGTTCGATCGGTGATAATGAAAGCCATTGAAGGTTAATATAGATAGTGGAATGCAATTGAATACTAAAAGCATATGTAGGAGACTAGTAAAATAATGCAGGAACTACTATATAATTTAGGAAAAAGTCTAGTAGAAAAAAACAAGAAAAAAAAATCTATGAACCCAGGTTAAATAGGAATATGTAAGCAACCCGGGAGTAGGCAAAGGGAATTAGAAATTTTGATGCAATAGTTCGATTTAGACTTTGGCAGAGACATTCTTACTATAGGATGTGTGAATATATAGCTAGCTAGCTGCCCAAATCAAATATTCCCATAAGCAACATTAAAGTCGCTCCTCCCTACAGTGTCTTCCCGTTGGAACTAAAATGGCCAAATAGATTAATGTAAAGATCTAAGATTAACCTGTAGATTACCCAAAAGGCAATTAGAAGTTCACTAGAAAAAAGTATATAAAAGATTAAGATGGATAACTATAGTATTGGTACCCTAAAAGTATGTAATTGAACATTGGATTTGCTGAGTAATAAATAAAATTATATTTTCTCTATGTTTGCTTATATCGGCCTTTAATACACAATTTAAATATCATTTTATTTCCTTGATTTAAAATTAGACTAAGTATATAAGCGTTACATGCAAAAAGATTTAATCTAAGGATATTAACCTAAAATAGTTCTTAATCATTAAATAAAGTTAGACATTTTATTTAATTATGATTGTTAACGTGGTCTATCTCTATTGAATATAGTTTATCCATAAATGTATTGAGACATTAAGATATATATATATATATATATATATAGATATATATATATATATATATATATATATATATATAGACACTATATATAATTGACATTATATAGAATTGAACCAAGATGAAAATGAGTATCTAATAAACTCCGTTAGAATGTAGAGTTCATATTTATCAACTGGATCATTATATTGATTGATCTTACTCCTAAGTAAATATGAACTCCAGTTCGTCATATTATGTCCTTCGATTTACACAGGTGAGGTATGTGGTGATGATAAATCAATATCTTAGTATTATGGTGATGTAATATTGCAAATAGTTAGTAATATATTTCACAGATACAGAATCCACACATTCTCTTATTAGAAGTTTGAAAAGACATTCCTTAAGTATTGATTTAGATCTTGAATAATAAGTACGTTGTTTCTAATAATGGTTATCAAAAATTTATAATTTATGATTGGTCATAAATTAATTGTTCATTAGAAAATTAATAACACTTAATGATAAAAAATAATAATTAGAGAGGTTAATAGACTTGGACCTACTTTTAATTATGAATATACAGTGAAGAGTCAATTTATATGCAATGATTAAATCAATAGACTTTAAAATTTTTTAGTTGAATAAAAATCTATCTATAATGTCTAGAGTGTAATGCAACAATGGACTTTTAGTACAATGATATCTGAGAATTAATAAATATAGTTTATTAATTAATTAATTAAAGAGTTTAATTAATAAATTAAATTTATAGGAGATTAATATTATAGGTTTATTAGTTCCCAAACTAGCTCATAAACATTGTATCGGATCACAGACTTAGAAGAAGAGAATGCGCCAGTGTTTAAATGGGTTTAATCGGATCACAAACTTAGAAGAAGAGAATGCGCCGGTGTTTAAATGGGTGTAAACCATAGCTCGCCCAATACTAGTGTTGCACGCCTACTAGTAAAATTTTAGGAGAAAAATAATTAACTTAAATTATTCAATTATGATGATAAATATCTGATGGGATTGGGTTTCATACAAATATTAAATTTTCTTTTAATTTTAATTATTGAGTAGTTAAAAAACTAAGAGATAATTTATAAAAGGATTAATTATAAGATAATTACATCTTTTAGTATCTAGAAAAATACGCAAATTATGATATATTTACATAAAAGGGAACCACCAACAGAAGTCCCACCAGAGGTGGGAAACCTCTTTTACGTGCCAACCACAAACACTGGACTTGTAGTTGGCGTATGGCATATATAGGTGTCCTTTTTTTGTTTTCTACACAGTTTTTCACAGTTTTATAGTAAAATAGTTTTATATATGTTAATTTAATCAGGAGATATTTTATGTTTAAATTATAAATGATAATTTGTATATCATAGACTTAAACATATGATGTTTTCTATTATGCTTGTTTATGTTTCGTGTGATGAACAGATGCATGGATGGTATTGGCCATTAATTACATGGTTTTTTCTATTATAGTTCGTTTGATTAGATCACTCTTGTAAGCCATTTGGGGCATAGGAATTTTTTAATTTTATTTTCTGTATTGTTATTTTGTTTTACCCTTTAGAATGATGGAGAAAATGGCTAGCAACACAATAACTGAAAGAAAAAAAAATTCATTGTTTTGAACAAGGATTACGCAGGGGGTCCTTTCAAGAATACTCTTTTCACATAGTGATTTTGTAGAAATACACAATTCTTCGTATTTTTTGGGTGTATACACTTTTTAAGTAAAAGATTTGTTGTGAAGACCGATATATCCTTTAAAATTATTTTGGAGTTTCTTATTGTGACTAACCCGTTTTCAGTTTTTTTTTTCCCATTTCCATTTTCTCCGTACCTCCTTCTTCACTATTATTACATCATTGTTGCCAAAAGCTTGGAGTCGGCAGAAAACATATTTTAGCCGAAAGATTGGAGTAACCAGAAAACTTGGAATCCTGAATTCTGTATTTTAACGAAGAAAAACATGGTCCTCCATTTCGATGGTTGAATTAAGTAGAAAATATTTCTTTGCCATCAATCTTTATTTATAAATATGAGTTTGATTTATGAATTAGAAGTTATTTTATAGTAGGACTTGAAACTATAGTGAAAAATAGAAAATATTTGGTCAATCTTTTAGCCTAAAAACATATGAACTAGAAACTGGATTGTAAAATAGTGAGTCCTGCTGCAAAGATGAAGCCATGATTTGGATAGACAATACTGTTAAATTTCTAGACAGTCTTTCTAGAAGGTGAGAAATTGTACAATATTAATTCCACTCGACAGTATTTTCGAGTCTTATCTGAAAAACTGCATAGAAGAAACCCAAATCTGGATAGACCAATTTGCCTAATTGCTAGGTAGACTTTCTAGAATAGAATAAATTGTACAATATCAACTCTACTAGACAGTATTATCAAGTCTTGTCTAAAAGACTGCATAAAAAAAAGCCATATCTGGATAGACAGATTTGTCTAATTTATAGGCAACCTATTTAGAAGATGAGATATCGACTCCATTCGATAGTATTGTCGAGTCTTGTCTAAAAAGCTGTGAAGAAGAAACCTAGATCTAAATAGATAGGTCTGTTTAATTTATAGACAGACTGTCTAAAATAGAAGAAATTGTACCACATGGACTCTATTTAATAGTATTGTCGAGTCTTATATGAACAATTAAATATCCATACTATCAATACCCCGTAGACAATTTTAGACACAATTGCCGAGCAATAAACCAGTAATTTTTGTCTAAGTACTAGACACTTTCTCGACTATGCCAAACACTTTGTCTATATACTCGATACTTCTGTCCATTGAGCAGACACCAATGTCAAGTCAATTTTGTATATAAAAAAAGTTATGTCTAGACACTATACACTATTCTCTAGCAATTAAAGATACATGTCTAACCATTAAGAATACATGTCTAGCTACTAGAAATACATATCTAATAACTAAAAACACATGTCTAACTATAAAAGCATGTTTCTAGCCACCAATACATGTCAAACCTAACTAAATTTATAATTTTATGTTTAGTAGTATATATTTCTTCGTTTAATTTATAATTTATTTTTTGTTCAAGTATGTCATCAACACTTACAATTATATTATATGATGGCGTTTGGGAAAAGAACGAAAATTCTTCTTAGAATTGGAATGAAAAGAGACAACGATCAAGATGTATTATGGTTGAACCGAACAATACTTTCAAGTAGCTGGTAGATAAGATATATCAAACTACAGAAATCAAAAATGATATTTTTGACATAGAATAAAGTTACAAGCCAAATATAGCAATAGATATTGTTCCAATAGCCATAGAAAGTGACGGAGATATTATGGTCTTAGTGTGTCAGAATTGTCTGTCTTTCTTATCTTTATGATTATGGTTATTGTATGTTATGTGTCGGAGAGTAAGATTTCATTTACTGTAGTTTATTTGAAACTTTGTTTGATGGTGTTTTTTTGTGTGTAGTTTTTTGTACTATATTGAGATTGTTATTTCATGTTTTATAAGGCCTTGAATTATTTCAAACATTTTATTATGTTTCTAATTTTCTACAACATTTTGCTAGACACCCCCATCAGCTTAATCGTCAGACAACCATGTCTGGTGGACTGACAACCTTATTCTTATTTTACAAATAATTTGATTGCATTGGACATAATGTCTAGTAGATAAACAACTAGTCTATACACCAAGACAATTGTGTCTATGAGATAGACAGATTGTCTGGAATGATAGATATCTGCGTCTACTAGATAGACAATTTGTCTAGAATGACAGATACAAATGTCTATTATATAGACAGTACCATCAAGTGACTCAATAGACATATCATATTGCTCGACGCATATGTGTAAATATGAGTTATTGAGCTTTTTTTCAAAAAAAAAAGATGTGGTGACTTATTATAGTTAGTATTTATTACGCGTTATTATTGAGTTTGTAATTAGAAAAAAGAAAGTTGTGAGTTGTGACATAGTTTCTTAAAAAGCAACAAGATGACATATTTTCCATTACAGTATATATGATAATTCAGAACTCGCTAACTTCACAATTTAATGTAGCTATTATTCATTATACTTAGCTATTGAGTTGTTATTGAGTTTGTAATAATGACATTTTCATTATCATAGTGGAAAAGTTTTCAATAGTAATGTACAAATTATTGTGTAAGTTTCCACTAACAATGAAAGTGTAATTTTTGGTCAACGACAAACTTGTAATTTTCAATTTTTAGGTATTTAATTAATTAAATCTGAGATGAATGTAGACACATTTGAGTCTAAGTGTATTTGGAGCAAAAGTGAAAAAGAAATTTCAAACTGGGGACAAAAATATAATTAAGGATGGACTAAAGTGAAAGAATCTTTTTACAAAATGTGGCCAAAGTAGAATTTTAGAAACTTTTTTCGGTCAAACCAGATTACGCCACGTGTCCTATTATCTACAGTTTTCAAAAATTGCATATAAACCCTCATTTTCTTCTTCTTCTCCACTAAGGCCCTTTAAACACCACCCCCGGTTACTGTTCACCCGAGAGCTAAACGCCAGCCAAGCAACCTGACGCGCTGGCTCACTGTGACCAGAAGGTGCCGACGAAGTCACGCCAGGTGTTTCCGTCTTGAATCGTCGCGTCTCATCCCGAAGTTTCTGCCACCGCGCTGGTTTTTTGGCCGCTGTTTCTTTCTCCGATGTCTGATAAACTTGCCATTGCCACCATTAAACTCGTCTCGATGCTAGCTTTCATTTTTGACCACTCTCGGCCTCTAACTTGGCTTCGGTGAGAAGTTAGTTGCTGTAGTATTTTTATAATATTAAATTTTGTGGTATTTTTCTAATTATTTCAGAATCGAGTTATTTTGCCCGAGAAAATTATACCACGTGAAAGAGGAGATTAAAACATGAAATCTCATGATTTTGAAGTGTTGAAACAGTAGCTAGAAGATCGTTAATTATCAATATGAAAAAATGGTATTTTTCTAATTATTTTCAAAATGTGGTATTTTATAATTTTCGGATATTTGAGCCCATTTAATTCTTAGGACCTCGAAACTGAGTTCTGACTTCGAATTTGGACTCTGTAAGGTCAGGACATAAATTTTGAAGTAAAATATCACTATTTTTCGAAATGACACGAAAATCAAAAAATAGCTCGTGAATTTCACTATTTTGCGTGCCACGGGTCAGTTCTGTACCGGAACTTGTTTTCAATAAACTTTATGTCTAACCCAATGATTTTGGGTATTCCGAATTCAGTGGTGACCACCGTTTCTCAATCTGAGACTCCGTTTGATAATTCACTTTTTTAAGTGAATGTGTCGAGATTCGGAAACGATTGTCTGAACAACCAACTGATCAATAGAGGACTTTTCTAACGTCATTAGCTCAGCATAATTACTATTTCAAGGTAGGGGATTCAATTTCCTTATTTTCTATTATTTTTCATTAAAATTGGAATTTATTTTGAGGAGCGAAATTTTGTGATTTATTAAATTAAATTATTTGAATAATTATTTTAATGAACTGTAGACTTGTGAAACACTGCGGACTGCTCTGGATATTTTATGTATGATTTTGTACAAGTTTTAAACTTGGGATTTGGTTAAACCACAGGAACTGTACTTTTGGATTTTTAAGTATAAAATAGATTTTTATTTAAAAATCAGAGTACGTTTAGAATGTTAAAACAGTGCATGGTTGTTTGAGACTCTATATATCGCATATTTCATATGATCATGCGTGGGAGTCATCTTAGGCATCACGGTATTGTAGTAGGCGGACTAGTACACCCGCATTCGGTGAGAGTCCGTAAACCCACGCGAGGTTTGTTTTCTGACTATCTCCACTCAGTAGGTATAGGCATTTGGTACCCTTCCAGCTCGGTAGGATTAAACACACGGTGTTCTTCTGGTTTTTAGAGATAGATGTCAGGCAGGGAGCATTCAATAATATAGTATAAGTTGCTCTAGTTGTGATGAGATGGTGAAAGCTCATGTGAGGTGTTGATTTATGTGATATGCATTATTCTTGTTTTATTATGATTTTCAATATGTTTAACCTTGATATATGGTTTGGTCTTTAGCATGAATTTTTGTAATGGTTTTCTATTTATATTTTGAACACTTAACATTTATAAAAATGCTTTCCAGTACTACTAACTATGTAGATGTTTTGAGAATTATAAAAAACTTTCCCAAAAAGGGTAATTGCGTAACCTACTGGGCATTTTATACTCACCCCTTACTTTCTCCACAGGTAGTATCCAGTGTGACATTGACAACCAATAAGTGGAATAAGAAGTTATCTTTTACTTGTAGTTCGTGCTTTGGTAATGCTAGGAGTATGGATTTAAGACTTGTGTTTAAGTCTTATTAAATAAATGAGTTATACTACTCTGAATATGTCTGTAAATTATATATATTATACTAGTTTGATGTTGAAGTGTGAATGGTGCTGCTCAATTAACTATTTAAATTTGGTTTTTCTAATAATTATTTAGTCTATGTTTATTGCTGACTATGAATTATGGGATAGACTCACTGGTTAGAATTCCAAATATTTTATTTGCTTTGTTGATTTAAAAATTTGAAACTCTTTAAATCTTTTCACTATAAATTTAGGAATTTCTAATTCAAGCGAATTTCCTCTTCTGCCATTGTCCCAGAGTTTGGGTTGTGATAGTGTTCAACCTAACAAAAAAGCGAGATAACTTGTATGCTAAATACTTTTGATCTCAATCCATGCTATATATTTCACAAGCCATCTTTCTCCGAAATATACTGACGTTATCATCATTACACCATATTTCTTTTCTTTTTTTAGATTCCACCTATCTCATAAGTAGATGATAGGTCAATTGACTACTGATTTATGCAAGCGCTATTAGCCCTAGAAAGTGACCAGAATACGATATTTTGAATGCCTCCAAGTCTTCTTTACTCAAGTTGTCCTTGATAATTTTTAGATATTCAATCCTAGATAAAACTGTTATTTTTGCCAGAAAATACTCTTCTTTAGATAATATAAGAGACAACTTTGGAATATCACATGGCAAAACCTGCAAAATAAAAATAATTAAATTTTTTTTATCGTACTATATAGAGCTAGACTAAGATATGTCTATCATGGTTAAGCTAGACAAAAAATTCATATATATTCTATCAACTGTGGTCAAGATACACAGACCATGATGTCTATTGTGCTTTACCCTTATCTAGCTCAAATAAATGAGTCATTTTTAAGCTTAATTATGCTAGACAAGGCGTAGAGTATGGTCAAGCAGCATGCTTAACAATAATAGATAGAGTAATTACTATGGTTAAGCACAATAATAGGAAACTCCCACCAACGTTAGACACCTTGTCAATCAAGTTTTCCAAAAATTTTGACAAAGTCTCTTGTGCTTTTATGACTTCTTTCAAAAACTATTTAACTACCAAACCAACTACATGAACAAATTATTTAACAAGTAAAATATCATTTGCTAAGCTAGACAAGCAATCTAGCATAGTCAAGTTAAACAGATAGTGCTCAACCATACTAGACAGTATGTCTAGCATAGTTTAGGTCAAAGTACACTACTCATTTTCATTTAACAACCAATATGCACACACTAACTATATCAAGACATTATTCAACAAAGCAAAAAAAAAAAAAAAGTCATACCATACCATCTCTTTCAAATATTAAAATAACTCAACCAACTATAAACTTATCATATGGCACTAGACGAAGATAGACGTGATGTCTAGCATGGCTAATCTCAAATGACGATGCTCGACCATGCTAGATAGAATGTCTAGCCTAATCTATATCAAAATAGAGAATAACATATTTCAACATAAAAATAGGAAAATCTCAACAATCCTAGACACATTATCGATCTAATTTTTCAATAATTTTGAATTATTTATTTTATTTTGTTGCCTTTACGATTTCTATCCAAAACTATTCAACAACCAATATGCACGCAACAACCATATTAATAAATTATCTAGCCAAGCAAAAATATCCCATTAAATTTCTTCAAAATCTCAAAACAATTCAGTTAAACATAAACTTATTGGAGGACCACGAGGCATAGAAGAGGGATGTATTTCCTTCACTGGAGATGTATTGGGCGGGACTATTCTTGTGTCCTTCGCTACTTTCTCGGATATTTTTTCCTCCTCAAATAACTCATTGGATGCCAGTTTTGGAGATAGTGACCATGCTTTTTTCAGAGTCTTGCTTATTTTCTCATCCGAATGAGATGGAAAATAAGCTTTTTCTGGAGTCTTGTCTATTTTCTCATTGGAATGAGACAGGAATGGGGTGTTTATTTTCTCCGAGTTTTGGCTTCTTGTCAAGACGTGGTCGTCAACTTCTTCCTATGGATATTTTGAGCTTTTTTTTTTTCCTTAGCCTTTGTAGGGTTCATACTTGATTTTTTTGGCCATTTCGGAGGCTTGGAGATGAAATTGATGATGGCTTGGGTTAAGTTCGAGAGAGATAAAGTTCATTGGGGGTGGAACCCGATTGGTTCGGGGTGGGGCGGCTTCGACGGTGTAGCTTCGACAGAGTTGGGTTGAGTGGGGTTGATAGGTTCCAAATTTGATGGAGTCTNTTCAACAAAAATCTGGATTTGGGTGGGGGTGGGCTTCGATAGAGAGAAAAATATATGGGAGAGGGAGGGAGGGGAGCTGAAACGTAAATTTCCCATTTCTTTCTTTTTTTTTTTGTTTTTTATTTTTCATTCTTTTAATTAATTAATTTGGGGACATATAGGTCATTCTATACTAATATCATTGAAAAGAGGTTATTCTAACCAAAATGCTTTAAATGGGATGTAGTACTCAAAATCAACTATTGGAAATAGGAAATTTACCTAATTTCCCATTAGTTAAAGAAACACAAGGTCACAAGCCATGACCTGAAAAGGCTGTGGCCTATGCACGGCCCCTTGCAACTTGTGCAGCCATGCCGAGGTCGTTGCAAACACAATGTGTGCCTAACTATGTCACTTTTCACCGTGGCGCTTGCATGCATCGCGCAGATAGCATCCATGCACAGCCTGTGAGATTGTGCCATGCACTGTGCAATTTTTCAAACCAATTGGATCAATTATGTTTTCTCAAAATATGATTATAATGCAACCAAAGAAGTTTGGAGGGAAACCATTGTCAAACAAAGGACTAAAAAATAAATATAAAAAGATCGATATACGTTTTGAATTAATTATTATAATTAATTTTTCCATTTAGGTTATACAAAGAAACTAGTTTCATATTTATTTTAATTACTATCTTAATTTTTTTTCAAATTTTTCGTATGATTGATAATATGTACATGCATTTAATAACTACATGACATATATATTAGAGAGTGCATATTCACTACAATATAACATGATATTTTATTTGTAGAAGAGAATAGACACGTAGGATACCGTATTTTGTTATAGCTTCTAATTACGTGGGACAACTTTTAATTAAGTTAATTTTTTCTTATGCATAATTGGTATGTATAAGAATTATATTTTAATAATAAAACTTGGTAAATTCATATAACTAACTAAGTTTAGAGTTTTAAATAATTTAAGAATTTAGGTAGCTTATAGAACCTAGTGATCTAGAACATCTAAAGCTATCATAATTCGGCAAAATCATTAGGAAACATAAAATATGAGATATTTTATATAGAAAACTTATAGTTTAAAATAGTGAGCGAGAGAGGGTTGTAAATAAAAAAAATAGTGAGTGGTAGAGGGTTGTATAAAAATATATTCCTTGGTCTCTACGTTTAACATAAGATTTGAAATGACTCCTCGAAACAATTCTATCTTATTCTCTATAAAAAGTGTCTATTTAGGTCAATACCAAGATTAACTTCCACATGATAAGGTTCTGATATGTATATTATAGTCCTATGACAGAAATTACGAGTTAAGTTTTAGAATCTAAAATGGTGGATCACACTCGCACGAATATCATTGCTCTCGTTAATTATATTCGGACTAAGAAAATGATAATTAATTAATATAGATATTTTAGATATCTTATTTTATTGCTAATTGAGAATGTCTTAATCTAATTGGCGAATGATTTGACCTGCCCCACATCGACGCCTCATTAGTAGTAACTTAGATCATCGTGGTATAGGAATAATGAAGTTTCTAATTACATGTTTAGTCCCTCATGTTTATTCTTCTTAACATTATGCTGAATGTATAATACTTATTTTTAAGAAAGTAAATGTTTTTACTGCATTTATTTTCAGCAAATATGACTGGATCAAACCGTTAAATTGTTATACTAGCAAGTAATAAGTTGGTAAAAAATTTTGAAAATAGAAAAGTAACTAAAAAGGAACACCCAAACATCTTATAAATAATATACTTAACACGGCAGGTGATGATTGGTGAGCAGTTGGAACACTCTCCATAGCCAAGTCAGAGATAAATTCTCATCAAATTCTGGGACCCACCAAGAAATGAATGCCTAGAATACATGCCTAAAGCAACCTTAGTTAAAAAATATATTACTATTTCAAAATGGTAAAGGTTACCAAATTAAGAAAATTAGATTTTTTTTAGATGAATTAGAATTTTATTTTTGTTGTAACAATTTTTTTTTGAATTTTGGCCTCAGTTTTTAGAAAATTTAAAGTGTTATATATTAAATACTAAAAGAACTAATGAAAAGATTAAAAAAAATCTAAAAAAGATTAACATAAAAATTAATAATAACGATAGAATAAATTTATGTCCTTTCAAATTTAAAGCAAAAAAAAAAAAAAAACTTAAAAAAAAGAAACACGCTAAAACTTTTTTCTCTTTATTTTTCTAATTTTTGAGTGTTAAAAAAATTAACAAAAAAAATCAGTAGAAAGGAAAAAAAAGTTATTCAAAGTACTTTAATCGACAGAAAAATAGAAAAAAATTAGTTAAAAAAAAAGAAAAAGAAAATATTAACATTTAAATAATTAAAAACTAAAAAAAAAAATACTCGCATCAGACCATTTCACCGTTTAGTATTATTACTTTTTGACTCTCTCTTTTTCTTTTTTTCGGTTGCTAAATAGCTCATAAGAAGCGGAAGAAGTTAAGGATTCATATTTTTCAAAGTTGGTGTTCGTAGACTGTATTTTTCAGACTAATCCGAATGGTAGTATAAGGTCCAGTTTCCTATTATTATTATTATTATTATTATTATTCTTTTTTTTCTTTTGAGCAGAATTATTATTAGCATTAAATAAAAACCGTATTATTATCATATTAAGTTTGGACTGAACAAATGGTTCTATGGTGTAGTGGTTAGCACTCTGGACTTTGAATCCAGCGACCTGGGTTCGACTCCCGGTAGGACCTTTTCTCCCGAACGAGCACCGAGTTATTTTATCATTAATGAAAATGGAGTGACCATCTATTATAGATGAGTTTGGATGGATTTCATTCAATCTACTTCCTGTGTGGGGTTACTGGGGTATGGTGTCATCTCTTTCAATGCCAGATTTATTTATATTTTTCTTATAATTATTTTAAAGCCAGATCCAGAACGAACTTTGTTCAGTACGATCATAGGTGATATAGAATGACCACTAATAATCTAAAGTAAATTTTCTGAAGAATATGGTGCACATGATCTTCTGAACAAGTTAGCACTTGAGAATATAGCCAGAGATTTCAGTCTGCTCAGCCACTTGGCTAACAAATCCTTTTGCCATATTTTTTGCATAGAATGGGTCCCAATTTAGAATATTAGAATTTGGTAACGTATCTTCAAGACAAGAAATCCATCTTTGAACAAGTCTAGAATAACTTATCCTTTTCCTCCATTCTCCAAAATCATTACAGAGAATGCGATTAGTCAGAATAAGTGGAACAAGTTGAATGCTCCCTTTGTTTGAACTTTTGTTGGCTTCCAGTTAATTACTATTGTTCACGAATTAGAGCATACGAGCATTTTTTCCCCCTAACGAGACCATTTCCTCTTTTTACCAAATCACATTGCCATATTATAGTTTCTTTGAGACTCAAAAAACAGTAGAAGCGCATTTGTTACTAGAAACAAATAACAATAACCAGAAAACCATTAGCAACTTTGGTGTAAACTCTTGTTGCCAATTGCTTGCAAATTACCAAATGCAATGATAGAACAGAACAATTATATTGTACCTCTTCTTTTATAGATGTAAGATCTTGCAAAATGCAAGTAGGCGGCGAATCCGACTGCACTGAGTGCAGCAAGTAAACAATAAAAGTAATCAAGATGAGCCCGATTTAGATTATTCGAAAACCAACTGTCTCGGCCATCTCCACCAGTTATGTTCTCAATGGCAGACACAAGAAAACTGCTTAAGAAGCTCCCAACACCAACTACACTAAGGTAAAGGGCAAGTCCTATGCTTCGTAACTCTGTTGGGACCTGATCATAGAAGAACTCTTGCAGACCAATCAGAGTAAAACAATCAGCTATCCCAGACAAGAGGTACTGAGGTACTAACCACCACACACTCATTGGAACTGTCACACTCGGCTTATCAACTAGGTCATATTCTACAGCAGTTTTGAGCCTCTTAATCTCCATGAGAGCTGCAACCACCATTGACATAGTAGAAAAGACAATTCCAGTTCCTATTCTCTGTAGCACTGTGATGCCAGATGGTTTTCTGGTAAAAGCTCTAGCAATTGGAACAAAAATGCGATCATAAATGGGAATGATGACAACAGTGGCAAGGCTTACAAAGCATTGAAGTGAAGCAGCTGGTATTTTAATGCCCAAGACAACCGTTCTATCCATGGTGGCTCCTTGCTTTGTAAAGAAAGTTGGGGACTGTGCAAGAACAATGCCATAAACCAAGCATGCCCCCCATATTGGAAAGAGCCTAAGTACAGCCTTTGCTTCTTCAACCTCAGCTATGCTACAAACAGAGTCATCATTCTTCAAATGATTTGGTGCAAGCAAGGCTCCGTTGAGGAATCTGCAAAGATTACAAGATCCAAATACATTAGTGGAGCTTTATTCAAGTTAGCAATTGAAAGGCATATAAAGAAAAAGTTCCCTTGGTTTGGGATGAATCCAGTAAACCATATATAACAGGTGGTTCCTTTAGTTTAGGAATAAGTGCATCAAATAATGAGTTTTATTCTATGAGGAAGTGAACAGAAACAATTAGAGAGGCGTTACAGAGGCAATTATGCATCCTGGAGCCGTTATACATTCAACTACTGCAGTATTCACGCAAAAATTTGTATGCCGCAGAATTTCATATTCATGAAAGCTTTTGTTAGTGTGTGTATATGTTTCCTTCTATTTTGTTGATTATTTAAAATATATATATTATTATCTACTCCTGAACATGAGCAAAAAGCCACGTTCCTTACTTAAATTGTTCAGATCTTTGGTGACGCAGAAATCCATGAGATTCCACTTCAATTGGCGCTACAGTCGGTGGAGTTCTTTGCCAGTTCCTAAATGCAGCAACAAATACACAGCCAATCCTCACAAAGGGACCTTTCTCATTTTGTGTAATACAATACCTGTAAGTTGTTGTTCCGAGCAAGAAAACAACTAACGCAATGAGCATAGCAAGACAAGGAATTCCAAATCCAAGAGCCCAACTCAGATTGTCTTGTACGTAGCTTACAACGAAAATTGCTATTGTACCACCGACACACACACCAAAATACCACCAATTAAAGAATGAGCTCATGGCTTTGCACTCCTCTGGATCTCGACCATCAAATTGATCGGCCCCAAAAGCTTGAGTGCATGGTTTGTGCCCTCCTTGGGCAGCTCCTACTACGTATAGTGAAAAGAAGAACAATATTACTTGGAGCTGAGGAGGGGAACATGATATGCTGTCGTTGCTTTTGCAGTTAGAACCAATCAGAGAAGGCAGAATAGCTGACAGGGTCAACAAACCTAGTCCCTGTCATAGATCCATTTCAATATACCATATACTGTAAATCATTAAAACAATTTTTCCCAGCAATCCTTAAAACAAACAAAAAAGTAGAAGGATCACTCTAGTGGAACCAACTGAAAGGGTCCTTTGTTTAATTGAAACAAAATGATTTATATGTGAAAACTGAAAAAGTTGGCTCTATTGCTATCCCTCCGACTGCTCTCTCCAAATTTATTAAAAGAAAATATATAATGAATACAAACATGATAGAGAAAAAAGAATAAAAAATAAAGTCATCCTAGATGATGAATCCACCCCTCTATTAAGCAATCATCTAAATTTCCTCCTCCATCATAACTCAAATGCTTTTCTCTTTTCACAGAATTCCGCAAGCCGTTGATTTCATAATAATTTTTTCAACACGGTTATGAATATTGATGCTCTTGTCTGCCCATTTTTGACTCTTCCACAGTTCAGATTTTATTTTAAGCAACAAGACATGGCTTCTGCAACTTTGTGAAATCCCAACAAATATTCAAATCCAATAATGAAGATGGGAAAGTCGTCCCCCCGTGCGTTTTTGTTCCTAATTAACTAAACATGAGATATACCCACTTGAATTCTATTACCCTCCAATCAAATGATGAGGTGGGTGGAGCTGAACCAGTTCAAATGTAACATTTTTGCTCTTTAATATGGTACTGTTACTCGAATCTACTATTATTTATTTATTTATTGAATTGGAAATGACTAAAGTTTTGAACTCTAATACCACCAAAATTAAACTAAACTTTTAATTTTTATAAAATTATCTGAATCAGAGACAGTAACAAACCAAAATATAGAGCAGAGAAGCGACAACAATGGTGCGATAGCGCCCGAGAAAAGAATCCGCGACAAAAGCTCCCAAAAGAGGCAGCAACGACGCCGTTCCGGTCCAAGCGTTGACATTGGCCGCTGCCGCTGCCGTTGACTGTCCGAGCGGCCCAGTCAGATAGGTCACGAGGTTTGAGCTGATCCCATAGTAGGCGAACCTCTCCGCAACCTCCACACCTGTACGGTCATCTTATACAATCGCACTCAATTTCTCACACTTTCCTCCATTAATGACATCATAAATTACCCTTTTGAAAAAAGAAAAAAAAAAGAGTATAGTTTTCCTCTCTTTTTACCTAGGATAAAAGCCGCTGATCTCCAACCGCCGGAGTTGGATCTGATAACCGGACGGCCTTTGTAGTCAACGGCGCCGTCGACGGCGTTGATTAGCATCGGAGCTTGGGCTTCGTCAGCCATGAATTACAGCAGCGCGTAGTGGGAACTAATTGTTCTCTGATACGATTATAATTCTATGATTAGAACGTACTTCAGAGAACTATTCATTTTCAAAATTAATAAATAATTAATCTAATAAGTATAGTAATAATAAAATAATCATTCGTGGTTTGCGTGACAGTAATAAGAACGTAAATCACGATTATTGGCCTATCAGAAAATCGATTTTAAGATGTAACCCCCCCCCCCCCTTCTTTTTTGGGCTTAATCCCACAAATGCTACTTGAATTATCCAATTTGCGCAATTTAACAATTTAGTACTCAAAATTTTAATTATACAATTAAGATTTTAAACTTTTCAATTAATTTAGTTTCTAAATTATCTAAATTATCATTTTAAATTTTATACTAAAATAATACACGTATAGAGTACGTTGAAAATAATACCACAAAAATGTAAATAATATATTTTTTCTTTTATATAAATCATTTTGTTTAATCTATTTTCTCTTAAATATACTTTCAAATTTTGCCACATACTCTTTTAACTATATTTTTAATCAGAAATTTAACGACATGTTGTAATTTAGAATGCAAAATTACTTCAAATTGGAAAATTTAAAGCTTAATAGTGGTAATTAAAATTTTTATGACCAAATTGCCAAAGATTGGATAGTTCAGGGATTATTTGTGCCATAAATCTTTTTTTTTTTTGCCCTTTACAGTAAAATGTAAAAGTCTAACGTACATAAAGTTAGGTATTCAAGTTCAGGTTTGTAGCAACTATAAATCAATATTGAATTAAATGAGAGTCGATTTAGCCAACTAAGGCTAACTCAGTTAGTTCAAAACTTTAAAATGTGTGTGTGAGTTTGAGAGGTCAATGGTTCAAGTTTTAGTAGTGTATGTGTATGATATTTCTCTTTAAATTTATAATAAATACTAGTTATTAGTTAAACTCCACTGTTTAAAAAAAAAATTGAGAGTCGGTTTTCACTTTTTAGTTGAGGAGATTTGATTTTATATGTAAAATTAAAAAAAAATTTAAAAATTTCAGATTTTAAACTTTTATAAAAATCTTAAATTTATTTAGAAAATACCATCTTTTATCACTTGGTGAGATAATCAATTAAGTTATTTGAGCTAATCAGTCTCACTTCCTGAGAATGTTCGAAAGCACCCATTTTTTTAAAAAGAGGTATTTTTTAAATATTTTATACAAGTGGTATTTTCTAAATAAACTTTTGAAAAGGTGATATTTTCTAAATAAATCTAGGGACTTTTCAAAATAAAAATAAAAAAAATTTGGATTTTGGTCCTAGATTTTTATAAGAAGAACATGTAGAAATTTTTTAAAAAATTCATGATTTATTTCTTTAAAAAATCATTGTTAAGAAGTTTATTTAGCAAAATACTACTTTTAAAACTTTTTAGAGAAATATAATTTTATTTTAAAATTGGTATTTTTCAAAGCTATTCGAAGTAACCAATCAAATTACTTGTGGTAACAAATTAAATTATTTAAGATAACTACTTTACTTATTTCAAGTAACTTAACTAGTTACATCTAATAACTTATCAATCGGTAAAAAGTGATATTTTCTAAATATTTTAAAATAGGGATAATATTCTAAAAAAGTCCAAAATTTTTCAAAAATGAAAAATAAAATTCGTGACTTTTGAATATATTCTTAATGTTACCATATAAGATCAAATTTTCAATTTGGGCAGACCCAAATCATTTTTTACGGAATGTATTCTAAAGAATTTGTAATTTTTCTAAAAGGGGATAATATTCTAAATAAATCCGAAATTTTTCAAAAATAAAATAAAATCTTGGACTTTTGAACATATTCTTGTTTTAAATTTTACCATATAAAATCAATATTTCTCTTTAGTTTTCAGGTTTCATGCGTGTTTGGACGGGTCTAAATCTTTTTTTTTTTTTTTTTTGCAGAATACAAACTTTGGGGCTATTCAATCATATTTTAGGGCCAATTTTTAGAGGGTGTTTAATACAAGTTTTGGGCCAATTTTAAAGTCATATTAGGCCTTTAAATTTTTTTAAAAAAATCAAATTTCAACTGTAATGAAAACTTGTAGTGTAGAAAGATTAAAAAACTATCTTCAAGAAAGGTAAAAAAAAAATGAACAAGAAATAACAACATAAAAGATAGTATGCTATTTATTTAGTGTTGGGAAATAAACTAAAAAATAATTTTATTTTAGAGTTTTTTTTTTCAAAGACGTAATAAAGGATTGAAGTATTGTTTATTTGATATTAATAAATACCATATTCTTTACTATTATTATTATTTAAGTCTATGTCTAATGTATGTTTGTCATATTTTGGATTTTATACTATGCAAATATCAACAAATTTCTATGATATAATGGTAAAATAAATAAATGAATCTAAGAAGAGTTTATCAATGAGAGGCATCATTTTTTATTTTATCATATCTAAATGAAACATTCACATTTTGCTATTAGAGATGAAATACTTTATTTAGCTGTAGAATGTAGTATTGTCTATTTCAACGAAATTGATGAAATTTTTTAATCAACAAAGTTTTTTACTTTGGATAGAAACACTAGTATATCTTAAAAGTATTTTAGAAATGTATTGAACTAGACTAAGTGATATAAATATTGAGGTTAAGTACTACAACTTAATATTATATTATCGCTAACCTAGCACTATTGA
This sequence comes from Parasponia andersonii, assembly GCA_002914805.1. Classification (NCBI taxonomy): domain Eukaryota; kingdom Viridiplantae; phylum Streptophyta; class Magnoliopsida; order Rosales; family Cannabaceae; genus Trema; species Trema andersonii. The sequence continues at coordinate 419,572 of JXTB01000301.1, forward strand.
AGTTTATCCCACCTTTTCCAAATTGTCTGATGGAATTACTTTATTTAGTTATATCTCTTTAATTTACTAAAGGACTAGTCCCTATGAATTATAGTTTGAACTTCACTATCTTGAGAGATATAAATTTTGAATTGTTAATAAAACCTTACAGTTTAAGTCACTTTGAGATTTTTCGTGAATATTGGATTATAATTAAATCTAGTACCCCGATATTTGGTATGTAAATTAACTATGTTTATATTTGACAAATATGAAGAACAATAGTCATATTATATCCGATAGATGAAAAATCATAACTCAAAAGTGATATGTACCGGAAAAGTAATATAGTAATTTCACATTTATAGTATAGCGTTTTATTAGGACCAATACTATTGGTATTAGTATATGCTAAATGGATGGCTAATTATTTGTCAATAATGAGCTTTACATAAAATATATGATATTTAGTCTAAAAGTACAGTATTAGGCTTTTAGTGAAGCATTTCCAATATTAATAATACTTTGATAAATGTCACATAAGAACTTTTATGATATTTGCCTAAGACTATTGGAGCTTATATTATTTAGACCCATTATATTCCTCTTTTAGCCTACATAATAATCTTAACTCAATAAGCTTATTAGTCGAGCCTAATAAGCCTATTAGAGTTTACTACATATTATCACATAAAAAGAAAATATTCTCTTGAATTGAGTTAATTACAAGCAATAATTTGTCGTACAAAATACCGTTCATTTGTGTTTGACACATGTATAAAGAAAGTGAGAAAGAGAGAAAATTCAGCCATAGCAAGGGAAAGAAGAAAGTTCATCTTCTTGTTCATATTATTCATCTCTTATTGGGATTCTAAGATGGTACCTACATAATAGATTTGCTTGAATACTTTAAAGAATAGAAGAGAAGACCTAAGAGTTGTAGAGTTTATTATCTTGAAGACGAATTCTGGAAGAGCCCAAGATTGGAAAGTAATTCTAGATATTTTTCATTAAACTCGTGATATATTAGCATCTATATCATGTATGTATATTAGTTATGAAAGCATATTTCATATAAAAATATTTTAATATTCATTTTTGTGCATATGTTTGATGGAATTTCTAATATATATGATAAACCAACATTTATTACTTAGAAGTTAGTTAGTACTTACAACATAGTACAATCCATAAAAGCAAATAGTCAATACAATTCATCATACTAAATAAGATTCCAAATAACCTAATAGTTATTAGTTAATACAATCCATCAAACCGAATAGAAAAACAAATAACCTAATACTCAATATAATGCTAAAATACACTTAATACAACCAAATAATCCATATTTCATAACCATATGGATTCAAAATATGAAAGCTCAAATCTTCCAAAATCCAACGCTCTACCTCCAAGTACACAACAAAATATTTTAAATTATTTTTAGTGCTAAAAAATGAAATTTATTATACATAAAATTTAGTAATTTAATCACTTACACTCAAATAATATGGGAGTTACATTGACTTCCAATATGTGCAGAGAGTGTTGAATGGTTACAAAAATCTTTTCTCAATCTAAGTTATTTGTCGGTCCCTCTTTTTTGGTTTCCATCCCTAGCAATAATTTCTTCAAAATAATTTTGATAATTCGTATATGATACCATCCTTTTAACATTTTTTGAAACTTTAAAGTTATTCAACATAAAAAAGGGGTAGAATTTCATCTAATTTGAACATCCAATATAGTAGACCCTTACACTCAATTGTTAGAAAACAATAAGATCACAAATAACCAATATATAGACCTTAGATCTTTTCGATCAAATAGATAGGAAGGGATTATTGAGTTCTTAACAGAGTCCATAGTTTCTCTGACTAAGAACTGGAGATGATTTGGAGATCACTAAAGGCGAAAGCATACAAGAATGAAATCTAGAGGGATTGAAGGTAAAGGTTCTTCCGTAGCTTAAAACCTAATTCACTCTAGTAGATGACTCTATTACTAATGAGTAGGCAACAAATAAAAAGTGTACTTACTTTTGTCTATAGGGATCGCAATCCTAATTTTGATCTATATATTATAGTATTGTGTTGGGTATCTATCAACCTAACTAGATAATACTAACCGGGTATCCATATATAAATCTATACCTATTGGATATGAAGACCCAACTCAATAATTTACTGAAACTGAGTTTGCTTAGAAATAACATGGCCTAATGCAGTTGTTTTAATATATGGCTCATTATTTTTAGGAAATATAATTTCCTAACATCAACTCCTTCTTCCTTTGTGCATTCTTTAAAATTTGCAATCTTGATGGAGATTATCTAACAAACCTTACTGCGTTTTCAATGCTAGCAATAGAAGTATATCTTTTAGTCAACTCCTTACTAATAATCAAATTAGTAATATGGGCACAATATCTCAAATATAAGAACTTGCCTCCAAGTATAAGACACCCATGCTTTGTAGAATTCTTTTTAGCTAATATTTGATGGTTTTATCATTATAAGCAGTGTTGTCAACCGTAATGGTGAACAACTTAGATATGCCCTAACCATTCAGATAAGTCCCAACCTCCTTCCCTATAGTCTCCTCATTATGATTCGTAATTTAGCGAAAGTTAATGATCTTCTTTTGCAAAAGAGATCCCTATCTATCTATTGGAGAATAATAGTTGATATTTTGGATCGATGCCCAAGTATCAACAGAATGTAAAGTCTGTCCTTTATATGATATTTTTCAGAATAATCTTCCATTTATAATACAACTTTAGAATATCCTTAGCAACTGTCATTTGGGATGGCAGCTCAAACTTTGGTTGTAATACATGAACCAATTGCCTAAACAGAAGCCCTTCAATATACCTAAATGGCAACTCAACAACATAATGTATCTAGCAATAGCTTGCCCACAAGCCTCCTTGTTATATTGCATTGCCACTAAAGTTCTTTCATCCTCTTTCCCTATTTTCTTGGGTTCAAATGATATTATCTTTTGTTTTTTCTCGTCAACCTTATAGGAATTGCTTCACAAATATTTTTATAGTGATTTTACAAAATATTAGTCTCATATATAGAAATTCGGGCTGTCCAGCTCGATCTGGTCGAATTTTTTCTATTATGGCCCAGCCCGGCCCTAAACTATTGTTTTATTTAAAAATTTATTATTTCACTATATTTTTAAATGAGCCCACTGGGCCCCGGCTCTTCCCGACCCGGCACTTTTTCCACCTCTAGTCTCATGTCTCTGGCTATGTTTCTTTTACACTGCTTTTGGTTTTGAATTCTTTGTAATTATTTCTATTTAATAATATTTTCTTGCTCTTTCGAGTTGAGATCTACCATTTACCTTTTAGATGGTTCAAAGTATAGTTTCATAAAAGGTGGAAAAAACGTAGTAGTGATTGTACAGAATTTTCCTCTGTATATGTATAGTAAATGTTTAACCCAAATACGTGGCATTGCATACAAAAAGGATTTAAAAGAAATGAGTCCCGTGTCTAAATTTCTTTCCAAAAAGTTCTCCGATAGTTATTAGAAGGTGCTTATCCAGATAGTTTTCTTTAACAATATATATATGTGTATATAACAGTACGGGCTTTTTTATGAGTAATTTTTGTGGTTTATTGCTAATTAACTCTCATAAATATTAAATGGTTATGGTCCCAATCACATGGCCTCTGGCTCTTTTTATTAGTTGTTTTCCTGTTTTAATAAGCAGAGTTGTTTTTCTTATGTAATCATGCTCTTGTTATCCATTGGACATTGCAATCCTTAAAAATACAAGAAGTCATATTTTAACGGAAGTAATTTTAACTATAAATATGCAAGAAATTGTTCTTCATGCCTACTCTGTAATATTGAAATATTTGAGCTAAAAATGACAATGAGTTCCAAAATCACTATTTTTTTTTTTTTTTTTAACTTTCACCATCATCTGTGCCTTCTTTTTTCAACAATATTCGGGTTAGTACAAATATCAAGAATCACACATAGTCCTTTCAGTTTGATTTTTCCACGTTGATTATTAATTGGATGGACGAGGCGATCGATGTTAATAATAAGCATGTTGATCAAATGTGAACAGTTTAGGTCTTCAATCTAATTAAGATGTTTATTTATTTTTTTGGTTTTCACTTATACCACATTTCATTTCAAAAGAATATATATATCTTGTTTGAACTTAATGTTCTTTGGTTAGGTTTTCAGGTTTACGATTGCTTTTTTGAGTGTTTTTTTTTTCTCCTGAGAAAATTGTTTTAATTTGTTGAGTTTTTTAGTGTTCATGGAGGATAGATTTGCATTTTTGTTCACAATTAAATTTGGAAACATAGAAGGGAATTTGGTATAGAGAGACGTATCTTCGACTAAAATAAATTTTTGAGGAAATTTTTTAAAAATGACTTTTCAAATAGTGTGTTCCATGTAGGGGATTACACTATTTATGGCCATAAAATTACAAATCTTTGAGCACTAATCAATAATTACTGATTGTGTGACCTCTATACTACTCATTTTAGCTTAAAATACTATGTCATATTGATTTCCCAATATAGAATTAAGAAATGTTTTCTTCTGAAAAAAAGTAAAACGCATGATTAAATGTATAATTTTCTCCTAAGAGAAATTGCATTGCTTGACACCATTAAACCTTCTTTTTTTCACTTCTGTAATAGTTTGTTACCTTTTATTTAAAATGATTCATTCATATAGTATGCTACCTTCTGGGTCTATTCCCTTTTTTTTTCTTCTCGTTTTTTGAAGTACCTCCATCTCTGTTCGGCTGTAGTAGTTTGTTACCTTTTATGCAAATTGACTTAAACCAATCATTACAAATTAATTTGCTTAAATGGTAATACATTATTCCAGCAATATTGAAAAAAAAAAAAAAAAAAAAGAAAAAGTTAAACAGGTAACAAACTATGCGTTCTGGTTCTTAATTTTAAATACGTGAGCGTGCATCAATTTCTTTTTTTTTTTAAATAAAATAAAACAGATTTTTTTTAGGAATATCATTATTGGAAACAAAAAAACTTCAATAATAGTACACATTATATTACAAAAGAATTACAATTTCAAAATTAAAACGACGAAAAGTAAATCAAAAACGTACTAAAAACAAAATTTATAAATTACTCAACCATTTAATTATAGAAAAAATTTCATATTCAATATATGATAAATTGGCTGAGAATATAAATCAAATCTAAGATTCGGACTTATTATAAAAAAAACTAAAAAAGTAAAAAAAAAACAAAAAAAAAAAAATCTCATCTCTAAGAAGAAATCATGGAGAAAAGACTAAAGAAAGAGGAAGCCGAAAAAGAAGAGTCTCCCTCTCCGCCTTTGCAAGCGGCGCTTGAGGAAGTTTTCTTTTCATTGGAGAGAGAGGAGAGCAGCTTCACAGATAAAGAGAAAACATGATTGTACTTCAATTTACTCCGTAATTAAATAATTCTAATTCAATTTACTCCATAATTAAATAATTCTAATCAAGTTTACTTGTCATGTGTTGTACATACATAGTACGAAAGTAACGTTAATTATTTCAGTTTCATTGATTGCTTCTACATATCGTAGTAAAGGATATGACCACTCCAATATTCAGTGTTATATAATTTCACTTATGATGAGGTCAACCAGTGCAAAATAGATTATATTCTAGTTAATATAAAGGAAGTAAATGTATCAGGCATCTTTTTAAAAAGAAAGGCATGTTATTAGACACACAATCGCAAATTAAATATACATATTTGATTTTAGCTTTTAATTTACTTCTTCCAAACAGAATCTGTAAAGGATGTAATCGAGAGAAAAGTTCACCTTCTCTGCGGGCCACCACGTCACACTGATGAAATTTGCATGACAAAATGCAAGGAAATTGTTCCCAAAACTTTTCAGGAGGCATTTTGTGGACTTAGAAGAGGAAATAAGCCCTTTAATCGTTGTGTTTGCATCATTGTACTGATATAAGTGTTACAATTTGTCTACTATTATTCTTTTTTTTTTTTTTTAAAAAAAAATAAGACTTAACTAATGACCATCGCTTACTACAAATTTAAAAGAAAATAACACACACACTCTACCAAAATTTGAACTCATGATCCCTCAAACTCACATACACATCCCTCAAATCTTAGACCAACTGAGCTAACTTCAGTTGGCTTACTACTCTTAAAGCAATATAATTCACTATAATGAGAGTGAGCTAGCTACCCAATCGATTGTGTACTATGAACTAAATAAGAAGATATTTGCATTTTATTTTCGTGGTAAGATGATTTATTTTCTATGGCTAAGCTTCTTAGATTTAACACTTGATCTTTTGACAATCCATTTTTCTCTTTTAATTTTTTCAAAAAGGAAAATTTACACTGACACCCCATATATTATGTTAAAATTATAGTGACACCCTTGTACAAAAAGTAAAAAAAAAAAGAAGAGAGAGAGTGTTTACACTTATACACCATAAATGAAAAAGAATTTACCCAGATGCCTCATTTTAGTTAAATTTTATTAAAATTTTACTCTTTAACTATTAAAGTTTGATTATATAATTTTCTTTTGTTAATTGTTATATCTAAAAGAATAATATAGCTACTAACTCGTGAGAAGTTCATATAGCTACTAACTCGTGAAAGTTTCATTAACTTCTCAAAATAAAGATCTTTGAAACAAGAGTTTCACTCTAATTATTTTTGGTCCAATGACTGACATTGTAATTGTTAAAAAAGAGTGTCAATATAATTTTTCCCATAAATTTTTTTGAATCTATCAATTTCAGCACGAGGTACGTATATAGTTTAGTTATCATTATATTATATACAAGTTGAGAATACTTTATGACATGTGCCAGTAATTAGAATGAATAAGTACTTCGGCAAAATACGTGCCACTTCGGTTATGAGGGTATCACTTCGAAATAACACACCACAAAAAATAAGTTGGAAAAAAAAGATAGGTGAAACCCCGGCACGTAGAAGTGATCGATGAAAATAAGAGGTTGGATTCCAAGGAAAGTTCAACAAATATTTCAAATCTAAAATAAGCAATGTCCACATTCTGAGAATTAATCGCTAACCTCTATAAACAGAAGCAAAGAGTAGAAAGTAAAGAGATCGATAATTGAGGATAATATATTCCTATGCATAGTAAAAAAGACAATGTAAACATTATACGATCGTAAAGGTCCCAAATAGTCACATCAACGAGAGATAATATTCAATTTTTCTTTTCTTTCTTTCGTATCATATAATTGTTGGAAGAGTATTTTCTATGTTATAGTAAACTTGTCTATTATTTACCTAACTGGCACTCACTTCAAAGAACTTTCCGCTATTATTTAAGTGGCACTTATTCCAAATAATTATTACCTTGATTTTGGCATTCGATACTCTTATTTCCTAAAGTCACTATTGCTAAATTGGTATAATGATTATCAGGATATCAGCCTAACTAAAAAGTGGAGAGTTTATAATGACATCTAACTAAAAAGTCGAGAATTTGTGGTGGTTACTAAGATGTCAGCTTAACTAAAAAGTCGAGAGTTTATAGTGGTTACTAAGATGTCAGCCTAACTAAACCCTCGATCTTTTAGTCAGGCTTTCGAACTCTCAAACTTTTAGTTGGGCTGGCATCTAAATAATCACCACCCCAATTTAGTAATGGTTACAATATTACAACTTGTAAAATATAAAAAGGATAAATATGAAATCAAAACAAAACAACATCAACTAATTATTTTTGTTTCCTTGAACCTAAGACCATGTGAAATCAATAGGTTTGTCGTCATGCCTTGTAAAATTCCATTGAAGTGCTTAGCTTAATTACACTTTTTTGACAACTGTTTACTAACGACATATATACAACAATGATAGAAATCATAGTTTATAGTGTACCTCGTCTCTTATAAACATAAAAGCTTGCAAAATGCAAGTAGGCGGCAAACCCGACTGAACTGAGTCCAAAAAGTAACCAGTAAAAGTAATCAAGATGAGCCCGGTTTAGGTTACTAGAAAACCAGCTCTCTCTGCCTTCTCCACCAGTTGCTTTCTCAATAACAGATATAAGAAAGCTGCTTAGGAAGTTCCCAAACCCAAACACACTAAAGTAAAGGGCGAGTCCTATGCTTCTTAACTCTGTTGGGACTTGATCATAGAAGAACTCTTGCATACCAACCAGAGTGAAAACATCAGCTATTCCAAAGAGGATGTATTGAGGTAACAACCACCACACGCTCATTGGAATCATTGCACTCGGCATATCAACTAGGTTGTATTTTTGAGCAGTTTTGAGCCTTTTCAACTCAACAAGAGCTGCAACTACCATAGATAAAGCATGAAAGAAAAACCCAACTCCTATTCTCTGTAACATTGTGATGCCAGATGGTATTCTAGTGAAAGCTCTGGCTAATGGAACAAAAATGCGATCATAAATAGGCAATATGATAATAAGGGTAAAATATATGAAGCATTGAAGTGAAGCAGCAGGTATTCTAGAGCCTGAGAAAATCGTTCTGTCCATGGTGGCCCCTTGCTTTGTAAAGAAAGTTGATGACTGTGCAAACACCATACCATATATGAAGCATGTCACCCATATTGGAACAAGCCTGAGTACAGCCTTTGCTTCTTCAACATCAGCTATGCAAACACAGTCATCTTCCTTCAAATTACTTGGTGCAAGCAATGCTTTGTTAAGGAATCTGCAAGATCACAGGATCCCAAAAAATTAATAAAAAGAAAGAGAATAAAGTTAGCCACATGTACACTAAGGTACCTTCAGTGAGGGATAAGTGCTTGTGGTGCAAAGTTGTCTTAGAGCTGAGATACTGCAATGTAAATTAGTATCTAGTAAAGAGTTTTGTTCCCAAGGAAGTGAAAGTATTTATGCAATGTGATATACAGACAATAATGCATCTCGGTGCCGTTTTAATATGCAAATATTACAACATTCACTCGATAAATTTTATGCTTACAGTTCCTGCTTCATTAAATCCTTTGTTTCTTACAAGTGTAGGAAATTAGAAAATAGATCTTTAAGATGCTTATGGCAGGCTTTTGTAATGCTTCAAAAGTACCCTGTTGAAGCTACTTATTCATCTTCATTTTTACTTTTTATCCAGTCTTACATTTATGCATAAAGCCAAGTTCCTGACCTAAATTGTTCAGAACTTTGGTCAAGCAAGAATCCACGAGTTTCCACTTCAGTGGCTATAGTTGATGAAGTTCTTCGCCAATTCCTAAACGCTGCAACAAACACACCCCCAATTCTCAAAAAGGGACCTTTCTCGTTCTGTCCAATGCTATACCTATATGTTGTAGTTCCAAGCAGGAAAACAACCAAAGCAACCACCATTGCAATACAAGGAATTCCAAATCCAAGAGCCCAACTCAGATTGTCTTGTATGTAGCTTACAATTAAAATTGCTACTGAAACACCTGCAGACGCACCAAAATACCACCAGTTGAAGAATGAGCTCTTGCCTTTGCACTCCTCTGGATCTTGACTATCAAACTGATCAGCTCCAAAAGCCTGAGTACATGGCTTGTGTCCACCTTCGGCAACTGCTACCAGATATAAGGAAAAGAAGAACAATATTACTGGGAGCCGAGGAGGAGAACAAGAGGTAATGCTGTTGTATTTGCAGTCAAAACCACCTAAAGAAGGCAGAACAGCAGAGAGAGTCAATAGACCAAGTGCCTGTCAACCATATCATTTTGAGCCAAGGTTAGTAGCAGTCCACTTTTTCATACCGTGCATAATTCAGCAGTACTTCGTAGTTTGTCCCAATAGAAACAGAAGTAGTAAATAAGTTACTTTATGTCTCACATATCCTTTACAAACAAGCCATGCACCAGCCCAAAATATTTCTTAGTTTTATGGCTTCTAGTAGAATACTAACCCAAATTTCCCCAAGTCTTCTTCAGGCATAATCAATCTGTAGACGGTTAAGGACTCATTTAAACGATGTTTAAGCTCATGCAAAAACAAAAAGCAATTGATAAAATTGGCAATTTGCAGTTTACGTTTTCCAGTAACTTCTTTTATTTGGTATCATGACAGTGTGAACTTTATTTTATTTATTTTCCCTAAAATTCATTTTCAAACATGTAAATATGACCATTTTAACAAGAGAAAAATTACGCAAATCATGATCCATGGATTTTCACTTTTTTGCAAAATAATAATAATAATAATAATTATTATTATTATTAAATAAATAAATAAACTCTATATTGAATTTTGATTGTCGACTTTCAAATTTCCCCCTAGTCAATGCAATAAGTTAAAGTTACTATGTGAAAATACGTATTTACCCTCCAAAAACACTGGACAACTCAACCAAATAACTATAAACCTTAAAAACGTGACAACACACGATTAACTGTGACACTTTGTTTAGCTACATTAATAAGTAGTATTTGGTCTTACTTTTGATATCTTTTTAGTTTTACGTTTGCTTGCTTCAGCTTTTTAGTGCTTAATGTTTGTTTAGAATAAATTTTCACTTTCATTCGCTAATTTAGATCAGAAATTCTATTAAATATTTCAGGTCATACCAGAGTTGAAAACATATACCTTTTTATAAACTATGCTGAACCATCTTATCGTCGAAAAATACCAAAATTCAGTGATATTTGGATAATTTTGCTTCCTTTTGACGTGTTAGAAGTATCTTGGTATAAAAAGTACAATTTAAGAGGAAAATTAGAAGTGAATAAAGCGTTGAGCAAGGACCTTAAACTAAAATCCGGGGAAAAAAAAAAATACTAAACTTCAAATACGAGCTTCGTGGTACTAACTACAAAACCAAATTCATTTTTTTAAAACGTTTTAGGGGGTTAAAAGTCGTATAGATTACTTTATTGAAAACAATCTGAAATTTTCTTTTCAAGGAAAAAAAAAAAGAGAGAGAGAAAAAAAAAACAGCTTTTTGATATTATTATAGATTTTGCCTTTTCAAGTGCACTATCTGAGCATACTCATTTCCTTTTTAAAAGTATAGTCAAATTTGTTCTTTTAAATGCATTTATTTATTGATTAGAGAACGAACCAAAATATAGAGCAGAGAGGCGACAGCGATGGTGCGATAGCGCCCAAGAAAAGAATCGGCCACGAAAGCCCCCAAGAGAGGCAGCATCGCCGCAGCTCCGCCCCAAGCGTTGACGTTAGCCGCGGCTGCCGCAGTCGACTGACCCAGCGGCCCACTCAGATAGCTTACGAGGTTTGAGCTGATCCCGTAGTAGGCGAACCTTTCTGCAACCTCAACACCTGTACGGACACACAGTTCACACAATTTTTCAGTTTCCCCCCATTTTTGACATCATAAATTGCCTTTATTTTTTAAAAAAATAATTAATTAAATTTCTCTCTTTACCAATAATAAAAACCGCTGATCTCCAACCGCCGGAGCTGGATCTAGGAACCCTACGGCCTTTGTAGTCAACGGCATCATCGAAGGCGTTGACTAGGATCGGGGTTTCGGCATCTTCGGCCATCAACGAACCCAATCAATCAGACAGTGGGCACCACGCGCGGAGCTAGGCAATATTGGGAACTAATTCTTATCGGATTGTCTCGCTTGATAGGAAAAGCCATTAGATATTTGGGTTTTAGTTCCTTAATAGTGTTACCTTACTTTTTTTTCTTTTAAAGTTTCGTCCTGCAAATGCAATTATTTGGGGTATTTTTTTAAAAAAATTTAATAACGGGGCAAACGAACTGGAGGAGGTTTTTTTTTGAATAAAAAATTGAAATATAATAATGGTGACGATGAATATAACAGCAGCTTAAACAATGACAACCTGAGAATGTGATGGAATAGGAAAAAAAATTTAAAAAAAAAAAAGAGGGAAGATGATTAATGATAGGATAGGGGTGGCAGGTGGGAAATGAAAGAGAGTGATTATTTTGGAATAATTTCCAAAAATATCTAGTGTTCTACTAAGTGTTCAACATGAATTTTGACGTTTAGATATTGGATGACAAGTGCCCTACACGACACGCGACATTGACTTATGTTTTGGGTTTGGAGATATTAGTCTCGCCAAATAGTCTTCGAAAATTAATTCCAACTTTTTATTGGCCTAAAAGGGAAAGTTTGGCAGGGAAGTCCTTTGATTTAATAAAAATATGGGTTTTTGGTACGACCGGTCCTTATATTTTTCGTGATTAATAAAATAATCCCTGAGTTATTATTTTTTTACAATTAAATTTTTAAGTTTAAAAATTTTAGAAATTAAGTTTTTTTTTTTTGCGTAATTGTTGAAATATTTTATAAAATTAAGCATTTTTAAGTCATATCCAAGATTTTTGAATGTCAAAATTAATATTTTAGTGACATTAGTTGAAATTGAAAAGAAAATAGCTAAATATTGACAATATTTAATAATTTAATATAAAAAATTAAAAAAATAGAACTTCTCAAAAATTTAAAATTTATCTTAAAATTTCGTTCTATTTCTCTTCCCAGCTAATTAATGTTAGTGAAATACCAATTTATTTCACTTAAACATGTTCAATTTCAAGAAAATTTTAATACCAACAAACAAAAATGACTTAATTGCCAAAATTTTTAAAATTTAAGGACTTAATTTCTAAAAATATTAACTCAGAATATTTTGACAATCTGTGAATAATATATGGACCAAAAATCCTAAAAATATTACAATCACATCCCAATGGTAGACAGCAGCCTAATTAAAGACGGAAAGCATCACATGATCTTGTTTTTAGCGGACAAATATAGTGTTTTTCAGGTCACCTAGAAAAGATTGGAAACTTAAAATCTCCTTTTTATTTAAAAACAAATAATAAAAAACCAAAATGTCTCGTAAAACTAAAATCAAAGCGTTAAATAATTGATCCCAAAATATTTTCGCAAAAAAGGTAACTCGCAAAAAATAAAAAAGAAGAAAAATAAAGTTGAAACATGGTGCCGACCATATTCCACTATCATATATGATGCAAGCAACGATTGAAGGCTTCAATGGTCCTTTTTCTCTCGCATAAGTTATTGTTCGTTTCATTAGTCCTGCTCGTCATTTTCTATTGCGACTTCACACTCATTCTTTGGTTTGCCATTGTCACGTCCCTTGATTTGGGATTTGTGGATTAAAGAGATCACTATATAATGCTGAGTTTGAAATAGGTGCGTGTGTTGAGAAGTTTCTATTTTCTCATTTAGATGTTGTTAAGTTATTATTATTTATAGAATTGGAGTTGACGAAGAAGAACATGGTTTGAATAGTTTTAGGATTCTTTGATTTTCGTGAATTTGAGGTTTTTTAAACCCTAAGAAAGATTTTTTATTTTATTTTATTTTTACTTTTTAATTCTATCTATCTTTTTAGTTGACATGAGGTACCTTATTTACCCTCTAAAAAATAGGAACATGAAATAGGAACATGTCCAGCACGTGAAAATTTTCGGCTACAGTTTGACAAATCATTAGCCATTTGGATGAAATTGCAACCTTTTCTTAAATTAAAGGACTTGATTGCCAAAATTTTTCTTTTAGGGACCTAATTGCCAATTGTAAAAAAAAAACTCATGGGTCAAACATGCCAAAAATCCTTTTCTTTAAAAAAAGAGTTAAGACATTTGAATCTTAAGCAACAACATTAGAGAAGAGGTGTAGTTATTAATTAAATCTTCCTCCACCAGGCCAACTAACTAGTCCATTTTCTTTGGATAACTAATCTCAAATAGAATTTGTTGATTTCTCAATTGGAAATTGGAGTGTGTATACTTTTTGTATAATTTGTTTTAATAAATGTTCTTTTCTCTTTTTATAACTAAATATCATGGTATATATTTTTTTTATACTTTTATATTTACTTATATATTCTTTATAAGTTATATACAGTGTAGATTAATTTTTATACTTGGTATATATATTAATATATTTGTCATTTTGCTACAATATTTAAAAATGAATATTCACTTAAAATGGCCTAAAAATTCAATTATTTTACTATAAGACCCTTGAATTGGAATAATTTAAGAATGTTTAATGGAACATCCCATATCAGCCCAAGCACATTCAGCTACGACACATTTATGCCTCATATTGTGCCAATTTAAGTACAATTAGCAATTATATTGTTCTGATATGCATAACGTGCCCATAATGTGCCCATACTTATGCCTGTTTATGCCCTTTATTGTGCCAATATATTATAATATGTGTTTGTCTATTTTAATGCGTAATTATTCATGTTTTTAATATTATGATATTATTGTGCTTAATCGTGACTGTTTTCGATATTATGATATTTACACATCTAATTGTGTTCTTTTTTGATATTATGTTATTTTCGTATATATTTCCGGTATTATGTTATTTTCGAACTTAGTTATACCTATTTTGATATTATGTTATTTTTGCACTTAATCATGCATATTTTTTATTTTATGATATTATTGTGTTTAATCATGCATGTACTTATTATCATATGATTTTCAAGCTTAATTATTTATGTTTTCAAACTCTTATTAATCTTGAGCCCTAATTGTGTTTTTTTTTCTTTTTCAAATTTAGTTGTTTTAATACTTTAATTAATATGTATTTATTTTTAAGTAATTATGAATTATTAATTGCTAATTATTATGTAATAAAAATAAATTATTTGAAATTATATCATTTCTTGCATATATTTGTGATATTTTAATTTAAACCTGTTTTTATATAAAAGATCTCAATTTTTAAATAATTTTTTTTGTTACATAGTAATTAACAATTAATAATCAATACTTACTTAAGAATAAATATTACTAATAGTATTTCGTCAAAAAATAAATTTACTAATAGTATTAAAATAACTAAATTTGAAATAAAAAACAATAATTAGCACGATTATGGTATAAGAATAATAATAATTTAAAAATAGAAATAATTAGACATGAGAATTATATGTAATATAAAAAGGGCATAGTTAGAAACATATCGAAAACAAGTATGATATTGTACAAAAATAACATAGTATTTAAAATGTATATAATAGGCACAAAAATAGTATTTATCAAATACGGGCAACATTAAGTATAAAAATAATACAATATAAAAAATGATTACGATTAAGCGTAGAAATATCACAATATCATAAATGAGTACGAATATGTATGAAAAATAACATAATATTAGAAACAAGCATGATTATGCATAATAAAGCATAATATCGAAAACAAGAATCACTAAATATGAAAATAGACAAATACAATAACGACACTTTAACAGCATGGTAGCGATATGAGTACGAAATAGATACAACATGAGCATAAGCTTACTAGGATACGGGTACGATATAATTACTAATCATGTCTGAATTAATCGAAATGAGATACAAAAATGCTGCAACTAAACTGTTTATTCTATTTTATTAGCTCATCTCTTAGGAACACTCTATAAGTAAATGGTTGATCAATTCCACTAAGTGGACAATCAGGCGAAGAAGTGCAACGCTAGCGCGAAACAACAAAAATGGCGACCACTGATTCTTTGTTTTTAGGATTTAATTCAATGATTATTGTAAATTGCGTAGTGTCTTTATATTAAGGTGAGGTGCCAAAATTGATAAGTAAATACAATTAACGAGTATATATGGTGATACTTAATTTAAGAATGGCAAATATACTTTTTATACTACTTGGGAGGGAAAGATGGAAAAATGGTTAGGTCACTCAAAAATTTAAAAGGAGAGCCCAACTCGTCTTGTATGCCTGTCGGACTCCCAAGTAAGCCTTACGCAGGTTGACCCATTCTTGGCCCGCTTTTGAAAAAGATAAGATTATTATATGTATATTTAGTTAAAAATATTATAAATTTAGACATAAAATTTACGAAAGATAAATAATATGTTAATGTTTTGTTTTTTCTATTGACAAAATTTTTTAAATAATTATATTAGTTATAAGTATATAAGTTGAATAGTTAATAAAAAAAATTAAAACAAAAATCTTAAAAAAATTATTTAGAATCAGACTAAAATTTGAAAATGTGAAAAAAAAAGTAGGAGAATGTCTTTAAACCATGCGAATTGGACTGGGTCAGTCTGACCCACGGGCCACAGTGACAAGCTAAGAGCCGGTCTATTTAGCCTGACCCATTTTGCCACATTTACTTGAGAATACAAATATATCTCCTATAATGGATTCAAGTACTACTTTATAAATCAATGTTTTGTGATTATTCTTGATTTGTTTTACAAAAAAAAAAAGAAAAAGAAAATGACAACCTACAACAAGTTAATACTTTTGTATGGGTCTTTTAAAATAAATAAATAATAATAAATAAAAACCATAACCTCATTAAGGGGAAAAAGAATACGGATAGTTTGACACAACTTTAAAAAGTTTTTTAGGACTCAAAAGTGATTTTTAGAAATATTCAGATGAATTCTCATATTTTTTTTTAATAATTTAAAAAATCATATTTACCTTGTGGTTCTTCTTTTTCTTTGACGGCTTATAGTCCGCAGATTTAAAAAAGCAAAAAACCAATATCTTTTATGGAAAGATTTTTAAAACTATTACATTAAAATAAAATTTATCTCAAACAGACCCTACACTTGGTTTGAAATTCGTATGAATGAAAACGTAAGAATGGTTTGGTAAAAAGTATGCCTTCAAATCAAACCCAAACAAACCATTTCACCTTACCGTCAACGTATGGAATTGTGACGGAATATTATTTACCATTGAAGAATTTTAAACGTCCATTGCAATGTTTTATTTTTCCTTACGAACTGATTAAGAAATTATATACAACAATGATGGTGTGCGTTTATGTAGTACCTCTTCTCTTATAAACGTAGGAACTTGCAAAATGCAAGTAGGCGGCAAGCCCAACTGAACTGAGTCCAAAAAGTAGCCAGTAAAAGTAATCAAGATGAGCCCGGTTTAGATTATTAGAAAACCAGCTTTCCCTGCCTTCTCCCCCAGTTGCTTTCTCAATAACAGATACAAGAAAGCTGCTTAGGAAGTTCCCAACACCAAATACACAATAGTAAAGAGCGACTCCTATGCTCCTTAACTCTGTTGGGACTTGATCGTAGAAGAATTCTTGCATGCCAACCAGTGCGAAAACATCAGCTATGCCAAAGAGAAAGTATTGAGGTAATAACCACCACACACTCATTGGAATTGTCACACTTGACGCATCAACTAGGTCGTACTCTTGGGCGGTTTTGAGCCTTTTCACCTCAACAAGAGCTGCTACTACCATAGCAAAAGCATGAAAGACAAATCCAACTCCTATTCTCTGTAGCATTGTGATGCCAGAAGGCAATCTAGTGAAAGCTCTAGTGATTGGAACAAAAATTCGATCATAAATGGGAAGGAAGATAATAATGGTAAGGTAGATGAAGCACTGAAGTGAAGCAGGGGATATTTTATAGCCCGAGACAATTGTTCTGTCCATTGTGGCCCCTTGCTTTGTAAAGAAAGTTGACGACTGTGCAAACACAATACCATATGTCAAGCATATCACCCACATTGGAACAAGCCTAAGTACCGACTTCGCTTCTTCAACATCAGCTATGCAAACACAATCATCTCCCTTCAAATGAGTACTTGGTGCAAGCAAGGCTTTGTTGAGGAATCTGCAAGATTACAGGATCCAAACAAATTAAAGGAGCACCATAAACACCTTAAAGTGGCGCGCACTAGATGCTGTAATGTAACATTAGCAAGATTACGTCTAGTTTGGGATAAATGCATACACCATAAATGCTTTCGGTGCAAAGTTGTCTTGGAGCCTGGACACTGCAAATGTAACATTAGTGTCTCATAGTGCCTAGATGCTGGCATTTCCTATTCATCTTCATTTTTAATTTTTATCCAATCCTAAATTTATGCATACAGGGTAAAGCCAAGTTTACCTGAATTGTTCAGAACTTTGGTCAGACAAGAATCCACGAGTTTCCTCTATAGTTGCTATAGATGATGGAGTTCTTCGCCAGTTCCTAAACGCTGCAACAAACACACGACCAATTCTCACAAAGGGACTTTTCTCATTCTGTCCAATGCTATACCTATAAGTTGTAGTTCCTAGCAAGAAAACTATCAATGCAACGACCATCGCAATACAAGGAATTCCAAATCCAAGAGCCCAACTCAGATTGTCTTGTATGTAGCTTACGGTTAAAACTGATATTGAAACGCCGGCAGACGCACCAAAATACCACCAGTTGAAGAATGAGCTCTTGGCTTTGCGCTCCTCCGGATCTTGACCATCAAATTGGTCAGCCCCAAAAGCCTGATTGCACGGCTTGTGTCCACCTTTGGCGACTGCTACTATATATAAGGAAAAGAAGAACAATATTACTTGGAACTGAGGTGGAGAACAAGACGTGATGTTGTTGCTTTGGCAGCCAAAACCAGTCAGAGAAGGCAAACTAGCCGATAGACTCAACAGCCCTAGTCCCTGTCACCCATATCAATTTGAGCCAAGGTCAATAGCAGCCCAACAATATGCCATACCGCGCATCATTACACATGCATTTCTTAGTAATATGCTCCAAAAGAAAGAAAATTAAGCTATGTTTTATACCTTGTTTACACATGTAGTTTCATATTTTTAGAAGAAAACTAGTCTTCTTTGAACATAACCAATCTTATGCTTGCTAACCAGAGAAATAAAACGAAATAAAATGGAACAGAACAAAAAAGAAACACATGACTTCCACTACGGAGAAGCTAAAAAGTGAAAAAGAACCTTAATATTATATTACTTCTGCCTCAGTAACTTTTTTTTTTTTTTTTTTTAAATTATTATTATAACTATGTATAAAATAAATTTAATAAACTGAAAAACTAGACACGACAATTTGGTATCATATAGCATACCAAAGCATAGAGCAGAGAAGCGACAATAATGGTGCGGTAGCGCCCAAGAAAAGAATCCGCCACGAAAGCTCCCAACAGAGGCAGCATCGCCGCTGCTCCCGCCCAAGCGTTCACGTTTGCCGCGGCGGCTGCCGTAGACTGTCCGAGTGGCCCAGTCAGATACGTTACGAGGTTCGAACTGACCCCATAGTAGGCGAACCTCTCAGCAACCTCAACACCTGTACGGACAGACAGAGACTGTTCATTCAAATTCAAATTCAAATTCAAATTCAAATTCAAATTCAATCACAGATGATGATTTTTTTTTTTTTTTTTCTAATAAACAAACTAATTTTATAATTTACCTATGAGAAAAGCGGCTGATCTCCAACCGCCGGACTTGGATCTTAAAACGGGACGACCTTTGTAGTCCACGGTGCCTTCGACGGCGTTGATTGAAATCAGAGCTTCGGCGTCGTCGGCCATCAGCTACGTAATATTATGGGAACCAATTCAATTTCAACCACAAAGTTTTGAACTCTATGAGTTCCAAAGTAAAATTAAGTTTATCATTTAAATTTTGGCTATTAATGGATGAAAAGCAAAACAGGAAAGAACTAAAGACACGCTGATGTTGGAACAGTTTTTGAAATATATGTATGTAACCAAGATTTCAGGTTAGATACTTAGATTTTAAAAAGATCGTGCTATGCAATACTTTTCATTTTCGTTTATTTGTTATTTAATTTGTTATTTTTTATTTTTGGTAAAATGAAATGAAGGAATTGGCCATTAGAGTGGTACTTATGATGAGAAACTGTTCGGATCTTTTTTTTCTTTGGATTTTTCTCTTTTAGGAATATGTTCACATATTGAATTTTTTAGGACTGTCTTTGGTCAAAAGTGAGGATTTAGTAGGTGAGAGTATTAAATTGGGAACTTCTACGATACTCCCCCAATTTTTGAGAGTATGGATACTCTTAATTTTTTGTGTTCTGATTGGGTGCTTGGTGAAAATGGAGCCCACAATGAAGAAGATACTAACGGCTGTTTGTTTATTGTGTTAAAGGAGGGTTTTAAATTTTTTATTTATTATTTTTTGAAGAACAAGGAAAGAGGGTGTATATTAGGGTTCATTTCCCTCTTTGATAGTCCCATTCCAGTACCCCGTCTCCAGCTCCAGCGGCCGGAATCTAGAGATTTGCAAGTTTTCCTATTTAACTTCTTTTTTTTTTTTTTCTTTTTTTTGGGTGATTGACGTTTGGTACTGTTTTATAAATTTGACTCTGCGTTTATTTTTCATGTCCCAGTTGAAGTAGTTCTTCTTGAACTTGATGATACACTCCCTCGCAATACTGCAAATAAATAAACAATTACCGGTTAAACATTAGCATTTATTCAATGTTAACTCAACTGATTTTGGTATAATTTCTTGTTTAACCTTTCATTGTTCTCCTACTGATTTCCGATCATATCAATGGAAATAAAGCGAAGTTGTATGAAAACTTTTACTAAAATTACAAAGAAAAACAAACAAGAAATCAAGCCGGCGAGGAGGCTCTCTTTTAATAAATCGATTGATTAACTCTAACAAATAAAAAAAAGGCATGAAATTCATATCATAAAAATAAGGAAACCCCACATATGAAAGTTATATCATTCAATCTTTTGAAGCATCGTTCATGGAAACAAAGGGCTGAAGACAGCAAACTCTAATCCCAGATATGAGTGTTACGTCTAATCAGTATCAAGTGTCCTATTACATACAAGTATATAACAACGAAAAAAATACATACATCTTTTGGGATTTTCTTTTTTTTTTTTTTTAAATCTTCAGTACGTATAACTATTGAGGGGATAGAAAATCAATACCTGGCTTGTGACCAGCAGCAGCAATTTTTGACCCTCTGCCGTTGAAGAAGCCTGATCGTACCGGCAGCAGAAATTTTTCACGGCTTCCTTGTCGCAGCAGCTTTCCCTCCCCTGCCGCAGTGGAAACCATCAACTAGCCTAGCAAAAATTGGGTCTTTGGGTTTTTTTGATAAAAATAAAAAAAGAAAAGAAGAAAAGAATGCTGCCCCTCGCCGTTACCTAACAGCAAATGTGCCCTTCTAAATATTTTTAATCTGCTGTAAGATGCTCCAAAATATTAACACTGCCCATATCCGAGTCTGTTTATTGGATCAATATCCAATACTTCTTATTAAAGGGGAGTATCGATACTCCAAATAATAGGGGAGTATCGTAGAAGCTCCTGTTGAATTGATATCATTTTATTTTTTTATAATTTTTTCTTTTTTTTTTTCTTTTCTTTCTCTTACTTCTTTTTCTCAGTTTTTACTCTAAAACTAAAACTTAGTTTCTTTCTCATAAAAAATTTAATTTTTCTTCTCATTGCTTGGTTAATCTCTCCATCTCACGAGAAAACATAAAATCTCAGTATTCTCGTTCTCTCTCTCTCTCCACTTTTCCATTTCTCTCTTTCTTAATAGCTCTTTTATTGTTTATTAAAAACTTCAGTTGGAAAGAAGTTTGACATTAATAGGTAGAGAGTTTTTAGGATTTTGAAGGTAAATAAATAAATTTTTTTTCAAGAATTTTTTTTTCATCGTTGATAATGAGTAAGTGCTATTTGAAGGACCATAATACTGATTTGGGCAATAATGAGCTAAAAATTCCAAATTTTGATGTATTCATCGTCTTCTTAACGTCTTATAGATCTCATTGTCATGTCGTAGGTCAAACTAATCTTGATATATGGTCAAGACTAACTTAATTTTAGGTCAAAATTATCTTGATTTTTAGTCAATATGATACTGACCTTTGAGGTTAATCTTGGCCTGTATTCAAAATATTTTGAACAATACTTTATCATTTTGAATTCATTTATTAAATGTACCAATTTATGTATCATGGAAGATACTATTTTGAGAATATAGTTTTTAACTTATTTTGTGGACATGAAAAATGCCCTTCTCATCAATAAGACCACTTGTGCATATTTCATTTAATTCATACTCAGTTGAAATAAATTACGAAATTACAGCCTGAAAGAAATTTTAACAACCAAATTAGTGCTAACACTAAATTTTAATTATTTTTCATCTGTGGTCAGGATGTTCTTGACTTTGAGTCAGGAAGTTCTTGATTTAGGGTTAAGAAATTCCTGACATAATATCAAAAAGTTATTGATTTAGGGTCAAGAACTTCATGATCACAAGTGAGGAATTTTTATGACTTAATTCTTGATTTAGGATCAAGAAGTTATTGGCTTGGAGTTAAGTTTTTTCTGCCATCGAGTCAAGAAGTAATTGATTTAGGGTTAAGATATTTTTAACCCGAGGTCAAAAAATAAATGACTTAAGGTGAATAAGAGATTGACTTAGAGTCAACAACATTTCAGTAGGGGTCATGACATTAGTACTTAAGTGTAGTTTGATATGAAACGTAATCACGATGTTATATGTAATGTATTCTTAAATTGATATATTTTCTCAAAAACAATTTGGCATGAAGTTAAGGATAACTTGAGTGGAAGTGTAAAATAATTTGACATGCAGTTAAAATATCCTGACTTAAGGTAACTCTAATACACAATTACTTCAAAGCCCATAAAGTTATTCTTGACTCTAGGTCAAGTTTTACTTGTCAACATGATCTATGGTCAAGTAATACTTGACATAGGATCAAGTGATTTTTAACCTAGGAGTAGTTAACAAATTATTTATTAAATGAACTGAACTTTATTGAAAAGTATCCTAAATAGATAAATATAGACAAAATGATAGTTATGCTAATACAATAAAACATAAGTAAAAAAGTAGATATGAATAACGAAAAAGTTGTCTAAAACATATCCACAAAATAAATCATCATCTTTCTCCTAGAAATTAGATCACTCCTCTTAGTCAGTTTTAGTTCTTCTTTCTGCAATGTATGATAATACAACTCCCATGTAAGTTTGTGGAAAAAGTATTCCATCCTCTTTGCAATGACCTTAGTAACAAGTTTGTCGGACATCATGAACTCGACATACTTCATTACAAGCATCCCACAGTCTCTGCTAAAAAATAGCAGGACATTAATTTAAATCAAATAAGTAGGGATCAAGTGAGACATAACTAAAGACCAAGTGAGACTTGACCTCAGGTCAAGTGGGACTTGACCAAAGGAAGATCAAAAAGAATTTGACTTGGGTTCAAGAAGAACATGACCCCATATCAAGAAATCATATAAAGGATTTTACTCAAAATTATTTTTACAACAAATAAAAAAAATGACATAGATATAGACAAATCCACCAAAATTTTTACTAAAAAATTTCATTCCATGACACAAAGAGAAATGGACATAAATAAACTCAAAAAACAAGGACTTTTGCACAGATACTAAAAACAATCGAACTTTTCTATCATATTCTATTGGTCTCTTTTCTTTCTAATCAACTCATTTACTGAGATCTTCTTCTCTTTTACTACTTTCTTCTTCTTCGTTGGAGTTCTCAATCTTGAAACACGTCATGATGGATTTTGGCTACTTTGGAACTTTTTTTGGTTCATTAAGACGAGAGTAATGGATTGAAAATCTTAAAAACTAGCTGGGAGTTTTGAGAGGATATTTAGTCATTTGTTTTGCGTGGGTCCCAATTTTTGATGCTAAAAAAGTTATTAAAAGAACCTGGTCACAAAAATGTCAAAATGACATAAATTGATCCTATCTATCTCTGAACATAAGTATAAAAATTTTCAACCTACAAACAAAGAATGTTTGCTAAGGATTGCTCGGGTAGATCTTACTCCATCGAGTGATGGAGCACATCACCCTAGTCCTACCAAATATAGATACTAGTAAGATATACAGGGGGTATAAATGTAAGCTCTAGGCAGGGATAGTAGGAAACAAAGGCTTGAACTCACAGCTTCTACTTTTCACAAACCACACCTTACCGACGTACCACCTTTCTCAGTAGTGTATATTTATTATTTTAATTGCTCTAGTAGTCCCAATGTCAATACATGCAATTTTGTGGTTCTATTGACAATTCTATGGTCCTATACATTGAGCAATAGAGCACCTCATCCTAGTCATACCAAAAAAATTACTGCTGGCAAGATATACATGGAGTATAATTGTGAGCATTAGGCTGGTCCAGTGGGAAACAAGGGCTTTCTATTGACAATTTTGTGGTTCTATACATTGAGTAAGATAGGCGTCATTCTAATCCTACCAAATATTGCTGTTGGTAAGACATACACGAGGTATAAGTGTGAGCATTGGGCTGGCCAGTAAGAAACAAGGGCTTGAACCCCCAGCCTATACTTTTCACAGACTATACCTTACCAACATACCACCCCTTTAGGAAATTGACGTGACTAGTCTGTTTCTTTGTCAAGTGGACTTTTAGTCCTTTTTTTTTTTTTTTTTTTTTTTAAATGACTTTTATGATATTCCCCGCTCAACAAAGTGTCCAGAAATAGCCATTCTATAAATAACCTTCAACTAAGTCACAATATGCCTATCGTACTCCACGCACTCCATTCCATCTCCCAAAACGACACCATCCACGTCATCATCATGGACTTTTTCTGCACCGAAATATTTGTCGTCTCTACTCACCTCAATATCCTTGGTTTCCTCTTCTACACATCTAGGGCCTCTTCCTTAGCAGCCTGCTTCTGCTTACCGAACCTTCGCCGGAAATTCAACCAGAGCTGCAAAGACCAAATTACTTCCTCGACATTCCCGGCATCTCGATGATTCCGTCCTTCGACATGTTCAACACATTTGAGTCACTCGAGCCCAGAGCGGTCAAAGCCATATCAGATGGCCTATGTGTCCCGAATGGTGTGACTCCTTCGATTCACTACATCAGACCGTTGACTGTGACCAAAGAAGGAAAAGGAGTAGTACATCCCGAATCACTAATTTGGCTCGACTCACAATCGAGTTAAAGCATCGTGTTCCTCTGTTTTAGGAGTTTTGGATCGTTCTTGGCAGAATAGTTGAGAGAAATAGTTGTTGGGTTGGAGACGAGCGGTTAGAGGTTCTTGTGGGTAGTGTGGAGTCCGGTCAGCATGGCTACTTCGAGTCTGCTTGACCCGGATTTAGATTCATTGCTTCCGGGTGGGTTCTTGGAGCAGAATGAGGAGAGGGGTCCGGTGGTGAAGAACTGGGCTCCCCAGGCAGAGGTGCTGAGTCATGACTCGATAGGTGGGTTCGTAACTTACTGTGGATGAAACTTGCCAGTGGAAGCGGTGTATGCTGGTGTTCCTATGGTAGCATGGCCTTTGTACACAGAACAAAGGTTAAACAGAGTGGTTTTGGTTGAGAAGCTTAAGCTTGCTTTGCCGATGAATGAGTCCGAGAATGGTTTTGTTAATGCTAGTAAAGTTTAAATTCTATCAATTTTTGCTCAAATAAAATTATACAGTCAGACATGCACTTTTGTACTTCTCCTTTTCTTATTTTTCTAATAAATTTGTAGTTGTATCATGTGCATAATTAGTTTATTCTAAAGCGTGACAAAGTTGCTCTTGTTGGAATTTTTCTCTAACTTTGGTTACGTCATTTTTATGATTAATTAGTTCTTTAGATTTTTATCTTATAGCTTTAATTTTTTTTTTTCACTGACATGTTGATGAATGCTAAGATGAATCCCAATTACAAGGCCTATAATTTGGTCTGCTGGTTAGAGCTTAGATGTGGATTACAATACCTACCTTTTTGACTTTTTTTTTTAATGGTTTTGGGATGATTCATGAATGATATTGAGATTGTATAACCACACAATTTTTTTTGAGAATTTATTTTATGTTCAAGATAAATTACATTTATCATATATCACTAACTTAAGGGGGGAAAAAAAAGATAATGAATATTTTTTCCCTTATTTTTCTTACTTTTGTTTGAGCTGTTTGATTATATGGATAAAGAATTTCATAAGAGATAAGGCACTCTGGATTCATGGCTTTTTACAAATAATAGATTAAGAGGTTGAATTTGATGTGTCCTTACTTCAAAGGTCTTTTATAGCAATAAGTGTTAAAATGTATTGTAACATGTAAGGATTCTTTCAATTTCCGATTAGAAACTCTTATTCTATTAATCCTGAAGAAAAAAAATATGTCTCGATTACTGAGTCTATTTCTCATTTTGTAATTGCCAATCTTCAGCAGAAATGAATCATTTTTTCATTCAAAAATAATGTTAGTTGTAGAGAATTAATATTGTTATTTTTTCTCCTAGGTAAGGTGTTTTTTTCACTCTTTGTTCGTTGTTTATTTATTATATTACCGTTTAATCGGCTTTAATTACAATTCTACCTGGAATTTCATTCCGAAAAAAAGCAAAACAAAAACGAGAGAGAAATTCTACTCAGTATTCTTAATAATACAAAAAGTTTGAGAAATATATATGGTCCACTCGATGAAACTCCACCGAAAATATTTCTGGACTAAAACATTACTCCAAACATAACTTAAGGCAACAAAATTGTACTGACTCTGCGCCAAAGCGAATGTAAAAGGACGTACAATAAAACATACAGTATACTCATTTCAAAAGAAAGTTTCTCCAACCCTGTATAAACCATTATGAGTAGAGATTTTGATCAGCCTGTTTAAACTTGAAAAAAAAAAATGTCAAGTCAGATAAGTCCAAAACATTTCATGAATACTAATACTGTATACCCCTAAAAAAAAGAAAAAGAAAAAGAATACTAGTACTGTATGCGTAACAAAAAAAAAAAAAATAAATAAAACAAGTCAAAAAATCAGATTGGGCCCCGAAACATGTCATCATAACTCGTACAACCTAAGTATCACGGCCCGTTCGTAATCACACGCTCGTATACTAACCTTTTATTACAGTACTCAGTACTGGAATGAAGAATTCGTGTATCTTTTACGTGTGTGCTATTATTTGACGACCGATCAAAAGTCAATAGATCATGATCAACCCACAATGTATAAAATACATTCTGAAACAGTTCTTTTTCATTTTTTTTACTCCGCCATTCACGTTCTCATTAATTATTATTCCAATAGTCTAGTTTGTTAGGAAATAGTAGTACATGAAGTCTATTTATTATGGACAAAGGAGACGCTCCCTCGATTTTGTTGTAACTTATCTCTATAAACAATTCTAATCATCCAATCGACCGAGAAACGGTTCCCGCTACCAGGTTCGCGCGTGGTGACTACTTCCCACTAACCAGCTACTGGTTAATGGCCGAAACTCCGATGCTAGTCAACGCCGTAGACTACAAAGGCCGTCCGGTTTGGAGATCCAATTCCGGCGGCTGGAGATCAGCGGCTTTTATCATAGGTAAAGACTAGAACTAAACTCACTGTTTATGATGTCGTAAATGGAGGGGAAAGTAGTGATATATAGTTTTGGGTGTGATTGAATGAACTGTGTCATGTCCGTATAGGAGTTGAGGTGGCGGAGAGGTTCGCGTATTATGGGATCAGCTCAAACCTCGTAACTTATCTGACTGGGCCACTCGGACAGTCTACGGCGGCGGCTGCAGCCAACGTGAACGCTTGGAGCGGTACGGCGTCGTTGCTGCCTTTGTTTGGAGCATTCGTGGCGGATGCTTTTCTTGGGCGCTACCGCACCATTGTCGTCGGTTCTCTGCTCTATATTTTGGTTTGTTGCAATATTCTTCTCTGTTTCGGAATCTATATTAAAAAAGTTGTGTGTCTTGTTTCATGTTTCAATAACTAATAACTACTCTTCTAAAAAGGGAAAGATTGAGCAGGATAACCTTGAAAAAAAAAAAAAAAAAATTCCCTTGTTATTCAACACATTTGTATCATTATTAAATTTCGTAAAAATTTTTGCGGATTAATTGATTAATATTCTTGAGAAATTCTTCAAATGGGGATAGTTTTCGGATTTCAAATTTTAAATTCATGTTGACCTCTCTATTTGATCAGGCTATTCAATAGTTAAAATTTTTTAGGTATTTCTGTTCTTTTCAATATTCACTCAAGAGTCATGTGCTTGTTAGATGCTGGTGGTCTCCAAAACACGTAAAAAGAAATGTATAACTTTCTGGACCACAAGCATAAGATTGGTTAAAATCGTCTGACCCCAATAGGGAAAAATAAAAGACGAAAAGAAAGAAGTTCAGGCTAGGATCCCAAATATTAGAAGTGATACAAACTGCCAAATTTGACAGTACCAATTACATCTGATGAGCTTAACCATTGAGACTACACATTTCAGCAGTTGTTTATTTTATAGCTATGCGTATCTTGTATATGCATATATATATATATATATATATATATATATATATCATATCCTAATTCATCTTCTATTTTTCTTTATTTTGGAAGAAATTATTGATGAATACATTTATACACCATACACATATGTGGTCATGATATTGGACTGTTACTAATTATCTTTGGCTCAAATTGAAATGGATGATAGGGACTGGGATTGTTGACTCTGTCGACTACGTTGCCTTGTTTGAGTGGTTCTTCTCCTCAAGTCCAAGTAATATTGTTCTTCTTCTCTTTATATCTAGTAGCAGTAGCTCAAAGTGGACACAAGCCATGCACTCAAGCTTTTGGAGCCGATCAGTTCGATGGTCAAGATCCAGAGGAGTGCAAAGGCAAGAGCTCATTTTTCAATTGGTGGAACTTTGGCATAGCTGCAGGTTCTACACTAGCAATTTTCATCATAAGCTACATACAAGATAACCTGAATTGGGCTCTTGGATTTGGTCTTCCTTGCACTGCCATGGTCGTTGCATTGGTTGTTTTCTTGATTGGAACTACAACTTACAGGTATAGCATTGGACAGAATGAGAAAGGTGCCTTTGTGAGGATTGGTAGCGTGTTTGTTGCAGCATTTAAGAACTGGCAAAGACGTACTCCATCAACTATAGCGCCAAATGAAGTTGAAGCTCTTGAATTCCTGCCCGACCAAAGTTCTGAACAATGCAAGTAAGGAACTTTGAATTTGGCATATATTGAGTGAATACAAAAGAAATTAGGAAGATAAAAAAGAAACGTTAGCCGGTTAATAATGGAATATTTGAAAAGCCTACCATAGGCAGAATAAGATATATATATATATATATATATTTTTTTTTCAAATTTACAACACTTAATAGGTAATAGAGGATTTCTTGAATTATGGAATTCTACTCGAAGCATAATTATCACTTCAGCGCTGCATTGTTTATGTATATAGAATGGCTTGAAATTGAATGCTGTCCCAGAATAAGCAGTTGTGCATTTACCTTTGTTCATCTCTTGCAATTTAAAAATTTATTTTAAGATACTAAATGTTGCGGTATCTAGGATCTAAAAAAGCTCCAGATGAAACTCATAGTGTTTGTGATGCTTACAGGAAATTTTTTGCCGCCTCTAATGTATTTCGGGATCCCTTAATCTTGCAGATTCCTCCACAAAGCCTTGCTTTTGCCGAACAATTTAAAAGAAGACGATTCTGTTTGTTGCATAGCTGACGTTGAAGAAGCAAAGGCTGTACTTAGGCTTGTTCCAATATGGGGATCATGCCTGATATATGGTATAGTATTTGCACAATCCACAACTTTCTTTACAAAACAAGGGGCCACCATGGAGAGAACGATTTTCTCAGGCTTTGAAATACCAGCTGCCTCACTTCAATGCTTCATAGGCCTTACCACTATCATCGTCATTCCCATTTATGACCGTATTTTTGTTCCAATTGCTAGAGCTTTCACCAGAAAATCATCTGGCATCACAATGCTTCAAAGAATAGGAATTGGAATGTTATTTTTCGCTTTCTCAATGGTAGTTGCAGCTCTCACTGAGATGAAAAGGCTGAACATTGCACGAGAATACAACTTAGTTGATAGGCCAAGTGTGATAGTTCCAATGAGTGTGTGGTGGTTGGTGCCTCAGTACCTCTTGTTTGGAATAGCTGATGTTTTCACTTTGATTGGTTTGCAAGAGTTCTTTTATGATCAAGTTCCAACAGAGTTGAGAAGCATAGGACTTTCCCTTTACCTTAGTGTAATTGGTGTTGGAAGCTTCTTAAGCAGCTGTCTTGTCTCTATCATTGAGAAAGCAACCGGTGGAGACGGTCGAGATAGTTGGTTTTCTAATAACCTGAATCGGGCTCATCTTGATTACTTTTATTGGCTACTTGCTGGATTCAGTACAATTGGATTTATCGCCTACTTGCATTTTGCAAGATCTTATGTTTATAATAGAAGAGGTACAATATAAATGTTCTCTTTCTATCACTGTATGTAATTAGCAAACAACATTCAAGAAGAGTGTACACTAAATGTTAAAACAAAATTTAAATTAAGAAAATTGTTATAAAGAGAAAAATCTTCTGTTTTGTCCAATTTGAATGAAAACCGGTGTATTCCTGAAAGA
Organism: Parasponia andersonii; assembly: GCA_002914805.1. Classification (NCBI taxonomy): domain Eukaryota; kingdom Viridiplantae; phylum Streptophyta; class Magnoliopsida; order Rosales; family Cannabaceae; genus Trema; species Trema andersonii. The sequence goes on from JXTB01000301.1 coordinate 449,773, forward strand.
AAAAAAAAAAATTCAGAAAACCTTCTGATGCTGGGCCTAAACGACTAAACTTATTTCTTGCTTCTCTTTATTTTATTTTTTCTCCAAGTTGCTGATGTTACGAGACTTCTTTAATTTGGTTTTGTCTCTTAGGTAATTTTGTCTTTATTTTATTTCCATTAAGCTGTGCATTTTGCCTTAGAATATGTAAATACCATTTTTGGTTGATGAATGGGCAGATCACGTTCTTAGTGCCGACACTTCTCTTGTCTCTGATTTGTTATTTTCTTACTGGTTTGGGTAAGTTCGATGCAACCTTTCCTGGTACTTGGGATTTGCTCCCTAATATCCAAGGGCTTCGACGTCACTTTCGTAACCATGTTTCTTTGTTATAACAAATTTTAAATCTAAAGAATTTAAAAATTCTTATATTTACGTGCAACAATCTATCTGTATTTTTTTTTATCTAACAAAAATTTATCATACAAAATTTTTTATAGTAAAAAAGAAAGAGAGAGAAATAGTATTAATAATGAATATTTTTTTCATATATTCTATTATAATCATTGAATCGTTCTATCGGCTAAAAAAAATTTATACGTATAAATTTTAAAAAATCACCTAATAAATTGACTATATATATATATTTATATATTCCATCTTTATCTTAAAAGAGCCCGACAACATTACACATTAATTAATAAAGGCGTAAAGTTTATAAATAAATTTAGACCTTGAGCCATTTATTAGTTTGTGGTCGTGGACACTAAAACTTACCTTTGACATTCTTTTATTTATTTATTTATTTTTTTTTGAAAGAAAACATTCTTTTATTTTAAAATAAGCAAATTGTCCAAAATAATTTTTACCTTTTTCATTAATTGCTTTTAGAATCTAAAAGCACACTCCTAAAATAATTACAAACCAACCTTATTATTCGTTCTAACTGAAAGGCCGTGGATCGTGGATATGGTTGTAGATATAATCCAATTTCTGAATTGAGGGTCAATTCAGAAATTGGATACAATTGTGCGTGTCTTAAAGTTTCTAAAACCAATATAAAAATGATTCATGCGTATGTGACTAATATAGGACTGATGTTGTGCTGCTGTAATTGCGCTATATATAACATGACAAATGTGGGAAAAAATGCTTACACGTTTGGTAAATTATTTATAAAACTGATTTATCATACTATAATTTAAAAATAACATTTAAAACATTTAAGTGAACTATAGATTGTAAGTGTTATAAACAATCTCAGAAAATTTCTATTATACGGTAACATAATCAGCTATATAAAAATAACTTTTACTACGTTTCTCAAAATTTTGTTTCAAATATAGCGTGACACGATAACTGTTAAAATCTTTGTAGGTCATTATTCCTTACAAATTCGAAAGAAAAACCTTTTAAGTTTGGGAAAAATATTACAGTTGATCATTAATTTTTCATTCACGGATTAGAAGGATGAGCTATGTTTTTATCTTTTTAAAACAACAATTGAATGTTTCACTTAAAAACAAAACAATGACAACATACATTTAAATGGTGAAACTATCCTTAATTTGTTCTTATTTTTCTGAAACAAGAGGAGGTGTGATCGTAAAATTTTTATATCTAGGGTGTTATTGTGATTTTTCCTTTTTGTTTTTTGAATAAAGATTTTTCTTCCCGAGTATGAAAAAGAATATTTGGGGAGCCTAGGGATAGGAATTAAATAGATAACAGCGCACCCAACGATTACCTAGGCATGACGACATGTAAAGACTAAAGTGCCAGCATCTTTTACATGAAATTCCTCGAAAGACCTCCTCATTCTTGAAACGCAGCACAGAGTGTCGCCATGCAGATTGCACTCGTGTCGTTTCGCTCAACCGCTTCATGCTACGTGTAAACCGTCTTTCTTGCCACCGTTTAAACTTCTATAACACTAAACAAAACGCCCACGCCCACTCCGGAAAAAAAACAGTAGTTAATACGAACGTATTCTCTCTTCTCCTGAGAAAAAAAAAAAAAAAGAAAAAAAGAAAAAGCGGAGGAAGATGATGAACGCGGTTGCCCTTTTTCTGGTCGTAACTTCACTGGCCACAGGCGGAGTTTGGTCTCCGTCTCCCGCGAAAACTAAGCAAAATGACAAAAAAGACGATCATGATGACCAAGTTATTGTCAAAGAAGGCCACAGGGTCGTCGTAGTAGAGTACGAACAAGAGAAACAACCTATAACCAAGGTCTCAATCTCGCCAGAGGACCAAGCTGCCCGCCACCACTTCGTCGACCCGACCGGGACGACGACTTTTCCCGAAAATGCCAAGGAGAAGCTCAAAGAAGCCTCTTCTTCCGTTCTGCCCAATTTGGGTCAAGGAAGTGATGGTGGTCATCAGTTCCGTACCCCAAAAGAGCTCATTTGCGACGCATATGGGAAATGCAAGCACAGAATCGCAAGCGCCGTCGAGAAGACCAAAGAGGCGGCCCATAGAGTTGAAGAGGTCGTGCAGCAAGTCACCGAGGACGTCATGAGTAAGGGCCACGAAGCCATCGACAAGAAGAAGGAAGTGGCCGATATAGTGGGAGAGGCCGTGAAGGGTAAGGCCCGTGAGGCAATCGAAAAGGAGAAAGAGGTGGCCCGTAAAGTGGGAGAGGCCGCTGAGGAAGCGTACGACAAGGCCGAAGAGACCCTACGACACACGGTCCATGAAGTGGAACATAAGACCCGAGAATCGGCCCAAAAGACTAAGGAGGCGGTTAAGGAGGCCAAGGACTTGGGGGAGACGATCGGTGTCGACGTGTCCCAAAACGTGTCTGGGTTTTTCGCTGCGGTTGGGAGCCAAGTGATGAGGAGAGCAGTTTGGATGAGTAGTGTAGTGTCTCCCAGGGCGTTGAATCCGATTTCGGGGATGGTGTATCTGATCGGGTACGCGATCGCGTGCGGGACTAGTGTGTGGGTGACGTTCATATCGAGCCACGTGCTGGCAGGAGCTTTACCTAGACAGCAGTTTGGAGTGATTCAGAGTAAGATATACCCTTTTTATTTTAGGACCATGGCATGGAGTATAGGGACCGCGTTTCTTGGGTTCATTGTTAGCCACAGAAGGCGAGCCTTCACTGGCCAGTTCGAGAAGTTTCAACTTTATAATCTTTTGAGTTCATTGTTGCTTACTTTTGTTAATATGCTATACCTGGAGCCTAAAGCCACTAAGGTAAGAACTTTATCTTTACGCTGATTTTATTGTTATTATTGTTGTTGTTATTATTATTATTTTACTGGAAGACTACGTTCATTTAGTACCATTTTCAGATTGAACACAATCATTTTAGGATTAATAATCATTTGCAATTATTTTTCTGAAATGTGTGTTATTAGAGGCCCGGATGAATTTTTATCGAACGGGCGAAAGAAATCAGTCGAAACATAGTGGATAGCAAGTACAACCAAACACTCTTAATCCAGAGTAATCAGGTTTAACACCAAACAAAACTTCTAAGGGACTCTTATACTGCTAGGACTTTGTAGGGATTCTACTTATCAAATAAACACTAGTTGAGTAAGTATCGTCCCAAAACCTCAAGAGCATAAAAGAGTTAGCAAGAAGTGTCAACCCTTTTTCGACAATATGGCGGTGCTTGCGTTCAGCAACACCATTCTGTTCTCGAGTATAAGTGCATGACAAACGATGCACTATCCCAGTCTCTGGAAAGAAATTGGTTAGTGCCCGAAACTCCCTACCCCAATCACTTTGCAAAGCCTTTATCTTTCTATTTAACTGAAGTTCAGCCATTTTTTTAAGGTGAAGAAAGGTAGAGTAAAGATCTGATTTTACTCTTAGAAAGTGTATCCATGTGAATTTGGAATATGCATCTATGAAACTCACATAGTATTTGAAGTCATTGGTAGATGTAATTGGTGAGGCCTCCCATAAATTTGAATGAATTAGTTGAAGAGGTTCTATGTATTTAGTTAATGACTTTGAGAATGGTAATTTATGACTTTTCCCTTTTGACAAGCTCAACAGAAATGAAAATCTTTTTCATTAATTGAGGGACTTTACAATCAATTAGAGCACGTTGAACAATCTTAATTGCAGGATGCCCTTATCTCTGGTGCCAAAGAACTAGGGAGGATTTGACACTATTTACAAAACTGGAATCCTCAGAAACATTACAAAAAAATTTTGAACCCAGGGAGCTAGACTTGAGGCTTTTTTTCTCCGTTGAATGCTTGCTCTTTGATTGAATTGAAAGACTTTGATTTGGAAGCTTGAATTAACTGAGACATTGACACAAATTGATTACTCGAACTAGGAAGATCAAATTGATAGAGACCATCCCTAAGGCTCCCTTGCAGTAGAATTGCCCCTGTGACTTGATCCTTAACAACACAGACAAAAGGATGGAATTCAAAGTAAACTGAGTTGTCTTTAGAAAATTGTGACACACTGATTAGATTCTTAGTTATATTGGGCACATGTAGAAGATTCTTTAGAATTAAGGTTTTAGAAGAAGCAACCAATGTATATTGACAAACCTACTCCATTTCCCATGTGTAGCTTGTTTGAGCCATGATATTCTCCTCCAAAGGTCAAATTTGCAAGGTCATGAGTAACGTGGTTGGTCACCTAGAGTCTGGATACCAACAATTGTCCATGGGAGAGTTTGGAGTGGCTAACATGGCTGCCATTTGATTATTGTTGTCGTTCTAGTTTGTGGGTGAAGTATTGCTAAAGCCTTGAAAGTTTGCATCAAAACGAAAGTAGCATTTTTGGACAGTATGACCAAATTTTCCACAAAGTTGGCACTGCAGGTGTGAGTTATTGTTCCAACCTCTGCCTCCACCACGCCCACGACCTCGACCACCTCGATTGCCTTGTGAGTTATTGGCATTGCCATTGTTAAAGCCTCATCCACTAGTAGATTTCCAATTGGTCCTTTGCTAAGGTTGAAAGGTAAGATTAGCTGCAGGGGTGGTTCCATCTGTGTTGATAGGTGAGTGGCGCTCAAGTCGATTTTCAAAGCTTTGTAGAATAGTCCAAACATCTTTGAGAGAGTATGGTTCCACACAGGATGTAATGAACACCATAACTAGGTCATACTCATTCCCAAGCTCAGACAACAGATACAAAATTTGATCTTCTTCAGGAATAAAAGAGTCAATCGAGGCTAAGCCATCAGCAAGATGTTTCATTTTCATTAGGTATTCTCTCATGGTAAGAGTTCCTTTCTTTTATGTTTGAATGTGCAGTTTGTACTGCATAATTTTCGCCCTTGATCAAGTGGCAAAAATTTTATCTAGAACACCCCAGATATCACAAGAGGTCTCACAACCAACTAATTGTGGCAAAACTCCCTCAGAATGGAGCCAAGGAGCCATGATATGAGGAACTGGTCTTGGCGATGCCAAGCTACATACGCTGGATTCACGGAGCTGAGATGACCGTCAACTCTAGTTAGCAACTCTGATGGACAATGAAAAGTCCCGTATATGTATCCCTCAAGCCCATGACCACGAACCGCAACGACAATTTGTTGGCACCACATAAGGTAGTTTTCGTCTGTTAGACAGGAGTTTGTGGCTTGGTTTGCTGGGTTAACTATTTGGATTCCGGGAATAGAGGCTAAGGTGAAAGGGTGGTGAGGTGGGTTTTTTTTTCCGTGAGAGATATGGTGGACTGGATGTTATCTGGTGGAATGACTATTGAAGTAGTAGGCATGGGTGTTAAGACTTGGGGGGTTTCATCTGAAGTAGCTGTCTGAGATGTTTGAGCCACTGGCTCTGATACCATGAAAGAAATCCACTCGAAAAACAGGGTGTAATAGGAATGAATGTTGAGTTTTTGTCTATTCTCTCTTGAAGTCGGCGAATAAAATGAAAAGAATACATATATATATATATATATATGAGAAAGTTATGAAGTCCTGACATTTGATAATGCCCAGATGATGACCGGAGACAAAAAACATTACATAAATATTTACAATAATAGAAAAGCATTACATAAATATTTACAATATTTGAAAGCATGATAAAGTTTTAACCTTATATACTATATATTAGCAAGTAAATTAGGTGGATGAGTTTGTATTACCTACTTTCTAGAGATTTCAATTTTGATGTAATCGGTTGAAAAGTCAACGTGTGGACCATTATTGCTGACAACGTTTGCAGGTAATGTTTGAGAGGATGAAGGTGGAGAAAGAAGAAGGAAGAGGAATAGAAGAGCTAACCACTACTGAGCAGCCGCGAACAACGTCGGCGGCTGACCCTGCGCCGTCAAGGACAGCAACAGAAGCACCAGAGCAGGAGGCAGCTGCTCGAAATCGGCTTACAACGTTAGATGGGAGGCTGAAGAAGCTAAACACGTTGTCGTCTTTTGTTAACGTCCTATGTCTAATGTTCCTCTCTTGGCATGTCTATTACCTTGCCCAGCGTCTTCACTTGACCTGCTAACGAAAGATAGCTACAGTAAATTTGGTGCGTCAAATGTGATATTTTTGTCTCTGGCTTTTGCGTGCTTCGGGTGTTACTATACGTTGTTGTTGTATAATTTTCTCTGTTTGGGGTTTCTGGAGTCCGACGATTGTCCTGTACATTTATGCGTCAAAAAGCAAGTACATGAATAGAAATGCCGTGTAAAAACGTGTTAGATATTGTTGGTTGAATATACCACGCTGCTAATTAGTCTTTATTTAAAGAGATGTTTTCTGTTTTTCAACTTCTCTTGTGGAAGTTGTGTTTCGACTAGTGTGGTATGAGAGCAAAATGTCGCATTTCAATTATTTGATTAATATTCTACTTTCTTTAATAATGTGAGTATGGATTTTATTTAAAATTCTCGTTGACATGAACTCCTTGTTTCTGGGTTTTCCAGTTGTGGAATTTTTTTGGTTTCTAAGAATGCTGCACGTCTTCCAAAATGGGAGGGAAAAAATAGCGTGATGTTTCACTGAACCTCAAGTCAGTTGGACCAGAAGTAAAAGATGGGGCTTTTTATTTTTTTTTATCAACACAATTATTTTAGAAACTAAATATTTCAATTGAAAAACAAAAATGTTTAACAAAATGTTGCCATTTATTTCTCTAGAGCTTGACAATTGCTTTCCGAGGTCTTACCTTTCCGTGACCAGCTTTTAAGTTCAAAGTAGACATGTTCACTGAAACTACTCATTTCAGCAAAAGGACTTCATTTTAATAATTTAGCAAAGATTGGTTTTAAAAATATAGTGTACAGAACAGCATAGGTATTTTCCTTTCTTTTGGAATAAATAACTGAGAAGTGCTTTTATAATTCTCAGTTTGGCGTATTGGACTGTTTCTAATCATTGGCTCGAATTCAATTGGATGATAGGGACTAGGTTTGTTATCTCTGACGGCTATTCCGCCGTCTCTGATTGGTTCTGACTGTGAGACCAACAACAACAACAACAACAACAACAACAGTGTTCTCCTCCTCAGCTCCATGTAATATTGTTCTTCTTTTATTTATATCTAGTAGGAGTTGGGCAAGGTGGACACCAACCATGCATGCACTCAGGCTTTTGGAGCCGATCAGTTTGATGGTCAAAGTCCAAAGGGAATGCAAAGCCAAGAGCTCATTCTTCAATTGGTGGTATTTTGGTGTTTGTGCAGGTGCTTCAGTATTATCAATATTTGTTGTAAGCTATAAACAAGACAATCTGAGTTGGGCTCTTGGCTTTAGAATTCCTTGTATGGCCATGGTCCTTGCATTGGTTATTTTCTTACTTGGAACTACAACTTATATGTATAGCATTACACAAAACGATCGATACAGGTCCCTTTGTGAGGATCGGTAGGGTGTTTGTATGTTGTAGCATTTAGGAACTGCGGAAAAACTCCATCGACTATATCCAATGAAGTGGAAACTCGAGGTTTCTTGCCTAACCAAACTTCTGAACAATAGTTCAGGTAATGAACTTGGCTTGTTGCTATGTCTGTCTAGGTGTAGATGACAAGGATAAAAGAAGGGAAGATGGACAAAAAAAAAAAAAAAAAAGAAGAAAAGATCAGAGGTCCTTTGAAATATTAAAAGGGCTTTGAAGGTGTCTTTTTGTAATCCTACAAGAATATAGGTTGACCAAAGGTTTAAAATAACGAAACAAAGGCTTTCATGAAATATGAAATTCTGTTGCATATAAATTTTCAAGTGAATAGTTTTCGTCTTGTATATCTAATGGCTCTAGAATGCATTATTGCCTCATAGTATTTGTTGAATTTTCTGTTTATTTCCTTGTAGAATTAAACTCCTTGTTATATTCTAATGTAACCTTGAAGTATCATGGTTTCTAAAACAAATTGCGGCAATATGCCAAACTAAAGGAAATTATAGGGTCTACATGGCTTATTGTTTTTATTTGTACAACCTTAAGATGTTCTTAATTATCTGAAACTTTCTCCATATAGCTGAAGGAAGGAGACTTTTCTTGATATGCTTTTTAATTTCTAACTCAAATCAAACCTCCTCTAATGTGGTCCGAGTCGTCCCGAAAGAGTCTCTATGTTGGCTTCTTCGCGTTGCCACATGAGACTAGAATATTTAATCTTTTGCATTCTTCAGAATTTTCCATAATTAACGATTTGGATTTGAATATGAGAGAAAATATATGTTAAGAGATAACAATATATGATCTGAAATGATATATTTTATTTTCTCAATATATATATATATATATATATATATATACAGGATATTTCTTAAAATATTTTTATTGATTATTTCCTTATTGTTTTTCTTACTGTCAATCGCATATTTAGACCCAATGTTGTAGTCGACTTTTTGAGAAAAGATACTATGGTGTGTCAAACGTGATTAATTTTTGGGCTATATAGGAATTTGTCCAATTTTTAGCTCCAAAATTTCAATATAATAGCTGAATGTCCAGCCGAAGACCCGTTGGAATTTTAATGAACTTAAATACTCCTGACCCTTGAAATAAATCATATCCTCCGCATGATCTTCACCTTCATAGGGTCCCTCTTGCTCGAGTTCTCTCAGTCATTTTAGGTCCTCGCCATACTCTCTGCCACACTTGTCCACACCGCCATCACTCTCAGCCTCAGTGGCATGTACTTCTCTTTCATCGTAATGTGCCACCTCATTGCTCGGCTGCAACGTTGCTAGCTATGTCGGCATGCATCATTGTATCTCATGAAGGGCAAATGTAACGAAATCGATGCATGGGTTTTAAAGTCAGTCCTTCACGACATTATTCTCTTGATGTTCTTGAATTTTTATATTAAGATGCATTTGGGGAAGAAACAAAAGAATGAGTTTGATTGGCCTGGGCTTGGACTTGGTATTGGGGTTAGTGTGAGCCCGTTGTTAGATGTTGTTCGGGTTTAACGATGGATTGTATAATAGCCATATAATTTGTGATATTCCTTTATATTTTAATGATTAAAAATACTTAAATATTAGATTTTGATTATGTTTCAGATTCTATGGAGTAGATTGAAGATTTGGATCAATATAGCATGATTTGCGTGGAAAAATCCAGAGTCCAAGAAATTACACTGATCAGAAGAGGTTTTTACTTAAGGCGTGAGCATGTTCCATCTACCTAGTACGTTCAAAGAAGAAGTTCGCAGATAAAGCGTGAGCACGCCTTATTAGTTGATGCGATTTTGATTTATTTAGAAACAAAGATGTGAATGACAGCTGGAAAGATTTGTTTGCTTATCTTTAGAAAAGTTTCCCGGTTGTTAATACTCCCTATTAAAGTGGGATTTGTTTTTAGTAGATTGTTTAGAGAATATAAAGAGGTGAGATCTTTTAGAGAGGAGGGATCATCTTTCTCAGCCCCTCATATCTTTTAGACGTTTTTCTTTCTGCTATGAATTGCTAAATATTTCTTCTAGCTAAGGAATAAGTGAAGTTTTGATTTTTCAAGAATTGTGAGATCTAATTAATTCTCCTTGTTCTTTTATTCTTCAATATTTATATATTTTCTATGTTGCTTGAAATTATTATTTGATTGATTGATGCAAAAGGCCATTGTTCAATTTATCAAAATAATATATTGCCATTTAGAATTTCAAATCCGTAATTGTTTGAATGTTCTAATGCAAGTGGTAAACTGACATACTTGATTATAAAAGAGATTTTCAATTTATGTCATGAAAATATATAATCTAGTCTAATTGAACCGAACCTCTGAGTTTGTTGGCTAGAATTGGTAGTCTCTCTAGTTGTTAATGCTATTGGTAAATTAAATCCTAAGAGCTTGTTTAGGATTGTCTACTAGTAAGAGAAATAATCAAAGAGCTTGTTTTGGTTATCAAGATATTAAGGAGAGATAGGTTGTTAGAGCTTGTTAATAACTATAACCAGTTTATTAAAGAATTAAAGAAATTATCTTTGCATCAATGATCAATTCACTGATCCAAAACTGAATTTGTACCTTTGGCTAGATGTTCGTATTATATTGGTTTTTCCTTTATTTGCATCTCTTTTACTGCGTTCTCTTTAGATTGTTTAATTCTAATTTTTAAAATCTCTTTTTCTTTTATTTATCGTAATCTTTAAGGAAATAAATCTAACCAATCCTTGTGGAGACAACCTTGCTCATCACTGTATGCAATTATATATATATATATATATATATATATACACACATTTAGAGCAGGGATTTATTTTGTTGGATTCGACACCCACCATTTAACTAGTCTTAAAGGTTTATTATAAGGTTGATAAAGTAGGAGATTAGGAGCTGTGATTAATTAGTATTATCTTATTAATAGCATGGGATTTGTGGTGGTTTTAGAAATATTCCATTTGTATGTTAATTTTTGTACAAGATAAATTATATGGTTGGCAATTCGTGTTATTGTGTTGTATTTGGATCGACACGATTACAACATGATATGATAACACTTAATTCGAACACGACACGATTAATAAATGTGTCAAAAATTTAAACCCGAACATGACACGATTAATACACGTGTAACCCATTTAATAAACATGTCATGTGTCATATTATGACCGATTTGATATAATTATTCTAATTTAACATAATTATGCACTATTTAATTTAATTTACTCCAATAAATATGCTTAGAATTAATCAAAATCACGTTTAATAAATTAAAATATTAATAAATGTGTCATATTAGTGTCGTGTTGACACGACATGAAAATAATATGTTTAATTAAATGGGTTACATGAGTCATTTTCAGAGTTAAAAGGGTTGACCCGAAACCTACCCCGTTTATTATATGTGTTATACGTGTCAACCCGAGATTGATACGAAAATTAAATGGGTCACCCAAACCCATATATGTAGTATCATTTTTGAGTCGTATCATTATGTCGTGTAGAAAATTGTCAACCCTACTAAATTGTATACAAATAAATGTATAAATATAATTAATTAAGTAGAGTACTTTTATTTAATTTACAGAACACTCTAGCTAAGCAAGTAAAGGACATAAACTCTTGGCTTAATTTTCTTTGACAAAATGGAAAATCAAAATTAAAGTTTTTACAAGCACTATTTGACAATTACTTATTCTTTCTTTATTTATAAAAAAGATGGTCTGGTAAAATCAATAGTCAATTTTAGGCCGATTGTTTTTTGTAAATTCTATAACCGAAACTTATCATATACCACAGCAGATATCTTTTATATATATATATATATATATATATATATATATCACAATAGAAATCTTATATACCACAACCAAACTTTGATATATTTCATTAACCAAAAACTAAACCTACGAAAACGAGCATACCATATACCAAAACAGATATCTTATATACCACACCAATTTTATATACCAAAAAATATTTTATGAATTAAAAATAAATATATCATATACCACAAGATATATCTTATATACCACGACATAAATCTTATATACTATAATCAAAATTTAATATACCAAACATAAATTCTTATGAACCAAAAATGAAACCTACAAAAACAAGTATGTTATGTACCACAACAGATTTCTTATATATCACGACCAAAATTTTATATACCAAACAAAATTTCATGAACTAAAAACAATATCTACAAAAACAAACATACCATATACCATAATAGATATTCTATATACTACAACCAAAATTTTACGAACCATAACCGTAATTTTATATACTAAACTAAAGAATCTCATGAACAAAAAATAAAACCCATAAAAATAAGCATACCATATATTACAACATATGTCTTATGTACTAAGACCAAAATTTTATATACCGAAAGAAATTTCATGAAAAAAAAACCTCAAAAAACAAGCATACCCAAATATTCTATATACTACCACCATAATTTTATATATCACAATAGAAATCTTAGGTACCATGATCATAATTTTATATATTAAGCAAAAAAAATTTCATGAATAAAAATAATGTCTACAAAAATAAGCATATTGTGTACTATACCAAATATCTTATATACCATTACAAAAATTTTATATACCGAAAAATATTTCATGAACCAAAAATAGTATCTCCAAAAATAAGTATACCATATACCATAACAAATATTCTATATACGACGACCAAAAGTTTATATACCACGACAGAAATCTTATATACCATGACCAATATATACGAAATAGTAAAAAAATTTCAAAAACAAAAAATTAGTAGAAAAGTTACATAAAACTATAGGAATTAATAATTATCACTAGCAAAAGTAAGATTAAAGCTATAATAGCAACACAATTTAGCAAGAAAATCCCCAAATACAAAACACAAATAAAATAAGAAATTCATCTCCTTCATTCAAATCCCTCACTAACTCCCATAAATAGTTGTTAATTTAAAGCCTGCACCAAAGCTAATCACGAATACTCAGTTCTTTTTCTTCAGTCTCTTCTTTGCCTCCGCATATGCTAATACATACCATAGGTTGCTCAACATCATCCTTGTCGATTCTATATCGTATGAATTCAGATCCAGGTTCAACCTGATCCCGTTGATCATTGCCTTCCCTTCGCTATGGATACAGAAATAGATCAACCCTAGTATAGAAGTCGATCACTAGAGGCTTCGTCTAATAAATTGAGGGCAAAACAAGAAATCAGCTTAAATTTTTTAAAAATGAGANTTTCCATTCGGGGTTCGTAGAGTTTTATCTAATTGTGAGCTTGTTTGACATAGCTTTTAAAAATTATTTTTTGACTTATTAAGTCCAAAAACTGCTTTTGAGCATGTTTGGGTAATATATCAAAAGGGCTTCTAAGCTCCAACTAATGTGTTTTTTTTAGGAAGAGCTTCCAAGAAGATATAGAATTTTTTTTAGTTTTAATGAAAATTTACATTTCTATATTTAGTCTTATTTTAATAAATCAAAAAAAAATTATTTAGATCATCAAATCAAAATTTCAAATATATTATATGAATAGTATACTAAAAGTTATGACTTTAATTTCTCTTCTTATATTGCATAAAAGTACGAGCAAAAATTATCCCAAACAGGCTTTATATTTGTGTCAATCACGTTTCCATTACTCATGTCAATAAGAATAGCAATTTGTTTAAATCATTATATTTGGATATTCATTTTGGGAGGTTTTCTTTTTCTAGATCTAAGTTACGAAAAACCATATCTAAGTTTTTTTTTTTTTAAAAAAAAAATCGGATCAGAATTCAAAAAAACTAGATTTGATGACTTATCTCCTCCTCTTCTAGTACTGATTGCAACAAAGATTTATGGAAGAGGCGGTGAAAATGCTTGGAGTTGCCATGATAGGTATATGGAGAAAAGTATTTGGGCTCCTTTGATCATGGTATCTAATTAATTTTGATAACTGACATAGCACTAAGGGCGACAATTTTTTATGAAGTTTATGGGAATAGCCTTTTATCACTACAAGATCATTAGAAAATTCTAAAATTTTAAAATTTGATGAGAATTTCTTAAAAAAAGTGGGAGAGAGAAAAGTTAGAGTGACCATACTATTCCCACGATGAATGAAAAATGCTAAAAATCATAATAATTGTCTAGATTTATAACGAGAAATGGACATAACTAGCAGTGATTTTGACTATAATAACTTTTCTAGCAATGTTTTAAAAAATAACTTTAATAATAGTGTCACAAAATTGTGATATGCATAATTTGTGGCAAATATTAATTCTTAAAAAGTCATAATTTTATAATCACATAAGAATTACACAATATTATGAAACTACTAGAAACGTGACTTTTTAAAATACTTTAAATTACTAGCATCCATGTCAAGTTCCCATTTATGTTTGTAATATATTTACCAATCTTATAATACCACATCAATCAATTACTTTATCTAGCTAGTTGATGGATTAGGATGCAAAAATGCATTTTTTCAAAATGATTATAATAATGTATTTGTGACAATATTATGCTGAAAATGATATTATGATAATGATATTTCACAAAGCGTCATTTTTGTAATTCATATTTTTAGAAGTGATATTTTATAAGGACGGTTCACAAGTTTTTGTTTATGCAGCCCAGACCCAACGGAATTAAATGAAAGCCCATTTGCTTGACTTGGATTTCCTCGAAACGATAATTCGTTATCAAATTTGAAATATGGAAGTTGTGTTTACGTGAGTAAATTAGTTTTTGAAGGATATTTATCCGGTTCAATGAACTTGGTTAAGAAAGACGTCCTTCATTATGATTCTGGTTAAGAAACATGTCCAGATTCCTCCTGCTTCTCGGATCACTGAAAAAATGAATATTTTTGAGCAAATCCATATAAAAATCAAAAAAAAAAAAAGAAAGGGAAAAGTGAAAGTGGAGACTTACAGGAATGAAAGACTCTCTTTCTACTCTATATAAAAGAGAGATAAAAGGTTGTGTAGCTCGTATTTTTGACGCACCAAATCGGAGTTACATTTTTTTTTTGGGACAAAATCTTAACAGATGAATTTGAAGCTAAGCCAGCTAAAGTTTTTAGAGTGAAACTATAGAGAATCTTAATAGTATATTTTTCTGTTTTCTTATTTTAATTTTTTTTTAGAGCTCTTCAATTGGTTTGTTACAATTCTTTAATATTTAGTGTTTTTAATTTTAGAGATAATATTATTCTATTTCATATGAATTTAGTTATCTTCTTTTTATATGATTTATTTTGAATTATAATTGGGTTGGCATATTTATTTTGTGAATTGATCTTCTACCTAAGATATTGTATGTGTGATATGAGCTAGTATGATAACTTGTATTTGCTTTAATTGGATGGATTTTTCATAACAAATACTTTTGCTTAATATTAGTTCTTAATATTTCATATTTTTTGATTATATGTTTGGAACGTGAAACATATAATTGAATATGAACTAAGAATCAAAGTTAATAGTAATAAAATGAATAATTAAGTAAATCATCGTCACTTTTATCATTTTTGGTAAAACTCATCATAGAATCTTGTCACTTTTATATCAATATTTTCATCTATTTTATTTACTTACAAACATTTTGAACCTCCGCTTATATTTCCTTTTTTTTTTTTTAATTTTTCATTACCATTTATTTATCCTCAATTGCACTTAATTCGTTGGGTTTATAGCACATATAATCCTTGCACTATAAGTGTTATGACAATTTGATCCTCAAAATTTAATTTCAACAATTAAGCCTCAGAATTTTATTATTTCTTAAGTCCAAATTGTAACCTTTGATCGAATGTTTTGATGTAAATCACACTTGAGTAGCATATGATAGCACTATTTTAGGGTATTTAAGGGGTCATTCAGGGATTTTGAGGGTAAAGAGGGACAAATACAAGCAGCTCTAAGAACCCGAAACAGGGAGAGCAATACATTTTTCCTCTTTTCAAATAGCATGCACATGTCACCACGTACTGATCAAGTATGATTTTCGTCAAGTATTTAACAAGAAGCTTCGATTCGGACTTAATTGCAAGAATTAGACAGTTTCGGGGCTTATTGCCAAAATTAGAACTTTGGTAGCACATTGTCAAATTGGATGGTTCAGGGGGCCCATTTGTTGCATAAACCCAAAATAAAACGAAAAAGCCCACTTGTGCAGTTGGCCTCCTCCTGCTGGAAAACGATGGCCGACGAAGCCGAAACTCCGATGCTAGCCAACGCCGTCGACCGTGCCGTCGACTACAATGGCCGTCCGGCTTCGAGATCAGACTCCGGCGGTTGGAGATCAGCTGCGTTTATCATAGGTAAAAGACAAAAAAAAAAGATTAAAATTACGAAAAAAAAGAAGAAAAAGGCAAATATATGATAATGTCATCAACGGAGGAAAGTGAAAATTTGGGTGGTGGGATTGAATGAACTGTCTGTCCGTACAGGTGTGGAGGTTGCGGAGAGATTCGCCTACTATGGGATCAGCTCAAACCTCGTGACCTATTTGACTGGGCCACTCGGACAGTCTACGGCGGCCGCGGCTGCCAACGTCAATGCTTGGGACGGAACGGCGTCGTTGCTGCCTCTGTTGGGGGCTTTCGTGGCCGATTCTTTTCTTGGGCGCTACCGCACCGTCGCTCTGTCTTCTGTGCTCTATATTTTGGTATGTTCTGATGATTTTAAGAATTGTTTTGTCTAGTTTCTGGCTCATTAATCACTTCACATGACAAATATTGGACCTCATACATTAATTTGTAGAAGTTTTTTTTTTTTCTTTTTTTTTTTTCCGGTAAATTATAAAAATTTCTTTAATCAAATATATTTTATAGATTATTAAAAAATTGAGAGAGTGGCATCTTCTCAAGAATTCTTCACTTTTTATTTCATTTAAAAAGATAAAAAACATAAAACAAAATTGTTTTCAATTCAAGTCCTTTCTCTTATTCCGGGTGTTCAAAGGTGGAGTTTTGATGTTTTCAATGTTTTATGGATGTGTCACTAAAATTTCTCCTTTGTGTATTATTTTACTGGAGCTCGAATCATAGACAGGTTTACTTAATCTGACCTCAACTTAAACATGGGATATTCTTTAGAAAATCAAATAGTTCAAGCCATGATGCAGCATTCAAAAATGTAAACAAAAGGTTTCTAATTGCTTCTTATGCGCTTAGCCATTATTTGGCAAAAGTCTGCCTTTCTGCAGGCCAAATTAGATCCAACGTAGATTTGTTCATTAGAGCTACGCATTCCACCAATAGTTAATTTTAATGATCTGGGAAAGATTGGTTTAAAACTATTGAACTATTTACATCGAAGATATGTAAGGTAGAACTTGATTTGCATACTGTTTTATTTATTTTTCTTTTGGAAGAAATTATCACAAGTGCTACTACTATAATGGGTTTGGCATTTTGGACTGCTACTAATACTTGGCCAAAATTGCCAATGGGAATGGATGACAGGGACTTGGTTTGTTAACTCTGTCCGCCATTCTGCCTTCTCTGATGGGTTCTGACTGCCAAACCAACAACGTTACATCTTGTTCTCCTCCTCAGCTCCAAGTAATATTGTTCTTCGTTTCTTTGTATCTAGTAGCAGTTGGGCAAGGTGGACACAAGCCGTGCGCTCAAGCTTTTGGAGCCGATCAATTTGATGGTCAAGATCCAGAAGAGTGCAAAGCCAAAAGCTCATTCTTCAATTGGTGGTATTTTGGTGTATGTGTAGGTGCTACAGTGACAATTTTTATCATAAGCTACATACAAGATAATCTGAGTTGGGCACTTGGATTTGGAATTCCTTGCATTGCAATGGCCATTGCATTAGTTGTTTTCTTGCTTGGAACTACAACTTATAGGTATAGCATTGGACAAAAAGAAAAAGGTCCTTTTGTGAGGATCAGTAGTGTGTTTGTTGCAGCATTTAGGAACTGGAAAAAAACTCCGTCAAATATGGCCACTGATCTGGAATCTCGTGGGCTGCTGCCCAAACAAAGCTCTGAACAATTCAAGTAAGGAACTTGGCTTTCTGTATATACATAGGAGTAGAAGACAAAAAAAAAAGAAATAAAAGTGAAAAAAAGAAAAATGTAAAGAGAAACCCGGCGGACTACTTTGGAACATTAAAAAAGCCTTAAAAGTTCTATTTTCTAATGTCCTATTCTTAAGAATGTTGATTTATTGAAGGCTTGAATTAATAGATTAAACACTAACGGGAAATATGAAACTTGTTGCATATAAATAAACAATTGATTACTGCAATTTTCTTATATACATTAGCATCAGGATGCATTATCTACTCTATTAGTACCTGTTGAATTATTTCTGTTCACATCCTTCTGGAATTACTCTGTTGCATACTAATGTAATCTTGCAGTATGTAGGCTCTGAAACAACTCAAACCACCAGTACGTATCCAAATTAAAAGAAAGCATAAATGGCTTAGTGTATTTTTTGCACCACCTTAATGTGTTATTGCATATCAGAGACTTTTCTTAACGTGCTTTTTAATTTCTAACTCGATCCAAAACTCTTACTAATGCATTTTGGATTCTATAATCTTGCAGATTCCTCGACAAAGCCTTGCTTGCACCAAATCATTTGAAGGAAGATGGTTGTGCTTGTAGCATAGCTGAGGTTGAAGAAGCAAAGGCTGTACTTAGGCTTGTTCCAATCTGGGGGACATGCTTGGTATATGGTATTGTGTATGCACAGTGCTCAACTTTCTTTACAAAGCAAGGGGCCACAATGGACAGAACAATTGTGTCAGGGTTCAAAATTCCACCCGCTGCACTTCAATGCTTCATCGGCCTCACCATTATCATCATTATTCCCATTTATGATCGCATATTTGTTCCAATTGCTAGTGCTATCACCAGAAATCCATCTGGCATCACAATGCTACAGAGAATAGGAACTGGAATTTTCTTGTCTGCCTTGTCAATGATTGTTGCAGCTTTAGTTGAGATGAAAAGGCTCAAAGCTGCTCGAGAATATGACCTACTTGATAAGCCAAGTTTGACAGTTCCGATGAGTGTGTGGTGGTTAGTACCTCAGTATCTCATATTTGGATTAGCTGATGTTTTCACTTTGGTTGGTGTGCAAGAGTTTTTCTATGATCAGGTCCCTACAGAGTTAAGAAGCATAGGGCTTGCTCTTTATCTTAGCATACTTGGTATTGGTAGCTTCTTAAGCAGCTTCCTTATCTCTGCCATTGAGAAAGCGACCGATGGTGACGGTCAAGTTAGCTGGTTTTCTAATAACCTAAACCAGGCTCATCTTGATTACTTTTATTGGTTTATTTCTGTACTCAGCACAATAGGATTAGTCGCCTTCTTGCATTTTGCAAAATCATATGTTTATAGTAGAAGTACAGTATAAATGATCTATCCCATCACTGCAATTTGTAATTAGTGACCAAATTATCTTAAAAGAACAAAAAAAAGGTTCACATCAAACATTCTAATGTACACTTAAATTTCAATTTGGAATCAATGTTTGTTCACGACAATATAAGTTGGCACATGTATTGGTTTCCCCTAGGTAATGTCTGTGCTTTACTATGACTGATGGCATTGTGCGGACGCTCAGACCAAAGGTTCTAAATACAAGAAAACTGCGGATAAGTAATCAATCATATATTAAACTTTGTATATGATTCTATGAAGGTGGAGAAATATTTGCAGGTAATGTTTGATAATATGAAGCTGGAGAAAGGACAAGGGAGAGAAGATCTATCAACTGCCGAGTAGCCACCAAGCCAACCTTGTGATGTCAATGACAACGGATTGACAGCGGAAACAACTGACCAGTAGGCAGCTGTTTGGAATCAGGTCACTGTGTTGAATCCAAAACTGAAGAAGGTAAACACGTCGTCATAGTTCTTGACATCCTTTGTTTTATGCCCATTTTCTTTGCTTATCTATGACCTTGCAAAACATCTTCACTTGACCGATTGAGAAAAGATAGGTATGGGAATTTTGGTGCGTCAAATGTGATGTTTTATGTCGTAGTATTGATTTTCTTTTTGTGGTGTGTAGAGTCTGACCGTTGTTCTGTACGTTATGCATAAAAATGCGGCATGAGTAGAAATAATGCGTAAGAACGTTTTTATCTGGAAATAGGGTGGTACTAATCAACTTTAGAAGAGGTCTTCCTGTAGTTTTGCACTTCTCTTGACAGGTTTTGCGTTTTGATTTGTGTCGTTGATTGTGAATGCATTATTGCTCGTAGTTGAAGGGAAGGCAAAATGTTGCTTTGGGCGAGGCCAAGAGAGGAGAACTGAATTCCTAAATCGCCATTTACTATGTGTCAAATAACAGTAATTTGTGTTTAGAGATCTATACCACTAGATTTTATACATTTATAGGAGTCTACAGCCTTTTTCTTTTTTTTTTTTCCGTCCCATGCTTTTAGTTAAGGGCTGCTATATTTGCAGCCTACGCTAATACTAAGGTACCCTGTAACAGGTAACAAGAAGAAATATATATGACAACATAAAGAAATTCAGGTTGAAAACACCCCAAGCACCCTCTGAAACAAATTTTCATCTCTGTACATCCACGGAGTTATTAAATGAATTGGCAGCATTTATGATGAAAAACATGGAATAATTGAAAAGAAAAATATGAGAGAAACAGACAACTTATTTTTTTTATAAAAAAAAAAGAAAGAATAAAAAAAGGTGCAAAGCCATATATATAAGTTTACATGGAATATTATTGAGATCCTTTCAATGCTCATACGAAAAACCTTTTGGACCATAGCCCCATGTTGGCCTGTAGCATTATTCGGAGTGTCAACTCTGGGACCTAGGCGAGTAGCTGGCGTAGGTCTGATAACATCCCAGACACTCCCGACCCCGACCTTGACCTTTTTCTCTTATGGCTTGAGATTAACATAAGGGCCTGTATAGGCCATTTGGGTCTCTAAAGATCCCGTGCTTATCATGTGTCATATTTTGAACCTTGAATAAGTTAAACGTACTGTTTTAATAATCACAATTAATATGCAGATTTACAGTGACAAGGAAGTAATAGTGCGTGATTAATATTGTTAATTATGCTCTCAACTATTTTTATAATCTTAATTTGAGCCATGGTGTCACTCATTAAGTAGAGCGGTGATTCCGGGTCCCATAACAATTAAAGAAATTTAAATCTACATTGCAAGTTCAGTGTCAACATTTTTCTACTTTTTAGAATTATAGTGATATATCATTTACGTAGAACCTCTTCTGTTATAAGTATAAGATTTGGCCAAGTATAAGTAGGCAACAAATCCTAATGCACTGAGTCCAGCAAGTAACCAGTAAAAATAATCGAGATGAGCTCGGTTCAGGTTATCGGAAACCAGCTATCTCGGTCATCTCCACCAGTTGCTTTCTCAATTGTAGAAATAAGAAAACTACTTAAGAAGCTCCCAACACCTATTACACTAAGGTAAAGGCCAAGTCCTATGCTTTTTAACTCTGTTGGGATCTGATCGTAGAAGAACTCTTGCATGCCAACCATAGTGAAAACATCAGATACTCCAAACAAAAGGTACAGAGGTAGCAACCACCACACACTCATTGGAATAGTCACATTCGGCTTATCGATTAGGTCATATTCTTGAGCAGTTTTGAGCCTTTTCATCTCAACTAGAGCTGCAACTATCATTGATAAAGTAGAAAAGAAAATTCCAGTTCCTATTCTCTGTAGCATTGTGATGCCAGAAGGTTTTCTAGAGAAAGCTCTAGAAAATGGAACAAAAATGCAGTCATAAATGGGAACTATGATAATAACAGTAAGGTCAGTGAAGCCTTGAAGTGATGCAGCCGGTATTTTAAATCCCGAGACAACCAATCTATCCATAGTGGCCCCTTGCTTTGTAAAGAAAGTTGAGGACTGCACAAACACAATACCATATATCAAGCAAGCCCCCCATATCGGAACAAGTCTAAGTACAGCCTTTGCCTCTTCAACCTCAGCTATGCTACAAGCATAGTACTTTTCCTTCAAATGATTAGGTTCAAGCAAGACTTCGTTGAGGAATCTGCAATAGTAGAGGGTCCATAACCCAACAGAGTATTGAGTTAGCAATTAAAAGTAGAGTAAGGAAATTAAGTTCCATTAATTTGTAGAGATTTGCAGGAGTTTATAAATAATAAGAAGATATTAATGGGTTCATGTAAAACCAGCATGCCATATATATATATATATATATAGGAACGAGTAATAGGGATTTATTTTTTATTTTTTATCGATAGATAAATCTCTATTGATAGAGAAATCTAATGGTTATAATTAAATGTGTTGGAATAAATTTCAACATTAATTAAATAATAGCATTTATTTTTGCAACGATTAAATTTGAATTCTCAATCAATAGGAATAAAAAAAATCCCTAATGTAAAAAATCCCTACTATACTAGCTCCTACGTATATATATGAACTATGAGTTTGTTTAGTCAGGGACAAGTGACTGGTGGTTCGAGTTGTTTTAGGAAGTGAACAAAAACGGTTCAACGGGTACTGTAAAGGAATAATGCATCTTTGGAGCCGATAGCTAAAAATGCAGTATTCACTTGATAAATCGTATAAACAGGATGCAACATTTTTTAAGTGAAATAAATATTTATAAAAAGATTTTTTTTTCAAAATATTGTGTGAAATTTTTTTGGCTTGGTCATGATCACTTTAAAAAAATTTTAGATAAAAATGTTACCAAGCAAGCTCTTACTAATGTCTCGAAAGTACCATGCTGAATTTTCTTTTCCATTTCTTTTTCTTTTGGATCTTCTAGTTTCGAACATACAGAAAAACCGAGTTCCTTACCTTAATTGTTGAGAGCTTTGATCGGGTAGGAACTCACGAGATTCCACTTGATCAGTGGCCATATTTGATGGGGTTTCCCGCCAGTTCCTAAATGTTGCAACAAGCACATTGCCAATCCTCACCAAGGGACCTTTATCGTTTTGTGCAATGCTATACCTATAAGTAGTAGTTCCAAGCAAGAAAACAACCAATGCAATGACCATTGCAATGCAAGGAATTCCAAATCCAAGAGCCCAACTCAGATTATCTTGTACGTAGCTTATGATCAGCCTTGTTACTGAAGCACCTGCACATACACCAAAGTACCACCAGTTGAAGAATGTGCTCTTGGCTTTGCATTCCTCTGGATCTTGACCATCAAACTGATCCGCTCCAAAAGCCTGAGTGCAGGGCTTGTGTCCACCTAGGGCAACTGCTACTAGATACAGAGAAGAGAAGAACAGTATTACCTGGAGCTCAGGAGGAGAACAGGACTTTATGTTTTTCATCTTGCATTCAAAACCAATCATAGAAGGTAACATAGCCGACAAAGTCAACAAAATTAGTCCCTGTCATCCATTCCAATTCTAGCCAAGGATTAGTGCGTGGAGCTAAAACAATTTCCATGTAATACTTTTCTTTCCCCCATATATATATATATATACATATATGTATGTATATAGTTAGCATCAGGCCACTGAATCATTCTTTCTTCTTCTTCTTCTTGCTAATCAGAAATCAAAATAATATTTAGTGATTTAGAATGATATGTTTCTGAGTCAGAGAAAAGGAACAAACGAACCAGAATATAGAGCAGAGAAGCGACAGCGATGGTGCGATAGCGCCCAAGAAGAGAATCGGCCACGAAAGCTCCCAAAAGAGGCAGCAGCGACGCCGTTCCGCTCCAAGCATTGACGCTGGCTGCCGCGGCCGCAGTTGACTGACCGAGCGGACCAGTGAGATATGTTATGAGGTTTGAGCTGATCCCATAGTAGGCGAACCTCTCAGCAACCTCAACACCTGTACCACGTACGAACGGACAGTTCATTCAATCACACACAAAACAGCCACGTTCCTCCATTGATCATAAGACTAGACTATATGAAGAAGTTGGTTCACCTATGATAAAAGCCGCTGATCTCCAACCGCCGGAGTTGGATTTGAAAACTGGTCGGCCTTTGTAGTCAACGGCGTTGACTAGCATCGGAGCTTGGGCTTCGTCGTCCATCAATCACACAGATCAGGGGAGCCAATTATTCTACTGATAAGATTGCACGATTCAATCGCTCATAGGCTTATCCATAAAACGCGACTTTCTTAAGTTGTTTTATTCAAGACAATAAATAAAATAAAGGTTTTTATGCGTGGGTTGCGTGAAAAATGGAGTAATAAGAATGTGCGAGTTGCCAACTGGCTAGCTCAGATTGTCTGAAATTTTAAGGATGCGTGAGTTTAGAGGTGATAGATTAAACTTTGATAACGTGTATATATTATTTTTATTTAAATTTTCATTAGTTAAGTTTTATATTTAAAAAAATTTACAAATTAAAAATAATAATAATAATTAGTTAGAATTATACATGCAAAAATGTCAACTATGACAATTTTTTATTCGTCCCCTTAATGAATAACAATATCTTTTTTTTCGTCAAAAAAAGTAACGTTAAGGAGATCATATGATACTTAATATAACATGATGTGTTTTATTATTAACAAATTATAATTATATTGAAGGTAGGATTTAGATATGATTAAGGTTATTAATTATAGTCACTTAGTGATAGAATTATATTTTATGTAGTGCTGGACACTACTAGTATCCCATATTATTGCTGTCACGACCGAAAATCTAAAACTGTGACTTTTAGTAATTTTAAATGAAAATAGTGATGATTAGTAGTTTCTAAAATTTCAGAAAAATTTAAATACTTGAAATTTAAGTTTAGTCTTTAAAAGTAAGTAAATTATGAGATTAGACAAATTTAAAAGTCATGATATTATCCACTAGTTTTCAATTTTCAAGTAAAATTTTCATTTTAATATAAGAGAAAATCCTAATTAACTAGTTTAAAAACTTTTATTAATTCATGAAGTTTAATAAAATAGTTCAAATTAAAACCTTAGGCCCAATGTTCAAATAATTTACATAAAATCATTATATTTTCTAAGTACTCGATTTAATAACAAAAATCATCATCGTACATCTATTCAGTAAATATATTATAATTGGCTAAATAAATTTAATTTAGAAAAGAGAAATTGATACCGAGTACAAACCAACCAATGAACAGGATTAGAACTGCAAGCATATTCCAAACATACTTGTTAAGCCACCAGATTAATTATCACAAAATAGGTCAACACTTGAAATGGGAGGAAGTAGGTGGTGAGCACGAGAATGCTCAATAGAAACTCAATCACCTTTTTGAGTGAATGCAATTTTATCAAACCTGCATAATTAATGCCTTTTCCAAAATCCATTTATAAATCAAATTTATAAAACAAGTGGTATCCAGAATAATCACATATTTAAAACCAAAGTCAAAATCGCAAGATTGTACATATTATAAATCAACCTATCTCATGAGCTCACACCCTCACATCATGAACTAGAGTAACTCGTACTACATGTACTAAGTACTCTCTGCCTGATATTTATACTAGAAAACTGGAGGGATACCCATGTGTCTAAGCCTACCGAATCGAAGGGGCGACTGAATGCCTATACCTACCGAATGGGAATAATTAGAAAAACCCCGCATGGGTTTATGGGCTCTCATCGAAGGCGGGTGTACTAGTTCGTTTACTACAACAATACGATGCCTAAGATGTATCTCATGTGTGATCCTATGGTATGTATAATATATAACAAAATATGCATAATAACCATACAATACATAACCAAACAATGCTTTAAAATTTAATTTGGCATTATTCTGGGATTTACTATACATGGGCAACACACTGCTGTTTTACCCCATAATCATAATATAAAAATATATATAAAATTCATACAGTCCAATCCCAGCATAATCCAATAATTTTTAGCAATTTATCAGAATATCATTTATTCACGATTTTTCACAAAAATAGTTATAATGAGAATTTTCAAATTAAAACATGTATAAAATCCGGTAATTGAATCCCTACCTTGAGATTGTAGTTATGCTGGGCTAACGACGCTAGAAATATCTTCAATTGATCACCTAGTTGTTCAGACAGTCGTTCTTGAATCTCGTCACGTTTACTTAAAAAGTTGACTTTTCAAACGGAGTCTCAGAATGAGAAATAGAGGTCATCACTGAATTCAGAACACCAAAAAACATTGGGTTAGATATAAAGTTCATCGAAAACGGGTCTCGGTACGGAACCGGCCCGTGACACGTAAAACAGTGCAATTCACGAGATATTTTCTCGATTTTCGTGCCATTTCGGAAAATAGTGGTATTTATATCAATTTCATGTCCCGACCTCACTGAGTCCAAATTCGAAGTCAAAAATCAGTTTCGAAGTCCCGAACATTAAATGGACTCAAAAATCTGAAAAATTATAAAAATACCACATTTTGAAAATAATTAGAAAAATACCACATTTTTCATCCCGATAATTAACGATCTTCCGGTTACTATTTAACACTTCAATATCATGAGATTTCATGTTTTAAACTCCTCTTTCATGTGGTAAAATTTTCTTGGGATAAATAACTCAATTCCGAAATAATTACGAAAATACCACAAAAATTAAATATTATAAAATTGCTACAGTAGTAAACTTCTCACCGGAGTCGAGAGTGGTCGGAAATGAAATCTGGAGTTGAGACGAGTCCAACAGTAGTGGTGGTGAGGTGATCGGACGTTGAAGGAAGAAACGATGGGAGAAAAACCGTTCCAGTGGCGCGACTTTCGGAGTGCTTTTTCTCCAGCGAGGGACGGCAGAACAGGACAGTGGCATTGAGCATGGCTTCGTCGGTATCTTCAGATCACGGCGGGCAGGTGCGTCGAGCACGTCGGCGGCTGGAGGTGCGGCCAATGAACAGTAGCCGTTAGTTGCGTTTTTCGTTAATGGCTAGGGACTTGGGGGAAGAAGAGAAAGAAGTTGGGGGTTTTATTTGAAATTTCTGAAACAGTTACTAGTGGGACACGTGGCGCCACCTGATTAGACCGAAAAACTTTCTGAAATTCCACTTTGGCCAAAAATTTTAAAAAGATTCTTTCATTTTAATGTCTCCTTAATTACACTTTTGTCTCTGGTTTGTAATTTCTTTTCATTTTTACTCCAAATGCATCTAGACTTTATTTTGTCTAGGTTTAATACTAACAATTTAATTTAAAACAAATTTGAAAATATAGAATTACTAAAATACCATTGAATTAAAATTACTTAATTACCCTTACAAAATTTAGGATTTTACAATTGCTACTCAAAAAACTATCATATCTATATTTTAACATGGAAAAAAAAAAAAAGAAATTAGCATGTCAAATTTCGTATATTATGCCAAAACCTTTTGTGGGTAGGAGCCTCGGGCTCTAAGAATCTCAATAATGATTGAACTCCTGCGGCCTTGCTACGTTTAACACTATGTCTTTTAGCAAGGAAGTTAATTTTTTTTCCTAAGAAAAGTCAATTTATGGATTATTATTAATTAAAGGGTGAAAAAATAGAAAAATTATAAATAATTTACAAAACAGAACTTTTATTTAATGAAACATTCAGAATTTCAAAATTAACCTAACTCAACCTTGGTTAAAAATTTCAGACCATGTTGAAAATGACAAAGTGAACAAGGCATGATTGGAGATGACCAACCATGTTTGAATGTGGTAAGAAATTTTCAACTGCCAGTAGAAAAGTAGTCAAAAAGATTAGGATTGACAGTCGAACAAGTTCGATCATAGTTGAAAATTTTCAACTTAATCAGACGAAAGTATAACCGATATCGAAATCAAGGATCAGGATCAACGATAGTGGCGTAGTGCTACAGATGGCGGTGTAGTAGAAATAGTACGAGAAAAATGTATTTTAGGTTTTATTAGAGAATATGATATTAAAGTAATTTTTGAATGTGTGACATAATAATGAGAGTTAATTTTGATATTATTTATAGATGAGTTTTTTTTTTTTAATTATGAGAATCTTAGTAGATCCACTGGATGTATATACCCTTTGATTATGAAAAAGAAGAAAAGACATTTTTCCGGGGAAAAAAAAAAGTAGGAGAAGAGAAGCTTGCCATAGAGGGTTCAACCTCCTCCAAATAAAACACGAGAGAAAGAGGTGTAGTGTTTGGTTCAATGACTTTCCTCCAACCCTTCTTTTGCAAACTTACATCATTTTTTCCCTTAATTCCCCTTATGTATCTTTTGTTGAGATGAAAAATTGCCAAAAATAACCCTATAAAGCTCAGCTAGATTCGATCGAGATGGCCTAATGGTTATGTCGACCAGATGGCTACTTGAGTTCAATGTGGTCCGATCAAGCTAACGAAGATTTTCTTCATTTCCACGATTTTCATGTCAGAAAATTGTCAAAACAAACTTCAAATCAACTAAAATGTGTTAATTTTGGGATTGAAGCTTCTAAATATTAAAAAAAAAACTTATAATGTAAATAATTTTCAGCTCACCCAAACATCAAATCCTCATTTTTTTTAATAAAAGAAAAGAATTGTATGATTTGGGATAATTGAGAGTCTTCATAGAATGGACATAATCGGAAAATCAAAGTTTCAATAAAGAGAATGCTATTGAGAAAAATAACAGTTTTAAAAGATTATGGAACAAAATAAAATCTCATTTAACGAAACAGTAAGGGATAACTTTTATCATTGGTAAAGAGAAGAATAAATTAATAAGAAAGAAAGGCAATTTATGACGTCATTAATATTGACCTCTACAATCAACATTAATATCATTAATTTAATAAACTTAATTGTCAAATCCCTAGCCATGGTCTCTTTAATTATCTAAACCTTTGTGAAAAAAATCAAAAGGTGGTATCATGTAGCGTTGTTAATAGCTAACTTAGCTGGTCTAAAACGTCAATCTGTAAACTAAACTACAGGTGTGATTTGACCAATCTGCCAAATTGTGCGATATGTATTTATCAACTCAAACCGGTCAAACTGCACCTATATTTTGCGATTCAATTTGAGCAATTTTCACAATTTTCACAATATAAATATTAAACCAAATATATTCTAAATAATACATAAAAGAGCAGTCTTAACACAGTCTACATAGTTAAACAAAAAATAACATAATTAAAGCTTACAATGAAATCAAAAGTTCTAGTTATTTAGAACTTAAGTTAAATCCAAATCGAAATATAAGAGCAATCTTAAAGTCTAGAATATCTTAAATAAATTACAATACAATCATAGAACTTAAGTATGATAGCTTAATAATAATAATAATAACAATAAAAACTTCAAATTTTAACTTAAGAAGATGCGAAAATAAATTTATGTTACACATATAAAAAAAATACACATCATAAGTACATATCGTAATAAAACCTACAAAATATGTATACATTACAATATATATATATATATATAACTATTTATAAAAAAATTTATTTCAGCGGTCTGGTTTAAAACCGAGTATTTTTTTGTAATTTGCAAACCAAATCAAATTGTTCAGTTGCTATTTTTCTAATTTGTCAGCATCCACAAATGTATTATAACTGTGCGGATTAAGTTGGATTAGTCTAAATAGGACAATTTCCGTAGTTTCCTATTATCATGTACTCCACAGAGTTATGGTATATATATATATATATATATATATATATTTATATATGAATATTGCTCCCTGCTAATTATACTCTAATGTACCTAAGATGGCAAGGTTAGAGCATTTTGATATGAACTAGCTCCTTAACAAATCACATTATATAGAACACAAAAATGAGTCAACTAAATCACTCAATATTTAGATAATTGTGTTTAGATGCTTTATTAGCTAGGGAAATTTAGTTTACAATAATGGCGCTTACTGCTTGAAACGCAATTTCACTTGCTCCTTTTCAATACACATATTTGTGTGCTTATATCTCTATCTAAAGTCAAATACTTCTTTGAATAGAGACTCATCAATAGCTATCGAGATAGACTACACAACAATTCACTAAGCTAAACTTGTACTAATATTTAAACACAACATATATGTATCCTACTATTTTAAGGGGCTTTTTTAATATATAACATATTTCAAAGTTTAAGTTTTCAAATATAGCAACTAATTGAAAACTTTACAAATCTAGCAGTTTTCAATCCTAAATATCCAAATAAATACCCTTAAAGTTTTATTGAAATAAGTAAACCAAAGAAAAGTTAAAACATTGATATTCTCTTTAGTTTTATTTCCAACCAAAGTGGAGATATAAAACATATTGCAAATTAACCAAAAGTAGAAACAAAGCAAAGTGAATTGGAAATAAAAAAAATATAGAAAATCAACCTCCAAATCGACAATTGGCAAATCAATGACATCGACGTAGCTCAAATCATATTGTTGAGCAGCAAGATGAGGGTACCGATGATGACAATTCCAAAAGAATGCTCGAGGAACTTATATCACTAGTGGCGAAGGTCATCATCATCGTCGCTGCGTCGTCCAACTTTGTGGACGGAGAATTCACAGCCAAATAAGGTATTCCGAGCTTATCATTGTGATCATTAATGGTGTCCGTATGAAAATCTCGTCGTAGCTATTTGGAATCAACAATTTTCTCTTTCATGGCCATGCCAGTCGAGCTTGAAGTCAATCATTGCAACTCTTGCATTTTGTTATAACTCTCACATTGCTATCTCTTACTTCTCTTTCTAAAACTCTCTATCTCTCTTTGCCTTTTGCAGAATTTCTTGAGAGAGCAAGTGAGAGAGTGGGAGATCCAAGAGGTATGTTAAGAAGGGAAGTCAAAAAGGCGAGCTGGTAATTTAATAAGCATGTAAGGCTTCTTTTTCCTTTTCTTTTTTTTTTTTTTGAATAAAATTTAATTAACAATAACTATAAGAAAAGGGTGTGGTTGGCTATTACTGTTTAAAAAAAAAAAAGATGATCAACTAGTTTCAATTCTAGTTATAGGGAAGATAGTAAACTGATTTCTAAGTTTAATTATCAATTAGTTTATATTAAACTAGTCTAAGAAAAAAAAAATTTATATTAAACTAGTCTAAGGAAAAAAAAAACAGAAAAAGAAAAAGATATTTAATGAAGATAATCAACTTTTTTTATAATAATAATAAAAAAAGATTATAAGGTTAAAGGATGAAGTACCCTATAATCTTGGATGATGGATCTACCTGCGTTGATTAGTAGATTCTTTTCAAAGTGGATTGCTAATAAACCGCCGACTATCGTAGTGGTAGCAACTCGAATATAAGACCTCTTTGTTGAGGAAATGAGTACTTGACCACCTTGTCTGTTAGCATGATGGTATAAAGGTAATCAATTAGTGTCATTTTTAAGAATAAAGAAATTAGTTAACTAGTTTCAATCTTATGTTGATGGAAAATAGCCAATTAGTAAATAAATATAATTTTCAACCAGTTTATAATTATTAATTAGATAATAATCAACATCTAATGGAAAAATAGTCAACTAGAAAATAAGTGATATTCTCGACTACTTTATTATTATTATCTAGTTGATAATCAACTAGTTTCAAAGAATAAATAGTCGAGTAGTAGATAAATGTAATTTAAAACCAAGTTGATAATCAACTAGTTTGAGAAGGAAATAGTCAACTAGTTCATAAATTTAATTTTCAACAAATTTATAATAATAAACTAGTTGATAATCAAATGGCATGGGAAAAGAAAATAGTCAACTTGCATGATTTGAAAATAGACATATTTTTTATTATATAAACTTTTATAATTGTAAATAGGGATAATTATAAAAAATATCCTGAAGTTTAAATGTTCTAAAATTTAAATCCTGAAGTTTGGACTCTACAAAATAATATCCTGAGATTAAGGATTTCTGAAATTAATACTTTGGATAGATTTTTTGACCAATTTTAGAAACGAAAAAATAATAATATTTTCTATTAAAATTAGATTAATCCATTTTATTCATCTTAATTTTGAGGATATTATTGTATTTTATCAGTTAAAAGTATTCAAAAAGTCAACACAGGATATTAATTTTCAGAAATTCTTAATCTATTATTTTGTAGAGTCCAAATTTTAGGATTTTTTTTTTTGCAGTTATTCCTTGTAAATATATTTTTGTGTGTGCTACTAGTAAAATGTGATATTACCCATCACACTTTATAATCCTAATTTTTTCTAAGATAAAATGTCTCATTGTCATTTCACACAAAAAAAAAAGTCCCCTTGTCATGAGATTGAGTACATTATATAAAGCTAGACTTCATAATTGGACGCAACTAGATAAAATTAATTATATTCTAATTATTTAGGGAAAGATGCTAGTTACCGAATCAACTCTAATTTTTAAATAATTTCATTAAATAAAAGGTAAATTGTAAAAAAAATAACCACGAAATTTGGATGTTTTAACTTAATAATTGGACGCAACTAGATAAAATTAATTATATTCTAATTATTTAGGGAAAGATACTAGCCGCTGAATCTACTCTAATTTTTAATTAATTTCATTAAATAAAAAGTAAATTATAAAAAAATACATGAGATTTGGATGTTTTAAAATTTAAACTTTAAAGTTTAAACTTTAAGAATTTCTGAAAAATAATACCCTGAGTTGGCTTTTCAAATAATTATAACCGGTAAAATATAATAATATCCTCAAAATTAAATAGAATAATGGAGAGTAATATTATTTTAATAGATGATAATATTATATTTTTATTATTAAAATTGGTCAAAACACTCGACTTTTAAGATTTTTTTTAATTCACCCTCAAATAATATATACATATATATATAGCACTAATTCAGTAGGTATTTTTTATTACCAATATATAAGTATTATTTTGACTAATGAAAATTTATCAGGTATATTTTTTTATATTAAAAAGTAAGAAAAAGAAAAAAAATATTAATGATACACGTCTTTTTATATATCTCATTATAGCTATTGGATTACTATTAGACGATGATCCAACGACTAAAAAAAATATTTACACATAAGTAAAAAAAATACATACTGGATTGACAATATATATATATATGATAATACTATGTGTACCAAAATTTTTATCAAATTTATCATGTATATTCTTTTATATTTAAAAGTAAGAAGAAAAAAATAATAATACACGTCTTTTTATATATTTCATTATAACCGTAAAATTACTATCAAATAATGATTTAACGACTAAAAGAAAATACCTATATACAGATTAAAAAAAAATATCTACTGAATTGACAATATATATATATAATATATATATATATGGTAATAATTTTTTACTAAATTTTTAATATCAATATATATAATATATGAATCGACAATATTCATATAATTAACTCATTTTTAGCAAGTTTTAATACACTAAAATACTGCCAACCCATATAAGATCCCTGGCAGATTCACTTCCTTATTATTCTATGGTCACGCAACCCACGCATGAATTTTTTTATTTACAAAAAATACACAATGCGTTACATCCATCAAATAATTAAAATCAGTCTATCAAATAACATTTCTGGTTCCGCTCCCACTGCTGTAACTAACTAAACACACACGATGGCCGACGAAGCCGAAGCTCCGATGCTTGTCAACGGCGCCGTCGACGGTGCCGTTGACTACAAAGGCCGTCCGGCTTCGAGATCAGACTCCGGTGGTTGGAGGTCAGCTGGTTTTATCATAGGTGAAGACGAAAATTTAAATTAAAAAAAGACGAAAACAAAAGAAAAATGCAATTTATGATGTCATCAATGGAGGTACGCGAAAATTTAAGTTCCGATTGAATTGAACTGAGATGTCCGTACAGGTGTGGAGGTTGCGGAGAGGTTCGCCTTCTATGGGATTGGGTCAAACCTCGTAAGCTTTCTGAGTGGGCCCCTCGGGCAGTCGACGGCGGCCGCCGCGGCCAACGTCAATGCTTGGAGCGGAACGGCGTCGTTGCTGCCTCTGTTGGGAGCATTCGTGGCCGATTCTTTTCTCGGGCGCTACCGCACCATCGTTGTCGCTTCTTTGCTTTATATTTTGGTATGTTGTTCTGATTTAGAAAATATTGAAAATATTGCTTTGTCGAGTTTCCAAGAGTAATATTAGTCGCTCCACTGAATTTTTTCCTGAAGAAAAATATAAAGAAGAAATTTAATTAAAGTTTTCTAATTTGACTAGTATGGTAGTTTCTTCAGTCAAATATGTTCTGGGGCTCTCAGGGAACTTGGAAGTGTATCATTTTACTAGAGAACCACGCGAGTTTAATTAGAAGCAATACTTGCTTTCCAAAAAAAAAAAAGAACAAAAAATAGAAGCAATAGTATGGGCACGCGACGCAGAACACATGAGACTTAATTTATGAGTCTTAATTATTACCGGTGGAATATAATCAATACATTGGGTGTCAGTCTTACATAAAATGTAATAATAATTAAGTAATATTAGACTAATACATGATATTGTGTTGAATATTATAGTTCTTTAAGATTGTTTAACATTGTTACTTTTTAATTAGTGTGACCTTTAGCTGATATTTTCCTTAAAAAAATTAGATATTATTGAATAGAAGAAAGTGTTACAACTTGTTTACAATGTCAGAAATGTCAGAAACCCAATCAGGACTCTGTCAAGCGAGCTAGAACAACCCATCTCTAGAAGAGCCTTCTTGGCTAAAGAATGAGAAACACTATTACATGACCTGGAAGAATATGACACTAAATGTACAAAATTCTCTGAATATCATCGACCAAATTTACCACAAGCTGACAATCAGTTTCAATGAAAGAAGGAAAAAGACCAGCTTCTTAATTACATTAAAGATGGGCTAATGATTTTTTTTTTTTTAAAAAACAAAATTGGGAAAAAGATTAAAAAAAAAAAAAAAGTTACTTTAGAAACCAAGCACTTTAGACCATGACACTGAAGAAAATGAGTCACTCAAAAAAAAAAAAATGTAAAAAAAAAAATAACAAATCATTTCTTATATGCTTGCTTGCTCAGCCATTATTTATTTATTTTCCAAGAATTCTTTTACCTTTTTTTCTGGGCAGCTTAAGGTCCATTGTAGACTTGCCGTTTGTTAGAACAACAGATTTCGCAAGTAGTTAATTTTGATCATCTGAGAAAGAAAGGTATTTAAATTGTTGACATTTTTACATCAAAAATATGTAATTAAAGACAGAACTTAAATTTGTATGCTATTTTTCTTTCATTTGGAACAAACTATTGAGAAGTGCTACTAATTATTCGTTTGCAAAATTGGACTGCTACTAATCCGACGACATCATTTCTTAATTTGGATGACAGGGACTCGGTTTGTTGACTCTGTCCGCTGTTCTGCCTTCTCTAGTTGGTTCCCAGTGCAAAAGCAACGACACTAGGGCCTGTTCTCCTGCTCAGGCTCAAGTAATATTGTTCTTCTTTTCTTTATATCTAGTGGCAGTTGGGCAAGGTGGACACAAGCCATGCACTCAAGCTTTTGGAGCCGATCAGTTTGATGGTCAAGATCCAGAAGAGTGCAAAGCCAAAAGCTCATTCTTCAATTGGTGGTTTTTTGGTGTGTGTGCAGGTGCTACTGTAACAACGTTGATCTTAAGCTACATACAAGATAATCTAAGCTGGGCTCTTGGATTTGGGATTCCTTGCGTTGCAATGGCCATTGCATTTGTTGTTTTCTTGTTTGGAACTACAACTTATAGGTATAGCATTACACAAAATGAAAAAGGTCCCTTTGTTAGAATCACTAGTGTGCTTGTTGCAGCATTTAGGAACTGGCGACAAACTCCCTCGAATATGGCCTCTGATGAGGAATCTCGTGGGTTCCTGCCTGACCAAAGCTCTGAACATTTCAAGTAAGGGACTCGGCTTTCCGTATTTTCTTAAAAGTCTATAACCGGAAAAAAAAAAAAACCATAAGACAAAACCTACATCCGGCTACTTTGAAGAGAATTTTAAAAAAGCCTGAAATGTCCTTTTTTTTTTTTTTTTTTTTTTTTTTCCCTAATATCCTACACTTAGATTGATTAAAACGTTCGAAATAATGAAACAAAGGCTTCCATGAAGTTGGCTTAATCGATTTATTTGCACTATATCAATGTGTTCCTGAATATCTTAAGCTTTTTCCATATAGACAGACCGAGTGGACTTTTCTTAATTTGCCTTGATTTGATAATTTCAGTTGCTGACTCAAATCAAGCTCCTCTAATGTATTTTGAATTTTATACCCATGCAGATTCCTTAACAAAGCCTTGCTTGCACCAGATCATTTGAAGGAAGATGATTCTGTTTGTAGCGTAGCCGAGGTTGAAGAAGCAAAGGCTGTACTAAGGCTTGTTCCAATATGGGGAACGTGCTTGATATACGCAATTGTGTTTGCACAGTCCTCAACTTTCTTTACAAAGCAAGGGCCACCATGGACAGAACGGTTGTCTCAGGCTTCAAAATTCCACCTGCTTCACTTCAATGCTTTATCGGTCTTGCCATTATTATCATAATTCCTATCTACGACCGCATTTTTGTTCCAATTATTCGTGTTTTCACCGGAAATCCATCTGGCATCACAATGCTACAAAGAATAGGAATTGGAATTTTCTTATCTGCTTTGTCTATGGTAGTTGCCGCTTTAGTTGAAATGAAAAGGCTCAAAACTGCTCGAGAGTATGATCTAGTTGATAAGCCAAGTGCGACAGTCCCAATGAGTGTGTGGTGGTTGGTACCTCAGTATTTCATATTTGGATTAGCTGATGTTTTCACTCTGGTTGGCCTGCAAGAGTTTTTCTATGATCAAGTCCCTACAGAGTTGAGAAGCATAGGACTCGCACTTTATCTTAGCGTAATTGGTGTTGGAAGCTTCTTAAGCAGCTTTCTAATCTCTGTCATTGAGAAAGCAACTGGTGGAGATGGTCACAATAGCTGGTTTCCTAATAACTTAAACCGAGCTCACCTTGATTACTTTTATTGGTTAATTGTTGGACTCAATGCAATAGGATTTGTTGCTTTCTTGCTTTTTGCAAGACTTTACATTTACAATAGAAGTACAGTATAAAGGATCTCTCCTACCCCTGTTTGTAATTAGCCAGAAACTTTAAAATAAAAAGGAAGTTGTCACCAAATATTACATAGTAAATTTAAGTTTTTAGATTGCACATTTAAAATTAATAGCAACTGTAAAAGTTTACTACTAATCTGCAAGGACTGACTGGGACTTTTCAAGAATAATAGTTTCAGGAAAAAAAAACTATTTGTGAAGTAGAAATTGAATAAAAGATTTAAGAACTAACTCTAGATCAACATCTAATTTCATGAGGTTCAAATATCCATTGAAACCCGTCACATTCCGGGCCATGCTATACCACTCTCTTTGTCACCCTCTCTCTCTCTCTCTCTCTCTCTCTCTCTCTCTCCGGGTACAATGAAACAAAGTCCCCTGCTTTTCCTGTACCACCACAAACATTTCAAAAACACTTTCTTTTTTGGAAAAAAAAAAATGCAATTGAATTATGAACCAATTTTGTTGGCCTCGAAATGATGAAATTAGTGAATGCCATAAATGCAAGGCTGAGAGAGATGTGTGACTTCTGAAGGAGGAGCCATGAGCAGCTATATAGGCTTCGCCGGAGTAAGAGCCTCAATTCTTGAAAATGACTTCAAAAGAGAGAGAGAGAGAGAGAGAGAGAGAGAGAGAGAGAGAACAGAAGCAAGGAATTAAATGATGACTTGAAAATAAAGGAGGAGAAGAACGAGGCATTGTTTTTTTTTTTTCAAAAAAAAAATTATTTATTTTAGAAAATTAAAAAAGAAAAATCAGAGAGAGAAAGAGAAAAGAGGGAATATCTGAGAGAGAAGGGAAGTGATTTTAGGGAGATTCATGGCTTGAGAAAGCAAAGCAAAAGCTTTACATAACCGTGTTTAGATGTTTAATTAGCTAGTGAAATTTAGTTTACAATAAT
The DNA here is from genome assembly GCA_002914805.1 of Parasponia andersonii. Classification (NCBI taxonomy): domain Eukaryota; kingdom Viridiplantae; phylum Streptophyta; class Magnoliopsida; order Rosales; family Cannabaceae; genus Trema; species Trema andersonii. The sequence goes on from JXTB01000301.1 coordinate 487,443, forward strand.
GGTGCTTACGGCTTGAAATGCAATTTCACTTTGTCCTTTTTAATACACTTATATTTGTGTACTCGTGTCTCTGTCTAAAATCAAAAACTTCTTTAAGCGAATAAAAAAATCAAACACTTCCATGAATAGAGATTTATTATTTCCGTTGAAATAGATCACAGGACAATCTATTAAGCTAAATTTGTATTAACCGAATATTTAAACGCAGCAAGTACGTATCCTACTAATTTAAAGGCTTCTTTTATGTATAACATTTTCAAAGTTTAAGTTTTCAAATATAGCAGCTAATTGAAAACTTTACAAGTCTAGCAATTTTCAATGCAAAATGTCCAAATAAATTTCCTTCAAGTTTTATTGAAATAAATAAATGAATAATATCATTTTTATACTTTGTATTTTGACACTTTATTTAAATTGTATATTGTGTTTTGATTATTATTAATATTGACCCTTAGATTTGAAATCTATTAAAAATTTATATTATGATTCTAATTTAAAGTAGTTAATTTACCAAAATATCGTTTAAAAGACTGAAAATAAACCATATAAAAACTAATCCGAGAATAAATTTATTAAATCTAAATTAATATCAGTATATAAATTTATAATAAATATTAAATTTATGAGTCAATAATGATAATAACTAAAACCAAAATATAAAGTATAACGGAACAAAATATCAAAATACAAGATATAAAAATGATATTATCACGTAAATAAATCAAGGAAAAACTAAAATATTGACTTTCTCCTCATTTTTCTTCCCAACAAAAGAAGAGATAGAAAACACATTACAAATTAAATTAAAAATAAAAAAATAGAGCATCAACCTCTCAATCTACAATTGGCAAAGCAACGAAGTCGACGTGGCTCAATTCATATTGCTTGAGCAGCAAGATGAAGGCACCAGTGAGGACGATTCCAAAAGAACGCTCGGGGAACTTATATCACTAGCGGCAGAGGTCAACATCATTGCTGCTGCGTTGTCCAACTTTGTGGAGAATTCATAGCCAAACGAGATATTCCCAGCTCATCATTTAATGGTGTCGGTACAAGAATCTCGTCGTAGCTTTTTGGAGTCAATAATTTTCTCTCTTGGCCATGCCAGTCGAGCTTGAAGTCAATCACTGTGACTCTTGTATTTTGTTTAAACTCCTCCATTTCTATCTCTCATTCTCTCTCTAAATCTCTCTATCTTTGCCTTTTGCAAATTTCCTGAGAGAAAGTGGGAGATCCAAAAGGTATGTTGAGAAAGGATGTAAGGAAGGAGAACTGGTAATTTAATAGACGGATAAGGTTTCTCTTTCCTTTCCCTTTTTTTTTTTTTTTTTTTTTTGAATACAACTTAATTAACAATAACTAAACTATTTCGGTTTTAAAAAAAAGATAATCAACTAATTTCAATCCTAAATAATAAATATAGGGAAGATAGTTAACTGATTTCCAAATGTAATTATCAACGAGTTCATATTAAATTAGTTTAAGAAAAAAGAAAAAGATATTTAATAAAATAATTAATTAGTTTCATTTCTAAGAGTAAAGAAAATAGTTAATTAGTTTAAATTTTATATGGAAGGAAAATAGTCGACTAGTAAATAAATATAATTTTTAACTAATTTATAATTCTAATCTAAATGATAATCAATTAGTATAATAAGAAAATAGTCGACTAATCGATAAATAAAATTCTCAACTAATTTATAACGATAAACTAGCTGATGATCAACTAGTCTAAAAAATATATAATTAGTAAATAATTATAATTTTCTAGTAAATTTATAATCAACTAGTTTAAAAAGAAAATAGTCAATTAGTTGATAAATTTAATTCACAACAAGTAATGATAAACTAGTTAATAGTGAACTGGTAAGAAAAATTGTCAATTGGTATGATTTGGGAAAAGAGCATATCTGAAAATTTATTATAAAAACTGCCGATTGGTATGATTTGGGGAAAGAGCATAATTATAAATTGTTTTAGTAGGTGCCAATATTAAAATGTGACGTTACTCGTCACAATTTACCCTAATTTTTTCCCAAGATAAAATGTCTCAATGTGGTACTGCATTATATAAACTCAGACTTCTCCATAATAGGACACAACTAGATGATGAAAGATGCCCGCTACCGATCGAACTGTTATTGTCTGCCTCTAATTTTTAATTATTTATTATTTCATTAAATAAAGTATTTATATGTCAAATTTTAATGTGAGACTCACGATGGATCATCCCCACCTGATTCACATTCTTATTATTCTATTGTCACGCAACCAACGAACGACTTTTTTTTATTATAAAACACACACACGCTTTAATGCGTTACATCCATCAAATAATTAAAATCAGTCTATCAAATAACATTTCTGGTTCCACTCCCACTGCTGTAACTAACTAAACACACACGATGGCCGACGAAGCCGAAGCTCCGATGCTAGTCAACGGCGCCGTCGACGGTGCCGTTGATTACCAAGGCCGTCCGGCTTCGAGATCAGACTCCGGTGGTTGGAGGTCAGCTGGTTTTATCATAGGTGAAGACGAAAATTTAAATCAAGAAAAGACGAAAACAAAAAAAAAATGCAATTTATGATGTCATCAATGGAGGTACGCGAAAATTTAAGTTCCGATTGAATTGAACTGAGATGTCCGTACAGGTGTGGAGGTTGCGGAGAGGTTCGCCTTCTATGGGATTGGGTCAAACCTCGTAAGCTTTCTGAGTGGGCCCCTCGGGCAGTCGACGGCGGCCGCCGCGGCCAACGTCAATGCTTGGAGCGGAACGGCGTCGTTGCTGCCTCTGTTGGGAGCATTCGTGGCCGATTCTTTTCTCGGGCGCTACCGCACCATTGCTGCGGCTTCTGTGCTCTATATTTTGGTATGTTAATTGTATTGACGTAGAAAATATTGAAAGTAATATTATTCACTGCACTGGAATTTTTTCCGATGAAAAACGTAAAAAGAAGAAATTTAATTAAAGTTTTCTGATTTTGACTAACATGGCAACGGTAGTTTCTTTAGTCAAATGTGTTTTTTCAGAATTTTTTGGGTTCTCTGGGAACTTGAAAGTGTATTAAGATGGGCACATGTCTGCTATTGATTGAGTATCATGTGAGCTACTGTCATCGATAAATTGAATCCTACGAGAATTTTATCACAAATGTAATAATGTGTAATCTTTTCTATAATTCTATAATTCTCGTTAGATAACATTATTTGGTTATGCATAAAAGTCCTTAAATTAAAAATAAATTATTTATAAAATAATAAAATTTTTTATTATAAAATAAAATAATTTATTATGATTTCTAAGATATTATATTTTTGTTTGTTTTATTTTTTAGAATGAATTTTAGATAGGTATCACTTAATATTCATATGTTTTAATAATTTTAAAATAATTTTCACTTAATAGAATTTAATTCCAGAAATAATTATTTTATTAAATATTAAAATAATATCAAACATGAAAATGTATTGAAATATTTATTCTGACCTAAAAATTATCTCTTACAAATAAACACCACTTTAGCATTATTCTTTTACTCGTGACTCTAGTGTATTTTTGTTTTTTTTTTCTTTTTAAAAATTGGTTTTTATTGAATAGAAGAAAGTCAAATGTTTTTTTTTTCAATGCAAGAAACCCAATCAAGGACTGACTCGAGCTAGATAGAACTTCCTGTCTCTACAAAAGTCTTTTCGGCTAAAGAATGAGAAACATTATTATATGGACCGGAAGAATATTACACTAAATGTACAAAATTCTCTGAATATCATCGACAATTAACAATTAAACTATCCTCTAGTAAAGAAACAGATTCACCATTGACCAAATATACCACGTGCTGACAAAACAAGGAAAAAGGACAGCTTCTTAATTAGTTTAAGATAGGCTAAAAATGATTTTTTTTTTTTCCCATTATTTTCCTCTAAACGAAGCACTTTAAACCATCGCGCCGAAGAAAAGAATTAAGTCAAAAAACTTAAAAAAAAAAAATAATAGAAGGTGAACTATTAAAAAATATTTTGAGATTAAAATTTTTTAAAAATTAATATTTTAAACTGATTTTTTTTGACTAATTTTAGTAATGAAAAAAAATACTAATTTTAGTAACAAAAAAATAATAATATTTTTCACTAATATCATATTAATTTTTATTATTCTTAATTTTGAGGATATTATTATCTTTTATCGGTTAAAATTAACTCAAGATATTAATTTTCAAAAATTCTTAATCACGTTGTATTATTTTGCACGGTCTAAAATTCAGAATTTAAATAGTAAAATATCCAAATTTCAGAATTTTTTTACAATTCACCCAGAAAAGAATGTGAACAAAATGTTATAAATCATTTCTTATATGCTTAGCCAGTATTTTAGAAGAATTCTTTTACCTTTTATCTGGGCAGCTTGAGTCCGAAGTAGACTTGTTTGTCAGCACAACTCATTTCGAAAGTAGCTAATTTTAATCATCTGGGAAGGCAGAGGTTTTAAATTGTTGACCTTTTTACATCAAAAATATGTAATGAAAGACAGAACTTAACTTGCACGCTATTTTCCTTTCTTTTGTAACAAACTATTGATAAGTGCTACTAATTATTCGTTTGGAAATTTGGACTGCTACTAATCCTTGCCTCGAATTGGAATGGATAACAGGGACTTGGTCTGTTGACTCTGTCCGCTATTCTGCCTTCTCCTGTTGGTTCCCACTGCGAAACCAATGACATCACGGCCTGTTCTCCTGCTCAGGCTCAAGTAGTATTGTTTTTCCTTTCTTTATATTTAGTGGCAGTTGGGCAAGGTGGACACAAGCCATGCACTCAAGCTTTTGGAGCCGATCAGTTTGATGGTCAAGATCCAGAAGAGTGCAAAGCGAAAAGCTCATTCTTCAATTGGTGGTATTTTGGTGTTTGTGCAGGTGCTACAGTGACAATATTTATCTTAAGCTACATACAAGATAATATAAGTTGGGCTCTCGGATTTGGGATTCCCTGCATTGCAATGGTCATTGCATTAGTTGTTTTCTTGCTTGGAAATAAAACTTACAGGTATAGCATCAAACAAAATGGAAAAGGTCCTTTTGTTAGGATCACTAGTGTGTTTGTTGCAGCATTTAGGAACTGGCGAAAAACTCCCTCAGATATGGCCACTGATGAGGAATCTCGTGAGGTCCTGCCTGACCAAATCTCTGAACAATTCAAGTAAGGGACTTGGCTTTCTGTATTTTCTTAAGACTGTATGACCAAAAACAAAAAAAAAAAAGAACAAACAAAAAGAAAACCTGCATCGGACTATATCAATGTGTTCCTGAATATCTTAAGCTTTTTCCATATAGACAGACCGAGTGGACTTTTCTTAATTTGCTTTGATTTGATAAATTTCGGTTGCTAACTCGAATCAAGCTCTTCTAATGTATTTTGGATTTTATACTCATGCAGATTCCTTAACAAAGCCTTGCTTGCACCAGATCATTTGAAGGAAGATGATTCTGTTTGTAGCGTAGCCGAGGTTGAAGAAGCAAAAGCAGTTCTTAGGCTTGTTCCAATATGGGGGACATGCTTGGTATATGGTGTTGTCTACGCACAAGGCTCAACTTTCTTTACAAAGCAAGGGGCCACCATGGACAGAACGGTTGTCTCAGGCTTCAAAATTCCACCTGCTTCACTTCAATGCTTTATCGGTCTTGCCATTATTATCATCATTCCTATCTACGACCGCATTTTTGTTCCAATTATTCGTGTTTTCACCGGAAATCCATCTGGCATCACAATGCTACAAAGAATAGGAATTGGAATTTTCTTATCTGCTTTGTCTATGGTAGTTGCCGCTTTAGTTGAAATGAAAAGGCTCAAAACTGCTCGAGAGTATGATCTAGTTGATAAGCCAAGTGCGACAGTCCCAATGAGTGTGTGGTGGTTGGTACCTCAGTATTTCATATTTGGATTAGCTGATGTTTTCACTCTGGTTGGCCTGCAAGAGTTTTTCTATGATCAAGTCCCTACAGAGTTGAGAAGCATAGGACTCGCACTTTATCTTAGCGTAATTGGTGTTGGAAGCTTCTTAAGCAGCTTTCTAATCTCTGTCATTGAGAAAGCAACTGGTGGAGATGGTCACAATAGCTGGTTTCCTAATAACTTAAACCGAGCTCACCTTGATTACTTTTATTGGTTAATTGTTGGACTCAATGCAATAGGATTTGTTGCTTTCTTCCTTTTTGCAAGATCTTACATCTATAATAGAAGTACAATATAAAAGTTATCGCTCCTATCATTGTTTGTAATTAGTAAGAAACTTTAAAATAAAAAAGATGTTGTCAGCAAATATCACATAGTAAATTTAAGTTCATTCAGTTGTAAAAAAGTTGACTACTAATCTGCGAGGACTGACTGGGATTTTTCAAGAATAATAATTTGTGAAGTAGAAATTAAATTAAAGATATAGGAACTAACTCTAGATCAACATCTAATTTCCTCAGGTTCAAATATCCATTGAAAACCATCACATTCGTTTCCATGCTATGCCACTCTCTGTTACCCTCTCTCTTTAGAACAAACTATTAAAGCAGCGCGTGCCAGCGGTCGATCGGAATCAGAATCGATCAACCGGAAAAACTGGGAACAAACAATCACGTAAAAACTCAAGAACAGCAAAACGAAGAGAAAAATAACACCTAACAATTTATAGTGGTTCAGACCAAACTAGTATTGTTTAATCCTACATCCACTTTGACCTACGCCTCAAAGAAATTCACTATGGAAGAACCAAGATACGCCCTCAAGAAATTCGAGCTCCCAGTCTCACGTTACAGTTCTTTCCTTCACTATTCCAGATTTGTTTGGTTGTATTTATTGAGAACTAAAGATGATGCTTTTGTAAAATTTAAACATTGGAAAACTTTAGTTAAAAATCAAACAAATAATAAATTAAAGGCTTTAAGGACTGAAAATAGATTAGAATACTGTAATGATATCTTTGATCATTTTTGTAAAGAACGTGATAATCTTAGGCACAGTACACTTAGAAAAATACCTCAACAAAATGGATTAGCAGGTTAGATGCATTTTAATTAGTTATGGTTGTCTAAGTATTTCTGGGGAGAGGCTGTTATGACAGCAAGCTATTTGGTAACTAGGACACCTTCCACTACCATAGAATTTAAGACTCCAATAGAAATGTTGAATGGAAAACCAGCTGATTGTAAACTTTAGAATATTTGGCTGCACTGCTTTTGCTCACCAAAATGAAGGAAAGTTAGTGCTTAGATATACTGTGCTTTCCTACGGTATTCAGGAGTAAAAGGTTATAAGTTGTGGGTGAGAGATGCTCCTGGGGTTAAGATAATAATAAGTAGAGATATAATATTCAATGGAAATGAGATGTATACTGGTCAGATTTGTTGGAAAATGAGTTAAGAAATAAGTTTAGTTAATGAGCTTATCTTGCGTATTTTGTAAAGTCTAAATTTGTGTTATACAACTTATTTTTATGAATTATTATGAAGTTAAAAATTTAGTACGACTCACGTCTTATTGATAAAAGGTCTCGATGAATTCTTGTTTTTTTTATGAAGATATGGATCTTGTATATTCATATACTCAAAATGATGCACTGATGAATGAAAAATTGTTGCTCAAATATATACCATTAAAATAAAAAAATGAAAGTAAAATACTTGAGTCCCACATTAGTGGGAAATACTTAGATCAAGTGACACATATAGAATCAAATTTTATAATGGTAGAAATAATAATATCTATAAATGCTATCTCAAGTATGTGTAGGGTTGCAAATTATTAAGATCGGGCATGTGTGCTTGTACTTGCGGTCACAACTTTTTTCTTATTGCGTTCCAATTAATTTTTTCTTTCATTTTTAACTTATGTGCTTAATGCCTGAAATTGCAAGAAAACAAAACAACTTAGACTATAAGTGCCAAAAACTTCTTTCATTTTTTGGAAGTTTCGTTAAATGTTTTGTCAAGTGTAATAGCCAACATCTTTGTTGTTTGGATTGGCATGTTGTAATAGCCAACAATGATCATTATAAGATATTAACACATACAAGGTACATAATCCCTATTTCAGAAACTATAAAAGGAAACTTCCTCCACATCATTTTGCTCATCCAAAAATGTGAGTTTCATCTTCTCTCAAATTTTCTCTCTAGTTCTTTTTCCTATTGTTTAGAGTTTTTCAATTTCTAACTACAATTATTCGAGTGTCTAAGAAATTTCGTAGCTAGAATTCTTAGTTTTTTGGAGTTCATAGCAATCTAGTTCGAAGAGTAAAAGTGATGGTGCTTTACTTGCTACTCTTGTCGTTGTATCTTGGGAAACTGATACTTGCAATTTTTCAAGTATTCTACTAGAGAAAGCGAATAAGTTTTAAGGACTTTGTATGGTACACAGACCTTGATTATTTTATTTTGCAAGAAAACTTATTTTTTAAAGTACTGCTGAAATTTTGCTCAAGACTAGAACATGATAATTTTGGTAACATTATTTGTGAAATATTTTCTCATAAACGTTTGTAATCTTATATATTGCATATACTTATATATTATTATTTCTTACCAGACTAATCTTACAGGTACTAATATACAAGGAAGTCAAAACTAGCAACATCAACATAATATCACCTCAGATTATTATGAGTCTGAGGAAGAGTGTAAAATCCCAAATTTTGTAAGAGTAATTAAGTAATTTTGCTTTAAAGGCATTTTGGTAATTTTATATTTTTGAGTTAATTAAATACAAATCAGAAATAAATTTGGTATTGAACTTAGACAAGATAAAGTCTAAATACATTTGGGGCAAATGTGAAAAAGAAATTTCAAATTGGGGGTAAAAATGTAATTAAGGAGGGACTAAAATGAGAGAATCTTTTAAAATTGGGGCCAAAGTTGAATTTTAGAAACTCATTTTTCGGTCGAATCAGATTGTGCCACGTGACCCACTACTATAGTTTTTGAAAAATTGCATAAAAACCCCCTATTTTTCCTTTCTTCTCCACGGAAACCCCCCAAACACCACCGACGGTCCCTGTTCATCCGAGCCTCCACCACCCGCTGCCATGCCAGACGTACCCATCCACCGTGATAAGAAGACACCGACGAACCAGTGCCAGGTGCTGCCACTGTGAACTGCCGCCTCTCGCCAGAGAAATTGCAGCCAGAAATCGTGCCACCGAAACGGTTTTTCGCCTGCCGTGCCGTTGTCCAACGTCCGATCACCGCACCACCGCCACCGTTGGATTTGTCTCGACTCCAGCTTTGATTTCCAACCACTCTCAGCCTCCAGCTCATCTCCGGTGAGAAGTTGTGTATTGTAGCAATATTTTAATATTTAAAATTTGTGGTATTTTCATAATTATTTCAGAATTGAGTTATTTTTCCCTAGCAAATTATACCACGTGATAGAGGAGTTTGAAACATAAAATCTCATGATTTTTAAGTGTTAAAACGATAATCGAATGGTAGTTATTTATCAGGACGAAATTGTGGTATTTTTCTAAATATTTTTAAAATGTGGTATTTTTATAATGTTCGGATTTTTGAGCCCATTTAGTGTTCGAGACCTCAAAGCTGAGTTCTGACTTCGAATTTGGACTCAGTGAGGTCGGGATATGAAGTTTGAGATAAAATACCACTATTTTCCGAAGTGGCACGAAAATCAAGAAATAGCTCGTGATTTGCATCGTTTTGTGTGCCATGGGCCAGTCCCGTACTAGGACTCATTTCCAACAAACTTTATATCTAAACCAATATTTTTGGGTGTCCTGAATTTAGTGGTGACATCTGTTTCTCAATCCGAGATTCCGTTTGAAAAGTCAACTTTTCTAGTGAACGTGACAAGACTCGAACACAGCTGTCTGAACAACCCGGTGATCAATTAAGGATATTTCTAGCATTGTTAGCTTAGCATAATCACTATTTCGAGGTAAGGGATTCAATTTTTTTGTTTTCTATTATTTTTATTAAAATTGGAATTTATCTTGGAAAATGAAATTTTGTGATTTTATTAAATTGAATTATTTAAATAGTTATTTTAATGAACTATGAATTTGTGAAACATTATAGATTGCTCTAGATATTTTTAAATATGATTTTGTACAAATTTTATATTTGGAATTTGGTAAAACCATAGAAACTATTCTTTTAGATTTTAAAGTACAAAATGGATTTTAATTAAAAATCAGAGCATGTCTAGGATGTTAAACCACTGCATAGTTGTTTGAAACTATATATATTGTACATTTCATATGATCATGCATGAGAGTCATCTTTGACATCATGGTATTGTAGTAGGCGGACTAGTACACCCGCCTTCGGTGAGAGCCTGTAAACCCGCGCGGGGTTTGTATCCTGACTATCTCCATTCGGTAGGCGTAGGCATTCGGTGCTCCTCCGGTTCGGTAGGAGTTGACACATGGGTGTCCCTCCGGTTTTCAGAGATAGATGTCAGGCAGAGAGCACTCAATACATGTAGTATAAGTTGCTTTAGTTGTGATGAGAGGATGAGAACTCATGTGATGTGTTGATTTATGTGATGTGCACTATGCTTTGGTTTTCTATAAATGGTTTAAATCCTTAGTATTTATAGAAATGCTTTCCGGTACTACCAACCATGCAGATGTTTTGAGATTTATAAAAGATTTTCCCAAAAAGGGAAATTGAGTAACCTACTGGGCAATTTATGCTCACCCCTCTACTTTCTCCACAGGTGGTGTCCAATGTGATATTGGCGGTCAGCAAACATATTAGGAAGTTATCTTTTATTTGTAATTTGAAACTTGGTAATGCAAGATCCGTGTTTAAGTCTTGTTCAATAAGGGATATTACTAGCATTTTTAAGTGTGTTATTTTGAAAATATCTGTAACTATAAATGCTATTCTAGTATGATATTGAGGTGTGAATGATGTTGCTCAGTGATATAACTGAGAATTTAATTTTTCTTAAAATTTTTCAGTCTATATTTATTGGTGACTATAAACTGTGGAATAGATCCACTGGTAAAAAAAAAAAAAAATCAAATTTTCCATTCTGCCACTATCCCGGGTTTGGGTCTATGTGTTTGGGTCTTGATACAGAGCATCCTCCTCGACAAATTCAAGATATAACCAACGAACAACAATTACACCAGCAGCTGATGTAGAAGAAAACAAGACATTGATGAAGATAGTAGTGTTGATTCTTCTCCTGAACAAGAAAGTCCTACTGAATATCAGTTGACAAGAGATAGACAGAAAAGGACAATAAAGCCACCAACTAGATACGGTTTTGCTGATTTCATCTCATATGTCTTAGTTACAGCTCTTGATTACGAAGAAAGTGAACCAATCACTTATAAATATGTTGTAAACAACAAAGAAGCTGACAAGTGGATAGCTAAAACGACTGAAGAATTTAAGTCTACAGAAAAATCATACCTAGATTTAGTGAAGAAACCAGAAAATGTTTACTATTATGTCCCTATTTACTCCTCCTCAAAATTTTAACTCTTAAGTTTTACAAGTAACTGTTTACATAATTCAAGATTCGCTCACACTTGATAATTGAAATTTTGATTATATCTTTATTTTTTTATTGAAAAAAATCTAACTATATAATAATCATACTTATTTTGATGATAGAGTTTAAAAATAATAATCTATTCTCAATTTAATACATTTTTTCTTACTTACATTAAATTTAAGAACTCCAATTTTTTTTCTCTCAAGCTCAGTTTAGAACCCAAAATTTGGAGAAAAAAATGAAATAAAAGTCGTGGAAAAAGAAAGAAGACAATATTTTTTCTAAAAGTTTATAGAACTTTATTTTGATACTTTCATTTATACTTATTAATATATCAAAATTCTATATTACATAAAAATAACATCAAATTAAACTTTTATTTTTACGAAAAAAATTTCCATATCTTTTTGTTTCAATCCAAACAAAAAAAAAAATATAATTTTTTAGAATTTTTTTTCTCTGTCTCTAAAAAACCAAGTTCCAAATGGAGCCTTGGTGTTAATGCCCTAGTAAAAAAAAAAGCTCTGAATCTACCATTGTATATTGATGAGCTTTCCCATCCATTGTAAATTGTAATTAACTAGTAAAGGAAAATTTTAGATTTCCCAGGCATATTCTCAATATAAATCAAATATAAACCTTCCTCTTCGTTCCTTCACAATTTCTAGTTAAATTTTTAGGCTATGTATGGTAGGAAGAAAAAAAAAATAAACGGAAAAAAAAAGTACCATAGACAGAAAATAGGAAAACATTTTTTCCTTATATTGTTTGGTAGGTAAGAATAAAAAAGGACATTTGATGGAATTACAAATTTAGTTATTTCAAATAAGTTATTTTATTTTGAAATAGATTACAAATTAATAATTTTGTTTTGAACTCAAGTTGTAACTATTTTCAGCCCATTTTTCCTTCTAATTTGGAGAGTTACAATTTGGTGGAGCCCATAATTTCTTTTTCCCTCTTTCTTTTACTTTCCATCGCATTTGCTCTCCTAACAAAAAACCTATTTTTCATTTATTCTCTACTTTTTTCTTGTACTTTTTTTTTTTCCTCTCGTGTTTCCATTCTACTAAACATAGCATAAATATATTATTATTAGTTATCATAAACTAAGCGGCTTTATATTTTTCAAAGAATAAAAGGAGCGTTAAACTCATATTTACTTAATATTTAATATGCTTAAATTGCAAATTTGCCATTACGATTACAAATCGGTAAATTTAGTGAACGGACTAATCCTAAATTTAATAAAACTGTGGCAGATGAACCTTAAGACTATGTTCGGTATATTGAAAGACAGAGAGAAAGAAAAAGTTAGAGGGAAAGTGAGAAGTTCTCGTTTGGTGGGAGAGAAAATAAGATGGACAGAAAAGGGAAGAGAATAATTCTAAGCGTAGGCATGCTAAATTGTATCCTCTAATTTGGAGAAAAAAAGTTAAAAAAAATTTTAATGCTAAAAATTAAAGCAAAAATACTAATTTATCATTATTTTTAAATAAATTAATATATTTAAAATAATTAAATTATACTTTTACTAAATACTGTTTTTCTTTTCTTTCTACGTACCAAATAATGTAAGAGAATCCCTTAAAAAAAAAGAAAAAATATTTTTTTCCCTTTCTATCACTACTATTTTTTTTCCCTTATATTTTCCTTTCATTCCATTTTTCTTTCCTTTATACCTTAGGTTATATTTGTAGTACCCATTTAAAAAAGTCTATCCTTACATTACTCATTAAAAAACAGTGGGAATAATAACGGTACTGTCACGGATATAGGGTAATTCTAAACTAAGAACTGAGTATATATATATATAAATTTTTTTCTAATTATAGTAGATATCTATATCATTACATACCAGACAAAAAAAAAAAAAAAATCCAACACAATTAAATGCAAATTTTAAATTTTTAATTGATAATCATAATCTAAAATAATATATGCTCATGTTACCTAATATTTGACGTATTTTTACTTAATTATTCTCTATAAATAGTTACATGTTTTAACTTGTTAGTGTATATTAATCAGGCAGGGCAACGTCGGGTATATCTGTATCTACATGAATAACCCATACCTGAAATCGGACTTTTTAAGTTTTTATATGTTCCTTAGCCCGAATTCGAATGGAGTGGGACTGCCTACCCTATTATGGCAGATTACTCAAATGTAAACNATATATATATATATATATATATATATATATATATATATATATATATATATATATATATATAGAGAGAGAGAGAAAAAAAGAGAGGCGAAGAAACAAGGGTTACATTTAAGAGAAGAATTATAAACTCCCTTGTTGTATTTGGTATAAAATAAGACCTTATATTGTTTGGTAAGAACGAGAGAAGGTTTAGTTATACAATAAGTACAGTCTTAAAACCTCTATTCTAATTTAAAAGGGACTGAAAAACTGGTTAAATTAAGGATTTGAAATCTATTGTCTAATCTATTTATTCCTACCAAACAACTATCTCTATCTCAAATCCATTTATTAATTCTCCTACTCTTCTCTTTCCTCCCATTTCTCCTTCCTAGCTAACATACTCAAGATGAGACCCAAATATATATATTTATATATGAGTATCATTTGTTACGACTCAAATCCTGAGCTACTGACAGAAGAGAAATTTCACAAATGAAAACTCATAATTTGATTTAGAAAATTATAGAAACTTCAATTTTTCAGAAAAACAATGACTTCTGTAAAAATTTGTAAACAATAATCCAAATTATTAATTTTCACAGTTTTGTGATTACTATGAGATATAGACTATTAATAATATTCATAAAATATACATACACATCACCATCATCATTAGAAGTACGTATAATAAGTAATACAGACTAAATCCAAAGTATGAGCCTTAAATATTATTTGTTACAAATACTAAAATGAGTTACTAAGTAGTTACTAACTATTAAACTAGGAATAATCTTCCTCTCCTAATTATTCCACTCTAGAGTTGCCTAAGTAACACTACACACCACTTAAGAGGAGAAAAGATAAGAGATGAATATTCACATGCTCAGTAGAAAGTTAGTTATCTTCTTAGAATGAATTCAACTTTTTAAACCTACATAGTTAGTATCTTTCCAAATCCATTTATAAAACAAGTTCACAAATAATCAAACATAATTACATATTCAAAACCAAAACTAAAGTCACCATATTGTACATATCATAAATCAACCAAGTATAAGTATAAGCTCTCATTCTCCCATTACGGTCTTATAGTACCTCTTTAGTAGAGGTACCCAACATCCTAACATTATCTGGAGGTGTGTCAGCAAATCTTGTGTATGTGTCTAGGTCTCTTACTTAGCATTACAGTAATTTGCCAGTAATCTAAATACCATGATGCTAAAATTGAACTCAAGTGTGTGATCATATAGTAAGTAAAATATATCAGAGAGTATGTAATAACCATGCATCAAGTATGTCAAGAAAATAATACTTTAAAACTCATTTGGTATTATTTTAGGATTTACCAAAAATCAGGCATCATAACAAACCTACATAAAAACTATACAATCGAATTCCAAAATAATCCAATATAGTTCAACAGTTCACAAATCTATCAAATATCCAAACAAATCCTTAAAATTTATGAAAATCGACAATTTCAAGAAATAAGTCAAAATGCGTATTTTGAAACAAAATAGATATAAAACTTGATAATTGAACTGGTATCTCACCTTGATAGCTAAGCTAAGCTATCGATTCCCGTAGACTCCCGTCGGCCACCCGATCACTCAGAAGGTTGTTTTAGGATTCTGTGAACTCACTTTGAGGGGTGAGTTTTCAGACGAAGCCACAAATTGAGAAACAAATATCACCAATGAATTTTTAGTGCCCAAAAATACTAGGTTAAGCATATAATTTAATTAATTTAGGCCCTATGCCATAACTCGGGTCATAGTATGCAAAACGAGCAAAATTACGAGCCTCAAGTTTTGGATTTCGTGCTACTTCAAAACTTATTAATGTTATACATCAAAATTCGTCTATTGATCTTATTCAGTCTAATTTCGAAATCCAATTTCAGTTTCGAGACCTCTAACCTAAATTTGGACTTAATTAGGAACTAGTTACAAAAGTTACAAAAATATCATTTTCTACAAATATTTGCATAAATATCACAAATTTCAGATCTGATTTTCTCTCGGTCTACCCATCTATTTTTTACAAATCTGCTACTCATTCTCCTATCTTAAATCATATTTTTATCCAAAAAGTTTCATGAACAATAGTTGAGCTTTATAAATATAATTACACAAACGCCACTTTTTATTACAAAATAACACAAAAAGTTTAAAAGCTCACGGAGCTCCTTTGCCAGAAATTATTGGTAGTAGAGGGCTAGGTTATACTCGAGGGAAGCTGAGCTTGGAGTTGACAGTGGTGGGTGACTATCAAAGGTGGCGAAATAGCTTATTTTAGCCATAAAACGCCGTGACACGACTTTGCACACGATTTTTGGCGATTGGGCAGTGCGACACAGGTGGGGGAGGGGTAGTGTTGCAGTGCTGCCAACTTCCAGGTGTGGGTCGATGTTGGCAACTAGAAATAGTGTCGCACAGGTGGAATGCGCAAGGAAGGAGAGGGAGAGGGAGTTGTGGGGAAATTTTTAAGGATTTCAAAACTAATTGGAGGTTTTGTGACACTTGTCACTTATGGGCTGAGCAAAGTATCTTTTTAAAATAGTATTATGGCCCAAGTTTCGAATTTCCTTTCCATTTAAGTCCTTAGAATTTCGAATGCGGCCCCAAACTCAATAAATCTTTTCACTTTGACCCTTACTCAGATTTAACTCAATTTTCAACCATTTTTTTATTTATTTTAATTCCTAATTTATGAAAAGACAAAAAATATCCTTAATAAAAATCAAGTTTTTTACACCATTCTAGTAAAGTATTTTTTTTTTACTTATTTATAAGTACTGCTTTACCTAATTTAAATTCCTTATACACATTTTTGGATGATAAAAGATAGGGAAAAAGAACATACTAATAATGATCCTATAAACGAAGGTTTATAGTTGAATATCATCCTAACTAGTAATTACAAACTATAATGATATAATATATTGTATTATACCTCTTCTGTTATAAATGTAAGACCGTGCAAACTGCAAGTAGGTGGCAAATCCTGCTGCACTGACTACAGCAAGTAACCAATAAAAGTAATCGAGGTGAGCTACGTTTAGGTTTAATTTATTAGGAAACCAGCTATCTTGATCATCTCCACCAGTTGCTTTCTCAATGACAGTGACGACAATGCTACTTAAGAAGCTGCCAACACCAGTTACACTAAGGTAAAGAGCAAGTCCTATGCTTCTTAATTCTGTTAGGACCTGATCCTAGAAAAACTCTTGTATACCAATCATCGTGAAAACGTCAGCTACGCCAAACAGGAGGTACTGGAGTAGCAACCACCACACACTCATCGGAACTGTCAAAACTCGGTCTATTGACTGGGTCATATTCTTGAGCAGTTTTGAGCCTTTTCATCTCAACTAGAACTGCACTTATCATTGAGAAAGTAGAAAAGACAATTCCAGTTCCTATTCTCTGCAACATTGTGATGCCAGATGATTTTCTGGTAAACGCTCTAGCAATTGGAACAAAAATACGGTCATAAATGGGAATGATGGTAATAATGGTAAGGCCGGTGATGCTTTGAAGTGAAGCAGCTGGTATTTTAAAGCATAAGATTATTGTTCTGTCCATGGTGGCCCTTGCTTTGTAAAGAAAGTAGAGGACTGTGCAAAAACAATACCATATATCAAGCAAGCCCCCCATATAAGAACAAGCCTAAGTACAGCCTTTGCTTCTTCAACCTCAGCTGTGCTACAAACACACTCATCTTCGTTCAAATGAATTGGTTCAGGCAAGGCTTTGTTGAGGAATCTGCAAGATCATAGGACCCAAAATACTTTAGAAGAGCTTCTTTCAGTCAAGTTAAAAATTGAAATGCATAGTTTGTCTCCTTGGTTTGGAATAAATATATATATATATATTTATATCTATACACACTATCAGCTTCTTGAGTTATACGTGATGGTGGTATGAGTTGTTTCAGAAGCTAGATACTGAAGGGTGACACTAGTATCTACGATATAGATATATTTCTTCCACGAGAAAGTGAACAAAAATAATTCAAGAGGTAGCATATAGAGGCAATATTGTATGCCAGAGCTGCTGCATATATATATATACACTCACAAAAAGCTGAATTAATATTTACTTCTTAATTTGTACCCAGACATGATTTCAATTTTCATGAAAGCCATTGATTCATTATTTAAACGTTTCGTCAATCTATACATTATCAAGTGTATGACATTAGCAAAACACCTTCAAGTATCTTATTTTATTTTATTTTATTTACACTCTTTAATTATTGTACTATGCTGAAATTTCTTTTTCATATTAATTATTTCTATTTTTTTTTCGTCATCTACTCCTAAACATATACAGAAAGTCGAGTTCCTTACTTGAATTGTTCAGAGCTTTGGTTAGGCAAGAAACTTTCCTTCGTTGGCCATACTTGATGGGGTAGTACTGTTGCCCCGGTTACCGATCCTCACAAAAGGACCTTTATCATTCTGTCCAATGCTATACCTGTAAGTTGTAGTTCCAAGCAAGAAAACAATCAATGCAACGACCATCACAATTCAAGGAATTCCAAATCCAAGTGCCCAACTCAAATTGTCCTGTACTTAGCTTGTGAAAAACATTGTTACTGCAGCGCCCCCGGATGCACCAAAATACCACCAATTGAAGAATGAGTTCTTGGCTTTGCACTCCTCTTGATCTTGACCATCGAACTGATCAGCTCCAAAGGCCTGAGTGCATGGCTTGCGTCCCGCCTTGTGCAACTGCTACTAGATACAAAGAAACAATAGTACTTGGAGCTGAGGAGGAGAACGAGGCATGATCTTGGTTTCGCCGTCAGAACCAATCAGAGAAGGCAGAATAGCCGACAGAGTTAACAAACCTAGTCCCTGCAAAACCGTGAATTATGAAAGCTCTTCTCAATAATTGCTTCAAAAAGAAAGAAAATGTAAAATCCTAATTTTCAAAGGGTATAAAAGTAACTTTGAGCTATAGGTAGTTTGGTCATGACAAATTTTCAGGATATTTAAATAAAAATATGTGGGTTATACCTAGACTTATTTAATCCAATATTCGTTTGGACAAAAATATAAAGAAAGATTAAAAAAAAAAAACAAGTATCAAAGTGAAATAAACTAAGGGCATAAGTGAAAGAAAATTTTAAAAGTTGGGTAAAAATCATAATTAATGTGAACAACGCCCAACTAATAGAATTTTGACACGTAAGCTACAATATTTAAAATTGCCAATAAATCCTCCAAGTATTTTTCCTTTTGCCCCCTCAAGTCCCAGAATTCTTCTCTCTCGTTCCCTCTTCGCCAACCTTCATTGTGCCTCGCCTAAAACCGCCTACCGACATCAACTCAGGCCATGAGCTCTAGCCAAACTCCTCTTAGGTGATTGACGAAACATCGCCAATGGTCATCATGGCTTGTTGATGGCTAAGGCAATCAAAGGAATCGTGCGAAGATGCGAACTTTCACGGCCGTTTCTAGTGTTTTCGCCACTTAACATTACCGTCAACCACCCAAGTCGGTCTAGAACTCCTCTTGACATTGAACCTAACTAGTTTTAGCTATGAATCATCGGAAAAATCTCTCTGGTGAGTTTTGACACTTTTTGACCGATTTCTTAAAATTTAATTTTGATATTTTTACAAATATTTTGGGCAATATATGACTTGTTGGTGTTGATAAGTGTAACTGAAAAAGAATTTTGTACATGAAAAGGAATAACTGATTTTGTAGAGTTGAATTTCAGATTGTTAGAAATTTTGCATTAAAAGTTAGTATTTTTGGAATTATTTTTAGAAAAGTGATATTTTAGTAATTATTTTTATAAAATAGTTATTTAAGCCATATGAACTATATGACGTAAAAAAGGAGATTGAAACAATAACAAGAATAATTATTTCATATTAAAATGATATTCGGAAGTACATTAATTTTTGAATTGAAAAAGTTTATGTTCTAAATATTTCTAAAAAATAATATTATTATAATTTTTTGATTTTTGAGCCTATTTAATGCTTGGGACCTCGAAACTGAATTTCGATTTCAAATTTGGACTCAGTGAGGTCAAGAGACAAATTTTAATATAAAATATCACTATATTTGGAAGTGGTACAAAAATCAAAAAAATGGCTCATGAATAGTACTATTTTGGATCCCACAGGGCTGAGTCTCGCACTATGACCCACTTTTGACAAATTATACATCTAATCTAGTGTTTTTAGACGCTCTGAATTTAATGGTGGCTTTCGGTTCTATTCTTGAGGCTCTAGTAGAAAAAGTCATCTTTTCAAGTAGACTTATCAGGACCCCCAAAACGATTGTACGAATACCCAAGCAAACAACAAGAGTTTCTTTGAGTGTTTTTAGCTTGGTAAAACTACCATATAGAGGTAGAGGTTTAATTACCTAGTTTTATACTTGGTTTGATTTATTTTTACAATTTAATTGATTTATAAAAAAATCATGAATTTTATGACGATTGGTAAATTGTTGAAACAAATTGGATTATACTGAAATTAGTATGTGTTGGATTTTATACATATTTATAAAATTGTGATTTTAGGGTAATATAGTGATGTACTGCTCAATGTACAGTAAATCCCAAAATAATGCCAACTAGGATTTTAAAGCATGATTTGATTAATTCTTTGATGTATGATTATTGTGAATTGCTAAATATTGTACATACTATAAGATCATATATAAAATACATCTTAGACATCACGGTGTTTAGTAGGTGGCCAATATCCCCGCCCTCATGAGAGGCCATAAACCTACATGGTATTTTTCTGATTATTCTTATTCGATAGGCATAAGTATTCAGTAACCCCTCCAATTTGGTAGGTATAGATATATGAGTGTTTCTCTAGTTTTCTGGGATAAATATCAGTCAGAGAGTACTTAATATACATAGTACGAGTTGCTCTGGTTCGTAATGAGAAGATATGAGCTAATGAGTTGGGATGATTTATGATATGTACAATGATGCAGATTTAGTTTTGATTTTGAATATGTAAGTATTCTGGATAATAAATATTTTATAAACTTGATTTATGAATAGATTTTGGAAAATGTATTGACCATACAGATTTAGTAAAATTGTATCTATCCAAAAAGTTCATTGAATTTCGACTGAGTATGTGAATATTCACCCCTTTACTTCTCCAACTTTTAGGTGTTTTACTATTTGAGATAGTCATCTTGATGAATAGATAAGTTGTGCAGTTTGTTGATGCAATTCTCTCTTAATCTCTAGTAGGTATTCATACTTTATTATCTTTTTTTCTTTGTTCCATTATTTATCCAAAATTAGTAAATCTTCTAAGTGGATATATAAGAATAGCTTTATTGAGAAATTAAAACTTCGGATAATTTTATATAAATTAATTTGTACTAAAGTTTTCGGTTGAAATCATCTACCAGAATTTATAACTTCTCAATAAGTATTCAAATGAGTTAGTAGGTTACTTTCTCAAACTTTATTTGAGTATTTTTCTTATATAAAATTAAACTAATAAAATTTTAAAAAATTATGGAATTTATAAAGATTTAAGGACTAAAAAGAAATTATCTAATACTTAGATTCTTTTGAGTTTTGTAAAATTTAATATTTTATTTTATTTTTGCTTAAAATTACTATTAGTCAATGGTTTGAATTTCCGGTCATAACAGAAAATCAATATATAAATTAAGTTCTGGGTTGTTTTACATATTTTTGATTTACATGCTTTAAATGCATTTTCCTCAATGTACTAAAATGACGGGTTGTTTAAGTAACTTGGATTTTTGTGAGACAGAGAAAATGACACTTCTGATTTTTTTTTTTTCTCTTATTTGGATTCAGACAAAAAAGGATAAAAACTTTTTATAAAGAATGAGAAAGTTAAATTTGATGTCACTTTTAGTATGTACTATTTTGATAAATTAAAATGAAAGCTAAAAATTTAAAAATAAAGTTTTATAAAATTTTAGAAAAATATTTTCCTTTTTCTTTTCTTTTTTCCCTAAAATATTTTTTCTCTCCGAAAATCCAAGCTCCTAATGGAGCTTTATGTAGAGGGTTCAATGGAAAACAATGGCAAAGCTAATGAGAAGTAATTGGTAACATTTTGGAGACTGACTTGTTTTCGTCGGCACCATGACTGAACTATTTGTTCTTTCAAAATTAATTGTCTGTCCTTTAGCGTTTTAATATAAGAAAAAATAAAATAAAAATCATAAGGCTTAATTGTTTCGTAAAATTAATTTTATTTTACTTTTATATTGTTAAAACGAACGGGTTTCTATTGTCACCCTCTGTCTATTCTTTTTATACTATTTTCAAAATTATACTATAAATTAAAATCAAAACATTAATTACTACTTTCTATACCCATTAACTATCATTTAACTTCATATTGTATCTTCCTTCCCCACGTACTCCGACTCCTATCCCCATCTCCATCCCCTTTCCTCCACCTGTAGCCATATACGTGTATATCCACACCTCTTATATTTTATTTTATTTATTTTTCATGATTCAAACCCTTTTTTAACCATATGAACTCAAAATCTTCAAATTAATTGGAAACTAGATTGTAGTCATATACTCATATAACTCTTAATTAATGAAATCGCTAAAAAAAAAAAAAAAAAGGCTACAGCTCTTAAGGGGACTATACATATTATGCAAACATATATATATATATATATAGCAGTAGTGATTAGTGAAGGCTTAATTTTTAAAGTTTTAAAGGTTTAATTGTT
Organism: Parasponia andersonii; assembly: GCA_002914805.1. NCBI lineage: Eukaryota > Viridiplantae > Streptophyta > Magnoliopsida > Rosales > Cannabaceae > Trema > Trema andersonii. The sequence goes on from JXTB01000301.1 coordinate 509,837, forward strand.
ATATTTTCCAAATATATATTCCTAAAGGTAGCGTTCCTATGGCCTCGAAAACCAAGATAGATGCGCAAAGATAGTATTAATTTACTCAAAAATAAATAAACAAATAAAGCATCATATCATGTAGTGAAGAAAAAAAAAAAGGGAAAACAAGAATTATTGTTGTAGTAGATTTATAGTCTTCCAAACAATAATGCTCATGGTACAAATATCTCTGGTATAAAATTACAAAATAGATTTAATTAGTCCATATGCAAGGTTAAGGTTTAAAAGTTAGATAATTATACTATGATTTGTGTTCAAGAAAAGGGTGTAAAGAGTTTTTTTTTCTTCATTAAAGTCTTGTGTAAAAACATTGCTTTATAATTAATATTTTATGTACTAAAAGCTGATTCCATTCAAGTTGTTTTTGGTACTAAAAATAATAACTAAAAAAATGTGTATGAAGAAGAAAGCGGGAAGGTAGAGGGACGGTAATAAAATGAAATGAATGAAAGTAATTTTTTCGGACATGTTAAGGACATTTTTGCTCTTCATTTTACTTAAAATAAATAAATGATAATGTTGAACAAATTCCTTTAAAGGAAAAAAAAAAAAAAAACTGGTTAATCACTTCTTAAAATATAAGATTAATCCGGAAATGTGAAAAAATTGTAATTAAGACCTTTAATATCCTGAATTGGAAAATCAGAAAACATACGAAAATATAGAGGAGAGAAGCCATAGCGATGGTGCGGTAGCGCCCGAGGAAAGAATCCGCCGCGAAAGCTCCCAACAGAGGCAGCAACAACGCCGCTCCGCCCCAAGCGTTGACGTTGGCAGCCGCGGCTGCCGTCGACTGTCGGAGCGGCCCACTCAGATACGTTACGAGATTTGAGCTGATCCCATAGTAGGCGAACCGCTCCGCAGCCTCCACACCTGTGTATCATTTAATTAGTTCAACACACACGAGTTTAGTTCAGTCACTCTATACATTTCTCTTCCTTTTCATCATTTTTTTTTTCTCAAAATAATAAAAAAAAAAAAGGAAAGAATTACCTATGATAAAGGCAGCTGATCGCCAACCGCCAGAGTCGGATCTCGAAGCTGGACGGCCTTTGTAGTCAACTGCGCCGTCAACGGCATTGACTAGCATCGGAGTATCGGCGTCGTCGACCGCCATCAATTACGCAGCTGTGTGAACCAACTGTACGTTCTCCGATATATGATAATATTAATCAAAATGAGGCTTACTGATAAAAAGCTAGCTACTGCTTTTTTGTTTTTAAATTACTAAACAATAATAAATAAATTAATAAATAAATTCATGAGTGGATTAATGAGTGACAATAGAATATTAAGAACGTGAATCAACGATTAATTAGCCTGGCACAAAATCGATTTGATTTTTTGGAATTGAACTCTTTTTTTTTTGTTTTTTTTTTTAACTATGGTACTTCATTTTTAAAACATGATCATCGTGAAATAATACATATTAACACGTTAAATTTCGTTCCTTTTTGTCTTTTCTGATTCAGTCTAATTATATGGTTCCAACGCTGTGGCTTTTATATAATCAAATTTCTGAATCGGATGATAAGTTTTTGATGTATAGAAGAGACATTATCTTTAAATAATATCGATAACTAATTGCCGATCATACAAAACAAGGCAGACAACAAATTGGCTCATAATTTTTCAGGAAAAAAAAAAATCAAACGTATATTAGATGTTCTGTAGGATTCGTTGTCATATTAGGTTTTTAATGCTAAAATATACATAATTAGCAATGTTACATATTGTTGGGTCGCTTTCCCAAAAACTAATCTGAATTCTCGTTGTTTTTAAAACAGTTAGACATTTTGCCCTTTGCTCAGAAGATATTAGGTGTTACCTAATTTATGTTGAATAAATCTATTTACACTTGGTTGAGGAAAGAAACATAAATTAAATACAATATTTGGAGTGAATATCATTTGTATAAGTATCCTTAATATTTTTTATCTGATGTCTTTGAAAGTTATTGTCTATGATTGTCCTATTAGCTGTCCAAAATATGTATTTACTGTATGGCTATCTTAGGAATGAAATCTGATTTTTCTAGATTATGTTGCAATATCAGCTGAAATATCAGCATCGACTGTTCAAATAATTTTTTCCTGATTAGAAAAATGTATGAATTATTTTTGAATGTCTTCTAACCATATCTGTCACGACCCAAAATCCGGGCTGGTGGCAGAAGGGGAATTTCACAAAGGTGGGAAATTTCTTAATTTATTTGAAAAGTGTCAAAAGTTCAAATTTTTATAAAAACAGTCCATTTAAATAAAATATTCGGAATTCCATCCCGTGAACCACTCCCACAGTTCGTATACACCACCAAACATAAATTGAACAATTACTTAAAAACATGAAATTAATTTCAAAACCCATCATCATCATCATTCACAACAGATGTCAAATGCTAGAATGCCATGCATAAGTTTACAGACAAAATAGAAAGCAGTAATCTTGGTTCAATGCTAATACACAATCCAAATAGTCCAAAGACTATGACAACAAACTCCTAGCATTACCAAGAG
>JXTB01000301.1:518190-544041 GCA_002914805.1 Parasponia andersonii
GTTTCATAGAAAAACGGGCAGCATAACGGCCCTATTTTTGATATACCCAAAATAACCTGCACACAGCAAATTCCCAGAGCAGTACAGTATATATCGTATAACCAGATTCCATCACATATAATTCAAATCATTAAAAACACACTTGTTCTAATATGTTGCAGAAAATAGGTTTTAACTCAAAAATGGTATAAAACGAAAGTAACTAAACCCCTACCTAAACAGAATAGCGACACCACGCTATTAGGTCCTTAAGGTGTCGTTGACGATCGCGCGGAGGGTCGGGAACCAATTCCAAGCCCTCGATCGTCCTAGTGTGAAAAATCAACTTTCTCACCGGAGCTTCAATTCCACAAACGGACCTCTTCACTGAATTTCTAGCACCCAAAATAGCTAGGTTAGACATATAACTTGTCCAATTCGGGTCCGGGTCCACACCGGACTGGTGGCACGCAAAACGAGATAAAATCTCGACCGTCCGATCTCGATTTTTGTGCCGATCACCAAACTACACAATATATATATATATCAAACTTCTCCATTTTCTGAGTACATTCCAAAAATGCAGTTAAAATTACAATCCAACGGTCGGATCGAGAACAACACCCAAAAACTCGAAATGACCAAAAATGGCAACTTTCAATCTGGGCAAAATGGAGTTGAGATATATATACATTGATGATCCTTGCGACGATACGAATCCAACGGGACCAGTTTGAGGCCAAATGGACGCCGGAATCTTCGTCGGTGGCCGAATTTTCGAAATGGGTCTAATCGGCTTTAATGACTTTTTCCGGCGAACCGGTGGCCTGCGGCGACAGGTGGCGGAGCTTCGTGGTGACGAGGCGAGGCGACGCCGGTCGATGGGCGGCCCGGACGGTGACTGGGTGGCGGCGTGGCTCCCTTTGGCCGAGAGAGAGAGAGAGAAACGAGGGAGAGAAAGAGAGAGAGAGAGTGGGAGGAAGATGTGCACGTGGTCCCTCTTTATTGGGCTGTGCAATTTTTCAAAAATTGCACATAAGTCCCCAAATTTCAAATCGCTATCAATCTAGTTTCCCAAAATTTGCAATTTAGTCCATCTGAACAAAACTTTTGCAAATTAGTCCCCATAATATTTTATCTGGAAAATTGGTAAAATGTCCAAATTACCCTTGAAAATTCCGAGTTTTTACAATATTCAAGTATTCTTAATTGTTATTTTATATAAATTTTGATGATCGAAGTCTTTGTCCTCCATGTAAAGGTGACTTCTATATGAGTTCTTTTACATAGAGCGAAAATTGTATTTCAACAAAGATGTTTTAGCGAAATATTTCAATAGTTGTTTTATATTTAGCTTTGATTTTTCTAAATTAATTGCTCATACAGCTCTTTGGAAGAAAAGCTTTACATATCTCCGTATGAAAATTGACTTTAAGCTTTAAATAGAGTTCAAGAGTAAGGAGTCAAACAAGTCGAGTGATGTTACGTGATAACTAATACAACAAAACATGGTTGCAACATTAGTAGAAAGAGTCTTTCTGCATATAAATTAATAAGTGTTTGTGTCTCTTCGTTGATTACTAATATTGTTCATTATCTAGACATGGTTCCACAGAGTAGGTGTATACCATGTAGAAATCCATGTGTACATTTTTTACTTTTTATTAATCAATATTTGATTAATTGTTCAATTAATTAATAAGTCTTATAAAAATGTAACCATATTTCCCATTTCATTTTAAATAAATATTCTTTTTTAAATATTATAACAAACTAATCAATATATCAGTATATATATATATATATATATATATATATATATTAAGTGTAAAATTACTGAGTAGAAAAACTAATATATTTGTACAAAATAATAAAATTAGTACATAAGTAAATATACCAAGTGTCAATACATACATTTATCTAAAAAAAATAGATGCTTTGGAAAAACGGACCTTACAAGGGGAATTGTATTGGTTGGTTAACCCATGTGCTCAAAAAGCGGCAGTAGTAAAGTACGCATTTAACGACAGATTTGAGACGACAAAGCTTAGAATAAAACATCTTGTAGTGCGCAGAGCATCTTCATTTTTTCTCTCCTTGATTGACATTAATTATTGTTATTCTACTGTCGCGCATGATCAAATACTCTTATATTCATTATTCCTATAAAAGAAGCGCTCAGCTTTATATATATTTAATATCGATAGCTGCATGCTCCTGAATGTTTGTGTCATATAATTGATCACTAGCTCTAGGGTTGTACTACTGTAGTTGATGGCCGACGACACCGAAACTCCGATGCTAGTCAACGCCGTCGATGGCGCCGTTGACTACAGAGGCCGTCCGGCTTCGAGATCCGACTCCGGAGGTTGGAGATCAGCAGCTCTTATCATAGGTGTGGAGTTCGCGGAGAGGTTTGCCTTCACAGGTGTCTGGACAAACATGGTAAACTATCTGACTGGGCCGCTCGGAATGTCAACGGCAGCCGCGGCGGTCAACGTCAATGCATGGAGCGGAGCGGCGGCGTTGCTTCCTCTGTTGGGAGCCTTCGTGGGAGATTCTTTTCTCGGCCGCTACCGTTCCATCGTTATCTCTTCTGTGTTCTATATTTTCGTATGTTTCCCTAATTCAGAAAATATAATAACAATTGTTTTGTCTAGTTTTCTGGTCCATGACTCATTAGTCACTTCACTGATATTTCTTCTTTTCTTTTCTTTTCTTTTCTTTTGAAAAAGGGAAAACATTACATTTAAATCGATTTGAGAATATATGATCAATAGATAGGTCATTTTTTTTATTGATAACATGGCAGTTGAGTAATATTACGTGTATGCTTGATTAGTTATTTTTGGGTAGTTTTATTAATAAAATGGTGCTTGAGTTATTATATTTTAAGTTCTTAAATTTTAAAATTTTTGACGATTAAGTCTTTTTCTTGAGCACTTGTTAAAATACTGAAATTGAGTAATTTTTTAAATTAGTACTACTAATAACATGTTCGGCTACTCTGTCTTCTTTAATTTGTTCCTCCAAATTGACTATTTTATTGACATTAGTTGGAGTTGGCGAAAAATAACTAAAAATTAATAATGTAATATAAAAATTTTCAAAAATTTAAAATTTCTTTCTATTACACTTTTAAGTTAATTAGTGTTAGTGAAATATTTATTTCACTTAAAACATATACAATTTCACGAAAGTTTTAATATCAATAAATAAAATAAACTTAACTGTCAAAGTTTTTAAAACTTAAGGATCTGATTGCTAAAACAAATAACTCAGATACCATTTTGAGAATCCGCAAATAACACGGGGCAAACGTTCCAAAAACGCTACAGGTCTCGTGAGCTTAATTAGCAATTGTTTTCTTGAATTCTACCTCTTCTGCTGGCCGATTTGGTCAAAAGTGGACTTGTTCCTCCTTATAATTTAGGAAAAATTAATTGGTTTTAGAAAAACATGTACATCAAAGTTAGTAATTAAGATATATACTTCTTTAATTTCTTTCTTTCGAAGAAATTATTGAGAAGTTATTTTTTTGTTATTAATCACGGTTTTTCATCTTCTTTTTTTTTTCCCCCTTTTTTGTCATGTTAAATAGCTACTAATCCTTGGCGCTAATTGGAATGCGTGACAGGGACTAGCTTTGTTGACTTTGTCGGCTATTCTGCCTTCTTTGATTGGTTCTGACTGCCAAATTAGTATTACTAACAACATGATGCCATGTCATCCACCTCAACTCCAGTTCATATTGTTCTTCTTTTCTATATATATAGTAGCAGCTGCGCAAGGTGGACATAAGCCTTGCACTCAATCTTTTGGAGCCGACCAATTTGACAGCCATGATCCAAAGGAGCGCGAATCTAAAAGCTCATTCTTCAATTGGTGGTACTTTGGTATCTGTTCAGGCTCATTAGCGACAGTTTTGATCCTAACCTACATCCAAGACAATCTAAGTTGGGCTCTAGGATTTGGAATTCCTTGTATTGCCATGGTCATTTCATTAGTTGCTTTTTTACTTGGAACTTCAACTTATAGGTATGGCATTGCACAAACGGAGAGAGATCCCTTTGTGAGGATTGGTAGAGTATTTGTTGCAGCATTTAGAAACTGGCAAAGAACTCCATCAAGTGTTGCCGCTGAAGTCGAATCTCATGAATTTTTGACAGACGAAGGCTCTGAACATTTCAAGTAAGGAACTTGGCTTTTCTATAATATTTAGTAGGGATAATGTCAAAAACTCCTTTAAAATGGCCAAATACCACGTTTAAATCGTCTAATCCTCTATTCTCAGAAAACCCATAAACAGTCTGCTCTATTTTTCAAAACTTGAAAAAAGTACACACGACTTTTTTGGCGAAACTCGTAACTCTCTTTCACATGTTTCGAATACCTATTAGGTTCTACAGTAACTAACAATACGAGCACCCACTTACTCTACGCTAAAGGAACTCATAATTTACATATGGCTCATTGTATTATTTCAATAGCTGGTAATTTACTTTTTTTCCTGTGATCTTTGCAGATTCCTTAACAAAGCCTTGTTAGCACCAAATCATTTGAGGGAAGAGGACTATGCTTGTGGCATCACTGAGGTTGAAGAAGCAAAGGCTGTACTTAGGCTTGTTCCAATATGGGGAACATGCTTGATATATGCTGTTGTGTTCGCACAGTCGTTGACTTTCTTTACAAAGCAGGCCGCCACCATGGATAGAACGGTTGTCTCGAGCTTTAGAATACCAGCTGCTTCATTAAATTTATTTACCAACCTTACCGTTCTTGCTTTCATTCCCATTTACGATCGTGTTTTTGTTCCAATTGCTCGTGCTTTCACCAGAAAACCAGCAGGAATCACAATGCTACAAAGAATAGGAACTGGAATATTCTTATCTACTTTATCAATGGTAGTTGCAGCACTAGTTGAGATGAAAAGGCTCAAAATAGTTCAGGAGTACGACCTAGTCGATAAGCCAAGTGTGACAGTTCCAATGAGCGTGTGGTGGTTGGTACCTCAATATGTTATATTTGGACTAGATCGTGGTTTGACTATGGTTGGTATGCAAGAGTTCTTCTATGATCAGGTCCCACCAGAGTTAAGAAGCGTAGGAGTCTCTCTTTACCTTAGTATAATGGGTGTTGGGAGCTACTTAAGTAGCATTCTTATCTCTGCTATTGAAAAAGCAACTAGTGGAGATGGCCGAGATAGTTGGTTTTCTAATAATCTAAATAGGGCTCATCTCGATTACTTTTATTTGTTACTCTCTGGACTCAGTTTAGTGGGATTTGCTGGCTATTTGCATTTTACAAGATCTTATATATATTATAGAAGAGGTACAATATAGATGATACGTTCCATAAATCGCTTCAATATGTAATAATAGGAAGTGAATTTGTCAAGAAAATGAGAACAAGACGTGTTGTTGTTGGTTCTTAATCGATGATTTTGCATACATGTAAGCTACTCCAATAAACAACTTTAGCCTTGCAATTATGTCTGTAAACTTAAAGTTCTTGCCTCTACTATTAAGAGGATTTAAAAGGATTGGTATCAGAACGTTCATGTATAAATATATATATATATATATATATATATATATTTATATACATACATATATGGCAATCTAGTATTGTTAGCACTCTATTGAATTTTATGAATTATCCATGTATATTATTAGCAATCTAGGTTTTTTGTTCAAACTGTAAGAGCTTTCACTAGAAAACCATCCGGCAACACAATATATATGCTTCAGGAAAAAACAGCTAGAATTCTCTTGACCACTTTAACAATGATATTATAACTTTAGTTTTGAATAAAAGTGTAAAATCTCGTTTTTATTGAGGGCAAAAGAGTCTTTTGAACAAAAATTAAAAAAAAAAATATAAATATGTGTTTCTCTCTCTCCCCTCCAATCTCACTATCTCTCTCGTTCTCTCTCACCCTCACCCGCTCATCTCTCTCTCTCTCGTCGCACGGCCAAACGGACAACAAGGGAACCAACCGCCACCGAGCCCAGATGACGCGCCCCACCCAGCTGAGCCGACTGCCGAAGCTCCGAGGCTGCAGGACTGCCGCGTTGCCGAGGAGGAGCGAAGTTCCGCCGCGGCTACCGTCACTCGCCGGCGAGGATTCCGGCGACAAAAAGTCACGAAACCAATGGCATTCGAATCCTCTCATCATGGACTTTTTCCAGGTATATACTACACTATCCCATTTTGTCCGAATTAAAAGTTATCATTTTTGTGTATTTTTTAGCTCGGGTTCGACTTTTGATCCGACCGTTAAATTTCTTTTTATTGTCATTTTTGAAATATACTCGGAAAATGGTAAAGTTTGATATATATATATATATATATATATATTGACTATATTTAGTGATCGGCACAAAAAACTATATCTAACGGCTTAGATTTTGTCTTGTTTTACATGACACTGGTCCGGTGTCGGCCCAGACTCGAACTGGTCAAATTATATGTCTAATCTAGCTATTTTGGGTGCTAGGAGTTCGGTGAAGAGGTTTGTTTATTGATTGAAGCTCCGTTGAGGAGTTGATTTTTCACAAGTGAGCGATCGGGGCCTAGAATTGGTTCCTGACCCTCCGAGCGATCGTTCAATGGCAACTTGAGGACCCATTGGCGTGATATCACTATTCTAGTGAGGTAGGGGTTTAATTACTAAGTTTTATACTTATTTTGATTTAAAATGTGTATTATGACCTATTTCTTGAAAATGTCAATTTTTCATGAAATTCAATAGTTTAATTGGATATTTGATAAATTTGTGAACTGCTGAGATATATTGGATTGTTCTGGGATTGGTTGTTATGATTTTTATGCAGGTTTAAAATTTTGGTTTTAAGAAAATATAGCGATTATACTGCCCGATTTTCTGTAAATCCCATAATAATACCAAATGAGTATTAAAGCATGATTTCTTTAAATACTTGATTTCTTAAAATACTTGATGCATGGTTATTACATATTCTATGACATATTATACCTACCATAGGATCACGTACTTGAGTTCTATTTTAGTATCATGGTATTTAAATCACTGGCGAGTTGCTACAGTGCTAGGTGAGAGACCTAGGCCCCTGCGCAGGATTTGCTGACACACCTCCGAGTAGTATCAGGATGCTGGGTACTTCTATTACAGAGGTATTACAGGACCGTGATGAGAGGATGAGAGCTCATGTATATACTTATACTTGATTGATTTAGGATATGTACAATAATGAACATGATTACTTATGATTTTGATTACTTTGTAAACTTATTTTATAAATAGATTTTGGAAAGGTACTAACCATGCAAGTTTGAAAATTTGTATTTATACTAGAAAGGGTAATTGAAATTCCTGCTGAGCATGTGAATGCTCACCCCTTTCTTTCCCTTCTTAGGTAATTTACAGTGCGACTTGAGCAACTCTGGGGTGGAGTAATCCTAGAAGAAGTTTATCCTAAATTTGTGGTTGGTAATTACTTAGATACTCACCTTGGATTTGTAATAATATTTAAGGCTCATATTTTGGATTTAACATGTATTATTTATGATGCCCATTGGTGATGACGATGTGATGCATATTTATGTTTTATTACTATTATTAACGGTTTATGTCTAGTGGTGATCACAAATTATGGGAATTTATAATTTGAACTATTTTTGTAAACTAGTTAGTTGTCTTTTTTTTGAAGAATTGCAGTTTTATTTATTTTCTAAAATAAATTATGAATTTTCACTTGTGAAATTCCTTTTCTACCACTAGCGCGGAGTTTGGGTCATGACAAAAAGGCTCAAAATTGCACAAGAATATGACATAATCTATGTTCAATTCGAAAGAGGTTGATGGTTGCTACTTCAATATTTGATGACTAAAATAGCTTGGCCTATGTTTGATGTTTGCTACTTCAATATTTGATGACTAAAATAGCTTGGCCTATGTTTGGTGTTTAGGACTAAGATTGGGATATACAAAGATTATTTATCCTAGTTGTATTTGATGCTAACTTGAGAGTAAAAGCGGGCTCACTTCCATTTTCCAAATTTTTCCATTTTCCAAATTTCAATACCTATGGGTCGCACATTATTAATAATTCTTAATTTTTAATTTTTAATTAAATTAAATAAATTTATTAACCATTTAAAATAAGTGAATCTCTCGTCATATCAAATAATTATTATCTAATCCAATACCACGTCAAGCATAAATTAGTATTCTCAAATTCATCTTAATCTAATCTAATACGATACTCCTATCCGATCTCACATTCCAAACACGCTCCTAGATTTAATATGATTATTATCAAGCCTACATAGAATTCGGTTCAGCCCGAGTAACCAAAGCCGAATGCAGGCGAAATTAGGAGGCCAAATGAACCTGAGGCCTATTGCGGCAACTGAAAGGAGCAACCCACATTTGAGAGGTTCGGAAGAGGGTTTAGGCCCCATCTACCCAACTAGGTCGACCCAACCAGTAATATAATTATTTTACAATTTATGTTTACAGAAAGTACATATATATATATATATTTCTTTAGAATTCCCTAGCCGCATCTTTTTCTTTATACCTTACTTTCCGCCGCCCCTTCTTTCTCACTTCTCCTCTTTAATTTTCTTCTTCTCCCTCTCAGTCTCTCACTCAAACCAGTAATCTTAAAATGACTCAATGTCTCTATAACTTCTCTCTACACTGCCACTTTAAAACGCACGTTTAAAATAAATACATAACAAAGAAAGACGCTACTTATAAGGATTCAAAAATACGATTTTTTAAAAAAACTTTATTTCATACATAACATCATAGTAGCAAATATTTACATTAGTTAAACATTCACAAAACCCTCAGAGTTTGAGCCATGTTAATTTATAACCAAAACAGTTTCTTTTAGAATACCCTACGTGGTTTGGCCATATGTACACTACACAATTATAACTTGGTCTTCTTACTGGTTTATCTTTTTTCACCCTTACCTACCACACAAATACTTGATAAGTTACTAAGACTAGTCATGCAGTAAACAAACACAGTAGTATAAGTTATGCAATACTTTAACAAAGGAACAGTTCAATAATCACAACTTTTCATCCAAGTCAAAACAACATTCTCAAAACAAGTCTAGTCTTCAGCCAAACATAACTACAACGTACTTAAATTTCTGGCACGAAACAAAAATTTACAAAGCATAGTATTTATGAAAGCTAATACATCAACAAGTAAACACATTGCCAACTTGACATACAATGGAACTTTTCTCATTGGAGATTATACCAGTGCTTATCAAATTAGCAACTCTAAGGCATTGCTTACCAATTTTATGACTCATTACCTTCGACATCATACTCTAACCATACTAACGACCTAATAACTTCTGTGCCGTATCTTATCCATAATAACGTCTTAGTAACTTTGGTATTGTATTCTTTACCTAACTGCGATTCAATATCTCGGCATTGCTTTCTATAGGCTTTTTACAGGCTTTCTACGAGCAATATTCTATCTGTATTCTTGTGAAATTATGTAGAAGTGTCTATACATATCATAGCATAATCGTTAACATAATCTAAGCAGCAATAACATTTAATCCTGCAATATTGTAGACAAACAACTGCACTTACAACTTTCACGAGCACAAATTTCCTTCTTCAAAATTCTTAATTTAATCCTAACTCGTATACATTATTCTTATATTTTCAGTCTCATGTAAACGACATCTAAAAATTATTTACATCATTTTCCATGTAATTTTCTCAAAAATCACATTACTAGGTCAAATCTGCCCTTATGCTCTTAGAGTTCTAAATATCTTTACATAATATCATTTTACCCTTTCACAACATGATTTTCGAGTTCGAAAAAAAAATAATTCGGACCATTTCATAAAAAATCCCAACAATGTCACTTGTAAAATACATTTTTAATGGCCGATTTCGTAGAAATTTTAAAATGTTCATCGAGACTCGGTCTCAGAAAATGGCTTCCTTTTGAAATTTATTTTAGGAAAAATAATTTGAGTTTTCCAAAAATTCCACAATCATTATTATTTTTGCCTATTTCCAAAACTTTGTTCACTTGGTTCAAAAAATCTAAAATTCGATTTCTAGTTTCTTACCTGAAATGTCAAACATTATCATTTCTTAACCATATAAACTATTGGCATTTTTCTTGAGCCATTGGAACCCATTTTCAATCTAGTTTTAAGAAAAAATATACAATAAAATAACAGAAATTCTTTTATTAGTTTAAATGTGCAAAACTCACATAGGTTAAACTTACAAAAAGAATTTAGCGGTCCAAGTTGTGGAGCTCTCCCTAGTTTCATTTTAAATTTATTTTCCACATTTTATACCATTATGGAAACCTCTGTATGTCTGCTTTATACCAAAAAAATTTAAACAAAACTTCTATATATCTACTTTATACCTTTAAAATTTATAGTCAAATATTAAGTTCTTTGAGGCAGTTTTCTGAGTTAGAACATTTTAATATTTTCTGGAAACTCAGAAACAGTAGTTTTGACCTTGCTCTTGATACTCTTTAGGATGTAACTCACTCATCACAAATACGAATGACTTAATTACTTTTGACTCTAAATACATCTACACATGTTTTTAAAATTTGGGCTCAAAGATCATTTGAAAATTCATCATAACCATCTTGAAAATCTATTTTAAAACTCAGACAGATTGTATTCAAGACATTTTCTGTTAGTTATAACCATCAACAATATGATGTTAACCATTTTAAAGCTCAAAATCAACATGCGTGGCTTCTAACAAATGTTAGACATCATCAATTATCAATGAATAGTCACCAAAACTATAACTCAGACACACTTATATGCCATAGCTTTTAGCCTCAAATGATTACTAAACTTATAAAATCACTATCAAAATCAAACTTTACCCTTGAGTTTTCGCTTCCAAGCTAACTCTGTTTGATCTTCTAAAGCCACATGCCTTAGTACTTCTCCAAGATCACACTTTCTTCTACAACACTACATTACTTAACTTGGAACCCAAATAATCATCTTTTCTTGCACAAAAGGTCAAAGTCAAGAACATACTTCTTGAAACTTCAAATTTTACCCTTTATGTGTACGGTGTAACCTTCTTGAATGGCTCTAAAGCTCACATATATTAAACTACTAGCTCTTAGGATTGTTTTTATGTAAAAATATAAGAGATTGGAAGAAGAAAAATCAGGAGGTTTAGGGGCTGGTTGTTTGTTGGTTGAGAGAAAGAAAATGAGAGAATTTTTTTGAGATAAAGTTGAAACTTGAAAGGACAAGAATGTATGCAAATGAGTCACTGACCAAGACTTAATCGTCCTTGTGCTGCACGTAGGTGGCTGGGGAGGATCCATGTCCACATGATCATTTGCTACTTGTCACAATTTCTCCGAATTTGTCTCTAAAATTGCTTAATATTTTTACATCCACTTAACTTCCTTCGTATCGGTCCAAAATTAATCATATATAATATTTCCTCAATAAAATAATGCTAAGCTCCAGCTCTTTTTTATAATTAAAATTACAGTTTTAACTTTTTCGGTAATTATATTCTTATGTTCTTTATTGTCACGACCCAAAACTCGGGCTAGCGGCAGAAGGGAAATTCCTTAATTTATTTGAAAAGTGTCAAAAGTTCTAGTTTTTATAAAAACAGTCTATTTAAATAAAATAATCGGAATTCCATCCCGTGAACCACTCTCCCAGTTTGTATACACCATCAAACATAAATTGAACAATTACTTAAAAACTTGAAATTTATTTCAAAACTCAGCATCATCATCATCCACCAAAAAGTCAAACACCAAATACATAAGTTTGCAGACAAAATAGAAAGCAGTAATCTTGGTTCAATGCTAACGTAAAATCCAAATAGTCCAAAGACTACGACAACAAACTTCTAGCATTACCAAGAGACGAACTGCAATCAGGATGATCTCTTACTCCTCTTGATCACCAAGATCGCACCGGACACCACCTGAGGAGGAAGGTAGGGGGGTGAGCATACAATGCCTAATAGGAAAATAGTTACCTCATGGAAAAATAGTTCAGTGATGGGAATCTCCTGCATGGTTAGTTCAAATCCAAAACATACACAAACGTATATATATATATATATATATATATATATATATAATCCAGACCGGGAGCCAATATATATATAACAGTATAATCAAAATCATCACTCCATATGCACATGACACAAATCAACACATACCCATGAGCTCATATCCTCTCATCTGTGGAAATCCAGGATGATGGCACTAAGTGTACCTAACAGCCTGTCTGATACCTAAGCCCATACCCAGAGAGGACACCCATGTGTCGCCTACCAAACCTGGCGGGGCAACCGAATTGCCTACACCTGCCAAATAGAGAGGTAATCAGAAGTAACAAGACCTCGCGCGAGTTTACGGACTTTCACCGACGGTGGGGCACGTAGCACCACACTATAAAATCCACGATGCTAACACGGTATTCATGTATGATCCTATGACACGTGCAATACAGAACTGAAGTGTAAAAACTACTGTACTCTGGTTTTTCAGTAAAACATGCATAATAGGGTTTTATAGAAAAACGGGCAGCATAACGGCCCTATTTTTGATACACCTAAAATAACCTGCACATAGCAAATTCCCAGAGCAGTACAGTATATATCATATAACCAGATTCCATCATATATAATTCAAATCATTAAAAACATACTTGTTCTTATATGCTGCAGAAAATAAGTTTTAACTCAAAAATAGTATAAAACGAAGGTAACTAAACCTCTACCTCAACAGAATAGCGACACCACGCTATTGAGTCCTTAAGGTGTCGTTGACGATCGCCCGGAGGGTCGGGAACCGATTCCAAGCCCTCGATCGTCCTCGTGCGAAAAACCAACTTTCTCACTGGAGCTTCAATTCCACAAACAGATCTCTTCACTGAATTCCTAGCACCCAAAATAGTTAGGTTAGACATATAACTTGTCCAATTCGGGTCCGAGTCCATACCGGACTGGTGGCACGCAAAACGAGATAAAATCTTGACCATCCGATCTCGATTTCTGTGTCGATCACCAAACCACACAATATATATATCAAACTTCTCCATTTTCCGAATACATTCCAAAAATGTAATCAAAAACACAATCCAACGGCTGGATCGAGAACAACAACCAAAAACTCGGAATGACCAAAAATGACAACTTTCAATCCGGGCAAAATGGAGTTGAGATATATATACCTTGATGATCCTTGCGACGATACAAATCCAACGGGACCAGTTTGAGACCGAAAGGTGGCTGGAATCGTCGCCGGTGACGGAAAAACCGAAATAGGTCAAATCGGCTTCTATGACGTTTCCCAGTGACATAGGCGGCGGCGGTGAGTGGCGGCGGAGTTTCGTGGCAGCTCGGCGAGTCAACGCCGGTTGGTGGGCGGCCCAGACGGTGGCTGGCGGCGGTTCTGCGGAGGTGCGGCCGAGAGGGAGAAGAGAGGAGAGAGAAAGAGAGTTTCGGGGAGAGAGAGAGAGAAGGAGAGCGGGGATTGGCTGAGCAGAGCCATGTGGCCCAACCTTATAGTGCTGTGCAATTTTTCAAAAATTACATATAAGTCCCCAAAATTTCAAATTTCTATCAATTTAGTCCCCTGAAATTTGCAATTTAGTCCTTCTGAACAAAACTTTTGCAAATTAGTTCCCACAATATTTTATCCGGAAAATTGGTAAAATGTCCAAATTACCCTCTAAAATTCCGGGTTTTTACATTTATAGTTTTGTCAGTTATCCTTTTCAGCTCCAATTTTCAATAAATTTGAAATATATGTCTAAACAGTTATTCTAAACACTTTAACCACTTCAAACTAATAAAATTTCATACTTTCGAGCCAAAAGAATAGGAACTGGAATGTTCTTATCTACCTTATCGATGATAGTTCCAGCTCTAGTTGAGATGAAAAGGCTCAAAACAGCTCAAGAGAATGACCTAGTCGATAAGCCTAGTGTACCTGTTCCAATGAGTGTGTGGTGGCTGGTACCTCAATTTATCATATTTGGATTAGATCGTGTTTTTGCTATAATTGGTATGCAAGAGTTCTTCTATGATCAAGTCCCACCAGAGTTAAGAAGCGTAGGAGTCGCCCTTTACCTTAGTGTACTCGGTGTTGGAAGCTACCTAAGTAGCTTTTTGTCTCTACTATTGAGAAAGCAACTAGTGGGGATGGCCGAGACAGCTGGTTTTCTAATAACTTAAACCGGGCTCATCTCGATTATTTTTATTGGTTACTTGCTGGACTCATTGCAGTAGGATTTGCTGCGTACTTGTATTTTGCAAGATCTTACATTTATAACAGAAGAGCAGGTACAGTATAAATGATTCGTTCTGTCATTGCAGTTTGTATTTAGCAAGCAAAACGGTCAATAAAAGGAGAACAAAGATGTGTTATCGTTGGTTTTCGATAATTCTACGTGTGTGAGCTGCTATAGTAAATGCCAACCTAAGACTTGCGTTTGAGTTGTCTAGATAATTAAGTTTGGCACAGTACTAGTGATTGAAGAAATTTCCATGGGCACTAGGGGGGTTTGGTGTGGGATACTAAAGGAAATAACTAGATAAGAATGGACTATACTTTATCCAATCCTTTGTTGTTGGTGTTAAAAAAAGATGGGATAATTTTATGAAGTGACAAAATAAGAACTCTTAAAAGGTCTATTTTAATCCAAATGGCATTCTCTTCTTTGCTCATTTCCAATAAAAGTATGTCATACGTACACTTTTTCTTTTTATTTACTTTTTTTTTTCCTCATTTTCCCATTAACTCGGATCCCACATATCTCTTAATATTATATATTACTATATATTTTCCCAATAATATGGATCTTATGTACTTTATTTACTATTTTATTTAGTCTAATTCCACGCTTTAACCACCAAACAAGGTGTGTATTACTAATACAGCTCAGTCTAATTTTATATAATCCAAATCCCAAGCAATAGTCTTGTACAGTTCTACCTACCAAATCAGCATTCACGAAACAATTAGAAAAAGTTCCATACTTTAGAAACCAAATCCCAAGCAATAGTCTTGTACAGTTCTACTTACCAAATGAGCTTTCACGAAACAATTAGAAAAAGTTCCATACTTTAGAAATCAAAGTGAATAAGATGTATCATTATATAGATAATGTCATAGGGTCGTATTCTTTTCTTCTTCAAAGAAGTCTCATTTATCAAAAGATCTTGCTGCAAGTGCCATGTGTCCCCATAAAATTTCCTTCACTTCCTTCTAATTACAAGCCATAAACAAAATTCACGTTAATTGTGAAATAATTGTAAGTATACAATAAGTAATATAATAGTGATATAAGTAATATAATAGCGAGTAAGAGTATTGTTCATTGTCAATTTGTCCTCGTAGATAAAAGGAGACAACATTCTGCGTAAGTAGTTGAGACATCTTTTACCGTTTTAGTTACTAGTACGCAGTTGAGACATCTCTTATTACCGTTTTAGTTACTAAGTCGCTGCTACGCCTGAGACTACTAACACTTAAATTCTTTTTTGATATTCGTACCTGGCACCTCCTTAGACCACTGCCACATGTAAAGTTGATATGCCGCTAGGACCCAAGCAATCATCTCGCTAGACCCCTCGGACCCTAGTTTCTTTCATAGTATATTAAGAAGTGATAATAGGGATTATTAGGGAGTAAAATAAATGTAATGATTGTATTTACTAGTTTCCAAGCATATTTTAATTTTTCAAATAAGTGATAAAATAGTTTTAAATAATTATCTACGTATCTATCTAAATACATAGTAATATAAACCTAAATTTATCATTCACCAAAGTAATTTTGTCATTTCCTATTAATCTTTCCAATTTAGTTTATATAAAAATGTTTGATTTCAAAAATAATCAAATTAGAAAGCATTCTCTATTAAAAAGAAAAAATCAAATTCAAATTTAAAGAGATTTTCTCATATTTTTTAAAATACAGAGGTTTTTGTTTAAAAAAAATATAAAGTTATTTTATGAAGTTTTCTCTATTTCCTATAATACAAAAATAATAATCATTATAATTATTATAATTACTATTATTTTGAGAATTGACTCTCCGACCAAGACTACTAATACTATCTGGTAGTACGTGTCTAATACCGGTAAGGCATTAATCCACTGCCAATTTTTCGTTCGGCGACGTCAGCGATGGCCACTACCAGCGGCTTTCATGCTGACGACGCCGAAACTCCGATGCTAGTCAACGCCGTTGAAGGCGCCGTTGACTACAAAGGCCGTCCTGCTTCGAGATCGGATTCCGGCGGTTGGAGGTCAGCTGCTTTTATCATAGGTAAACGCACAAATTAAATATTCTTTTAGGAAAGGGAATTTATGAGGTCATAAATGGAGTCGGGAAGTGAAAACCAAATTTTGGGTGTGTGATTGAATGAATTGAAATGTCCGTACAGGCGTGGAGGTTGCGGAGAGGTCCGCCTACTGTGGGATCGTTTCAAACCTGGTGACCTTTCTGACTGGGCCGCTCGGACAGTCGACGGCGACCGCGGCGGCCAACGTCAATTTCTGGGACGGAATGGCGTCGTTGCTGCCTCTCTTGGGGGCTTTTGTGGCCGATTCATTTCTCGGGCGCTATCGCACCATCGCTGTGGCTTCTCTGCTCTATATTTTGGTTTGTTCCTCTTTCTGCCTTATCAGACATTTGCCTTTTGAATTTGGATTATCATTTAGCTCCACATAATTATAAATCATATTTCAATTTCAAGGTAACAAGATCACTATACTTCACTAAAATTCTGCTTATTGTTGATTAATATGGTATGATTTTTCTGATTTTTTTTTTTTTTTCAAAAGGAAGAAAAGAAAGAAAATTCTCGAAATAACTTTTTTTATAAGAAAGGAAATCAATTCGTTCTTTCCAACATTCATTGCTGTGACGGTTAAAATTAGTCTCCAAAACAGAATAGAAAATATAGGGTCTTTTTCTTAGCCAGAGAAGAAAAGAAGTTCAAGCTCTAATCTAGTACAAAAGAGTGGACTCAAAAATGCTGACTGCAAAAACGCCACTCAATTGCTTCTCATAAGCTTAACCATTGGTTTTTTGTTTTGTTTTCCATGAGCTCTTCTTACCTTTGTATAAGCCGGTATATGTCTAAAATGGACTTCTTGTTGAACTGAACTACACAATAGTTGCTTATATGTAAGACACAAAACTTAATTCGTATCCTATTTTATTTTTCTTGTGGAAGAAATTACCAAGAATATTTTGTGATGATGGTTCATGGATTGGCACATTGGATTGCTACTACTAATCCTTGGCTCAAATTGAATTGGATAACAGGGACTAGGTTTGTTGACTCTGTCGGCTGTTCTGCCTTTTCTGATTGATTCTGACTGCCAAACCAATAACATCGTCTCATGTTCTCCTCCTCAGCTCCAAGTAGTATTATTCTTCTTTTCTCTGTATGTAATAGCAATTGCCCAAGGTGGACACAAACCATGCACTCAGGCTTTTGGTGCCGATCAGTTCGATGGTCAAGATCCAGAAGAGTGCAAAGCCAAGAGCTCGTTCTTCAATTGGTGGTATTTCAGTCTATGTGCAGGGTCCTCGGTAACTGCTTCGATCCTAAACTACATACAAGACAACTTGAGCTGGGTTCTTGGATTTGGAATCCCTTGTATTGCGATGGTCATTGCATTGGTTGTTTTCTTGCTTGGAACTACAACTTATCGGTATAGCGTTACACAGAACAAGAAAGGTCCCTTTAGGAGGATTGGCAGTGTATTTGCTGCAGCATTTAGTAACTGGAAAGGAACTACGCCAAATATAATGCCCACTGAAGTGGAATCTGATGGATTCGTGCCCCACCACTTGTCTGATCAATTCAAGTAAGTAACTCCATGTATTTTAGAAGCATAGAGATAAAAGAAAAGGGTAAAGATGAAGATGGAAAAAGAAAATTCAGAAAGGAATTTTTGAATCACCACGATAGCTTACTCTAGATTTCTTAGAGGTCGATTTTTTCACATCTTGTACTTGAAAAGCATATAGGTTGACACGTTTTTTTTTCTTCTTTCTTTTTTTTTTTTTTTTTTTTTGCTTCTGTTCCATGGATTATGATAATGAGTCAAATGAATGGGGTATTTGTTTTTCTTGCCGTAAGGTTAGTTTATAAATTATATAGTTATTAAAACTATTAATTTATATTGACAAGCAACAATGGCTCCGAGAGCATTATTTTTTTTATAGCATCTCTCAAATCAGCTACTGATCAATAATTCGTAGAATAAAATTCTTTTTTGGACATTAATATAACTTTGCACTATCAAGGTCACTGATTAAAATTTTATGAAAGTTAACTATGTACTATCTAGGTTCTAAAACAACTCACGGCATCAATACCGATCATGGACTAACGAACTATTAATATATGTCACTTACTAGTTGTATCATCACCTTAATATTTTCCTGATTATCAGAAAAATCTCTACCCATAGAGCAGGACAAAGGAGACTGCTTATTCGGCTTTTCAATTGCTAACTTGAAGTAAAATTGCACTAATGTACTTTTGCATCCTGTAATCTGTCAGATTCCTCAACAAAGCGTTGCTTGCACAAAATTATTTGAAGGAAGATAGTTGTGTTTGTACAATAGCCGAGGTTGAAGAAGCAAAGGCTGTACTAAGGCTTTTTCCAATCTGGGGAACGTGCTTGATATACGCAATTGTGTTTGCACAGTCGTTGACTTTCTTTACAAAGCAAGGAGCTACCATGGAGAGAACGATATTCTCAGGCTTTAAAATACCAGCGGCTGCACTTCAATCCTTCATCGACATTGGCATTCTTGCCACTATTCTCATTTATGACCGCATTTTTGTTCCAATAGCCAGAAATTTCACCAGAAAACCATCTGGCATCACAATGTTACAGAGAATAGGAACTGGAATTTTCTTATCTTCTTTCTCTATGGTAGTTGCAGCACTAGTTGAGACGAAAAGGCTTAAAACTGCTCAAGTATATGACTTAGTCGATAAACCAAGTGAGACAATTCCTATGAGCGTCTGGTGGTTGGTACCTCAATACCTCTTATACGGAATTTCTGATGTTTTTACAATGGTAGGTCTGCAGGAATTCTTCTATTGTCAGGTTCCTACAGATTTAAGAAGCATAGGACTTGCCCTTTACCTCAGTGTATTTGGTGTTGGGAGCTTCTTAAGTAGCTTTGTTGTTTCTGCCATTGAGAGAGTAACTGGTGGGGATGGCCGAGATAGTTGGTTTTCTAATAACTTGAATCGAGCTCATCTCGATTACTTTTATTGGCTACTTGCTGGACTAAGTGCAGTAGGATTTGCCGCTTATTTGCATTTTGCAAAATCTTATATTTATAATAGAAGAGGTACAATGTAAATTCGCCTTTCTCTCGCTATAGTCTGTAATTAGGTAGCAAATGTCAAAAGGAGTTTACAACATCATTTCCATGTAAGTTCAAATTTCTTCTTTTGTAAATTGACATTCAACCAGAATTCCATAAGTTGACTAGCCGTCCTTCTCCACTGGTTCATCAGGTTACTAATCGAGAAGACACACCTACCATCGCTCCATGCTAATTTTTTGGTTTTTTTCTTTGTTTTTGGTGTTTCTTTAAGAATTTGATGTGTTACCTGTTGAGTTTTACAGAAAGTATGCTCACATATTGGCATCATATTGTAAAACTTTACTCGATGTTTTTGTTGTCATAATACAATTGTAAATAAGTTCATACGTGCTTGAATTGTTGGCAAATAAGTTCTTCAAGGGAGCAATATCTTTTCCCATGCCAAAATTTCTCATGGGCTTTAAAGTCTGAACACATGTTAATTATTTGAATTGGAAGTGGTTCAAACTAAAGTCCAAACTGTACTAATTATTTTTGGCGTGTTTTAATTAAACTATACAGAACAGGAAATTTACATTGAGCGAAAATGACTAGCACTAATAATATTATCTATTAATTATTTGCGCACAAGAAGTCATAGCCTAGAAAAACAATTCTCCTCAAGTCTACTGACCAAGGTTGAAAATGAAGAGGCAGTTACACCTTAGAAAAATAACCATTTATTTATCTTATAGAATCGATTATCCTTAAGTTCATTGCAAATGTTGAAAAATGATAAGGGAGTAAGCACTTAGAATACAATCCTTTTATTTTTTTATTCCTCTCTCATTTTGCTAACATAACCCTTTATTTGTTTTCAAGAATAACATGCTACACTTACTTTCTTCCACAAAATGGTTTCGGTAATACATATTAATTACAAAACGAGTATATGTTCCATTTGACTATTGGGCTGGAATGGACAGATTGATGGTGCAAATTTAAATGGTATAGACTTGGGATGAAAATTTTTGCCACTTGAAGGCTGTAATTGAGAAAGACTTTATTTAAAGGCCTCAGCCGCCCCATAATGGCTATTTTCAACAAGATATATTTATTAGGGGATAGGGCTTTCCTTTAAGCAAAAACATGCTTCAATCTTTCGTATTATTCATTTTTTTAGATAAAATACGAAAAAGAAACTATGAAATATTACACGTTTGATGCCAAAAACGGATACAACAACGGAAATAATAATTTGTCAATAAAAATAATAATAAAGCTAATAAACGACGCATGATTTATAGTGGTTCAGCTAAAGAATTAATTAGTCTATGTCCACTATAATTTTATTGAAAGAAATAGTGTTTACAAAATGTCTAGATCTGTGAAGATTATATATTTGAGTCTGGAGACTAGAGGCTAGAGATCCATCCCCTTTCAATATTTTTTGGAATCCATTTATAGTTAGAAAAAGTGTTATTTACTTTTGACAAATGATAGTGAGGGCAGATAATGGTGACTAACAATGAGTTGGCATGGTTCAAGAATCGGTGAAATGCTTTTGTTTTGTGTGCCTTATTCAGCTGCACTATCTATTAAATAATAGATTTGAATTAAGCCCGAACAAAAACGGCTCGTGCAAGTAACGAGGGAAATTATGTATGCGAACTATTTATCTACCTAATTAGCTAGTCATTATTAATCTCTTCTCCACTAACGAGCTGAATAAATCACATCGCTAGTGGAGTGACGAATTTCTCATATAGCACTACGTTTTCCTTTAATTCAGACCAGATGATTTTGTGTGAGCCATAATCTTCCCTATTTTTTTAGTTTTTCCTCTTTCTTTTCACTTGTTTGGGACCATAATCTTTTAGACTTTTCCAATAATTTGATGGACACTTAATATCATAATGCAATGTAGGTATCATGAAAAACGTCAATGGAGGTGAGCTATGTCCGAAATAATTTCTCTTTGTTTTGTTTTGTCCTTGAATTGACTCTATGTTTTCAAAATGACAAATTTACCGGTCAGGTTTATAAATATATTTTTTTTATTTTTTTTCTCTTTGGACTTAATTGTTTAAGAATTATTTTCTAAATGGATTATCAAAAATATGCGGGAGTGAATTTTTGACAGTTTTGGGGGATAATTTCTTTCTTGAAAGACTCCAAATTTAATTGGCGTTTAGAAATGTGTTGGAGATTTTCTTGCAATTTACTAATATGAGGACATAAATCTGTCCCTTTTTTTCACAAATCAACATAAATTTGTCATTCCTCAAAATACAAGATCAATCTTAAAATAACGCAAAGAAAAATACAAAGGGTGAAATGTAACTAATCAAACGATTTAAAACATTCAAATATTTTCTAGCTAAGGTAAATTATGTGCTTTTCTTTTTAATGAAATAATGTTCGTGAAAGGATTAAAAAGAAAAACAACATTTGTTTCAAAATAACAACAATAATAATAATAATAATAATAATAATAATTAGTCGTCCGTATTTTGAGATCATGGAAAAATAATACTATTAATTTTGACATCTTTTGAAACTTTAGGGTGAAATATAAGATAACATTTACTCATTCAAAAAAAAAAAAAAAAGACAACCACAAAGAGATCTCTTCTTTTACTTTTAAAAAAAAAAAAGAAAAAGAAAAAAGCCCAAGACTACCTTTAATTTTTTCCACATTCTATATTTTGAGTACTTTAAAGCATTTTTGTCGAATAACATCTTTGTTGATGAAGTTGTTTTTAGATTTTTGAGTTTTTAAATGCTTAAAAAATACAATTGGCTGACCTTGATCGATTAGGCTAGGCCCTAATTGATAATCCAGGTGAACTTTAGCATTGTAGATGATGGGTTGACCTCGATCGAGCTTAAATACTAATGTAAATTATTCTTTACTGTTATGACTCAATCCCGTATTGCATATATAACTCATAAGGCATAGCACTATATATATGCAAAGTATTTATCTATAATCCATAATAATAAAAATAAGGAACTAAACTCTCACAGGCAATCAGACATCATATTCTCGATAATTCTTACGAATTTTTAAACATTTAGAATCAAATATACAAAATATAGATTAGATTGAATCAGATATACAAAATATAGGCTTTAATCTAATAAACTAGTACTAATCTAAGTCCTCATATTTTCTCAATAATGAACGATCCTCTTCTAATCATGAACTGCCGTTGAATTCGAATGGAGAGCGAAGAAAAAAGGTCAGTGCATGTAAGAGTGCATAAAGATTTGGAACACAATGGTGTATAAATAATTTCATTAATGTGATGCGACAAATTTCGATAAATAGGTGGCTCTATTTTACCCTCGGCTCTATTTTACCCATTATGTACTCTTCATATACTTCATTTTAATTAATTATAATCTTCCAATACCGAAGCTGAAATTACATTTAAGAACAAGAAGGTAATAAAAGTATCTCATTATGCACACCTCTTACTAATAACATCAAAGCTTTTATACCTCTTATAATTTTTCTTTTTCTTCTTGACGTCCTCTTTCTCCTCCATTTTAATTTCTTCTTTCTATTCCCATTCTTTTAATTTCTTGTATTGTATCACAATTCTCGAATCTTATTCTTTTCTGGAAATTACAAAGAAAGATTCAAGAAATGAGAACTTTCATTTCAATGTCCACCTGTTTTTCACAATGACTTCAACAGAATGAGATAATAAGGTTCAATAATGATACATGAACAAAAAAAAAATGAAGGAGTTGAATACCCAAAAGGATAAGAAGAAGATAAGTGGGAATGAAATGCTTACCGCATGGGGTGGAAATAGAAAAAGCTAAAACTTATTATTGGTTTTTTTTTTTTTTTGAATAATCAAGGGTATAAAAAGCAAGAATTAAATAACTAATTATAAAGAAAGGTAATGTTTTAGAAAAAGTACAGAGATAGAGGGGCTTCTTTCATGGATAGTAGTTTTGACTTGTAGTATTAATTCATAATTTTCTTCAGATGAGCAAGAAAAGAAAAATGCAAAAATTGCTAAATCTATAATACCATCTTCCAAAATTGCTACTCAGCCTAATCTCTTGTCTGGTATTAAGTTCCACGTAAAGTATTATTAGATTTCTTATTTCGCCATTTATTTCATTTTAAGGTGATTTTAGTATAATATCTATTGGTTTGGATTTTCCGTTCTTGTACCAATATGCATCAGCACCTTCCATTTATTATTATCAAAGGAACCCAAAACCTAAATTTGTTGTAAGTGCTAGTAGGGCACCAGTGTACCAATGTGTACCTCCAAATAGCATACAATGAACAGTGTTAGAAGTATGCAAGTAGTAGTTGAGTACTGTGTATTCAAGAAGAAGAATGTTAGGAAAAGATGAAGGAAATGACAAGTATAATTTTGGAAAATTATGGCCACTTACCTTTGCATGAGAAAGATGTAAAAATTATAATGACTTTTTTGATCCACTAAAAGCTATGGTTAAGTGGCACATGTTGTTGGAAAAAAAATGGGTAAATGGGTTAAGGAAACAATTTGGACTTGGCTTGGGCTTGGAAGCCCAAGTGGATTTTAAAGATTAAATTTGTTATAAAATCTATTTTCATGGACCATTTTGAAGCTAAAAATTGAGTGGGATCCACATCTTGTTGATGAAAGATCTTAGTGAATTCTTGTTCTCCTCTGCGAGGACATCGATTTCGTATATTCACACGCTCAAAATGGTGCACGGATGAATGAGAAATTGTTGCTCAAAAGTGCACCATTGAAATAGAAAATGAAAGGAAAATATTATAATCCCACATTGGTGGGAAATGCATGGTGCAAGTGGTTTATATAGAACCTTGTTTTGTGATGGTAGTAAGAATAACAACCATAGATGTTCTCTCAGGCGGAGGGGGTGCAAATCTTCGGGATTGGGCTTGAATTTGCATGGGCTTGTGTGTGCCCGCACCTGCGGACACGAATGCTGGGCTGAAACTTGGACCATAGTAAGCCCAACCTTTTGTTGTTAGTTTCTGGAAAACGTTAAAATTTTTCTGGTTTTGCTCCCTCCTTGGAGACTATAAAAGGTGAGCTTTCCCTCCTCATTCCACACACCAAAACAAAGAAACAGAAGTCTTCTTCTCTTTGCCATTCTCTTTCAAGTGTTCTTAAGTTCCTCAGTTTTTTTTTTAGCTAGAGCTTTTCGAGTGTCTAGAAATTTTGAGTTCAAAGCTATCCAGTTCGTAGAGTGGAGGTGTTGGTGCTTCACCTGCTACTCTTCGTCGTTGTATCCTGGGAGACTGACGCTTGCAAAATCCTCAAGCATTCTGGTGGAGGGAGCGAATCAGTTTTAAGGACTCTGTGTGGAACACAGCTCTCGACGGTTAACAATCCTTTGTTCTGAAGTACAACCGAAATTCTACTCAAAGTTTGAGCATAATATTTTGGTAACATTATTTATTGAAAAAATTTATTATAAACATTTGTAACCTTATATATTGCATGTTATATATTGCATGTTACAACTGGTCTGACACGTGTCCCTAAAACACTATAATGTATCTTACCCATAAATTGTAGGGACAAAGCCAGTTGGAATCCACGTGTAAGTTTGAGCATGTTCAGTATCTGGGGATTCTGTATACTATGGTCAAATACTTATTCTTTATTTGACTTGGTCGAATGTATAACGTTTACACTATATAGTCAATTATACTTGGCCTGTTTGCGAACTCTAGTTCGTGCTTTCTTTAGTGTCTGAGACTCTGAGCCATCCTTAGATAAATAGTCTAGTCTATGCTTTCTTTAGTGATCGAGCCAAGTCGATCTGAATGGTATTAGCTCCTTTCATAATGACCTAAGCCCCTCTAACAGGGGTTGGATGACTTAAATTTTGGAATAAAACGATCTATTGTGTTATATATGACCATTTCTACAACTTGTTGATGTTTGATTATTTTTTGGAAAAAATGTCTCCCAAAATTTGCATTCTTTATCCTCCCAAATAAACCCCATTTACTTAAGGCAGTACTAAAAACACCTTTCATATAGCGAAATATTATTTTTACATCGTCTACTCTTGGAAATCCCAAAACTATCCCATTTAGTTTTTAGGTAAATTAGAATATTAATCCCTAATATTTTAGCATTTTGATATGTTTGTCTCTAATCTTTTTGTTTTGGCATATTGGTCACCAGTCTTTTTATTTGTTAATCAATTACCTAAAATTATCTCTTTGTTGCATCCATTAGTCATTTTGCATTTTTTATCTCAAATTCCATTAGAAGCCATTTGAAAAGGGAAAATTTTGTACCATCTACCCCCTTAATGCTTAATTGTTCGGTAATTCCAAGCTTTTTTATTTGTCAAAAAATATATTAAGTATTTGAATGTCAATTAAAAAAAGTTAGAGACCAATATATAGAATGTTGTACGGTCTAAAATCCTAAGGTTGCATAAGATGTATATGCGACCTCATCTGTGAAGGATATGTGCGACCTTTCGCGTATAGAATATATGCG
>JXTB01000302.1:0-11031 GCA_002914805.1 Parasponia andersonii
TTGAATATTTTATGTGTAATATCTTTTATGGAAGTTTCCTTAACTCATTTGTGCTGATTCTCACTGATTAAAGTTACTCTAATTCGTATTATTAGTTGTCAAATAGGTTTGAATAACTTATATTTTTATACCAGAAAAGTAATCTGAAAGTTTTCTTTTTATGTTATAATATGATTAGGTTGACAGATCATGTTGCAACACGTGGACAGAATTAGCAACTACTTTCCAGATCCATTTTCTAAGTTTAGTAACAAACTTGGTTGATCTTGCAAGTCTTCTAATTAATATTAAATACTCTTAATTGTTATTTTGCAGATCTTACACGCGAAGGCTTGCTCTTTTCTCTATTTAAAGGCCACTCAAGAGTAGTTTTATGTAGAGAGATCACTTATTGTATTTTTCAGTTTTAAAAGAAAAGTTTTTCTTTTAGCCATATTTTAGACTTAGGATGTGTCCTAGTCGTTTAAGTGATAGTGCTTCGGGAGATGTGCTGATTATCTTCGGGAGAAGATCGACTTCAAGTACCTAAAGGGATTTCAGAAGAACGAAGTCAACCTAAGACGAGTGGTACTCGCTAGACACGTTAGTGAAGGAATACATCTATATTGCGACAATCAAAAGAGGGAGTCTTTTTATTGTATAAGTCAAATTAGTGTTTGTATTAATTCAAACTTTACTAATAGTATTTATTATATGGATATGGCCCATTGGACGTAGGTTATCGGGAGATAACTGAACCAAGTAAAAATATATTATGTTATTTTTACAATTTTCGCATTACCACCTCACGTAATTACCTAACAAATTATAACATGGGCTTTAAATATGAGGGATGGGGGTGGTGCACCAAAGTAAACTAGCTCAAATCTTTTTCCTCTTTGAGTGGGGCAAAAATTGAATTTCACAAATTCTTATTGGCCAAAGAAAAATTTAAGGAAAAAAAATACATGCCATTTAAAAAAAAAAAAAAAAAAAAAGAAGTCAGGGAGGTAGCTGCCCCTGGGGTGTCAACATGCTCTGCTAGTAGAGATCATCAATTCTCGTACTCATCGCCAATTAAAATCTAGTGATCATTGGCCAAGAGCAACTGGCCACTGTTGAACACAGTTTAGATTCAAATTCTAAATCAAACCAAGATTTGGAAGATGGTTGGAAAGGGAAGAACATTGATGATTTTGTATGGAATTTTGTCAAATTATGGATAGAAGAGAGAAAATTGTCGTGTATATAGTGGATGTGTGTTAAGAGAAGGTTTTTAAAGTAATTTTTTAAAGGTGATGCATCAAGTGAGGAATTATTTGAATATAGCCCCTAAATGGCACAGTGGCACTGCTTTTAGGCCGGTGCAATATTAGGATAATTAGGTGCAAATATAATCCTCCTGATATTATATATAATATGATCAAGTGAGGTCTAATTATAACTAGATAATTTAATGTCTCCCTCAAAATATATTAATAGTTATCGCAATATAGATTAACGTGTTAATCTCACAAACAAATAAATTAATAATAAAAAATAATAAAAAAAGTGAAACTAATAATTAACTAAATAATAAATTAAAATAATCACAAAATAATAAATAAAAATACCAATAAGAAAATCAAGGTTTTAAGATTCATTTAATTGTTCGTTTATCTGTTATTAACTTTGATTCTAATTTATTTTTTAGTTATATGTTTCACATTCCAAACACATAATCAGAAAATATGAAATTGAAGAATAAATATTAATCTAAAGTATTCAATATAAAAAATTCTTCCAATTAAACCCAGAGTAATTTATTTTATTAGTTATCTAAGATTGACAATATGTCACAGAAATAATATTGTAGTAAAATATCAACTAATAACATAAATATAACTGAATTTATATGAGAAACTAAAAAATAAAAATTCTTAGGAATCAAAACTGGAAAATAAAAAAACTACACAATTAAGATCATTTCTCTAACTTCTCAAAAAAAAATTTAATCTAACCTTGAACCTATCTCACACATATTCTTTCTAGAAAAAATAGAATATTCTCTCTTTAAAATTAGTATCTATTTGTCACGTTCTAGCTATTTATAGCTAAATTTAGAGTGTTTTACTAGTTTTCACGCTTATAATAGTGCAATCTTATGAGTCATTATTTAATGTGTTTCTCCCACAATTTCTTCCTTTTTCTTCCTTCTCGTTTCCGAGCCTTGAGGTGTAATCTGGTGTGGCAGAAACCGGTGAGCACAACACTTAAAGGGCGCTTGATTGGCGGCTTAGGAAGTCAATGGTATGAAGTGGTGGCTTGTGAATGGCTGTAGATCCGGTTGTACAGAGGCTGAGAAGTACAGGAACGAAAACACCGTGAGAGCTACTACACAGCAGCATGGGCTTCAACTATCCCTCTGCTTTCCACTCGCCAGCTCTTCCGCGTGGTCTACACGCGCACATCTGGTGAATAGGATGATTGATCCGACGGCTGAAAACGCTCCTTTCTCCTCTTCACGCGCACGAATTTGGGCTCTTGGTTTTCCGATTTTTTTATTTTTATGTTACCTAAACAAAATCAGATTAATCTAAATCAAATTCAAAACAAATTAAACTAAAAATCTAAAGCAAATAAAATTAATACCTGATCAGATTTAAATTCAAATTAAGTAATCTAAACATTAAAATTCAAAAATAAATAGATAAATAAATTACTAATCTAAAACTAAATTTAAAATAAACCAAAATTCAATAAAATTAGGTTGGTGCTCAGTTGCCTCATCACTTGAGAGCCAGAGTATAGACAAGAAAATCTTAGGTTGAATATTTGATCACCGTCAATAAGGAGATCAAGAAAAAACGCACTATAAGAGATAAGTCCTAATCTCATCTCTAAGTTTTATGTATCTAAATTTGATTTATGTTATACATGATTCTGTATATGATATATGTATGATCAATGGTTATGAAAACTGTTTTCATATTAAAATTTTAAAACCTAAATCTGTTAATTTTTTCGCTGCGTTCATAATGTGATCATATATTTTTCCATATATACATACATGTATGATTTTTCCGAAGTATTAGGTCAAATTACCATCAGTTTAGTGGTAGAAATAAAACCTTAACTTGTTTATTTTATATTTTTACACTTTATTTTATTGTTTGCTTAGTTATTAGTTTAGTTTGATAAATTCCCATCATCTATAGGATTAGTAATTTGTTACTTAGACTAATTCCTTGTGAGATTGACTATTCTTATACTATACTAGGTTATAACAAGTTACTATGTTGAGCTAGGATAGGAATAGAGAGATTAACTAATTTGATGTTCTAACAATACTCTAAAAGGCTATTATCAAAATTCAAACATATTTAGACTCACATCATCATTTTTCTTAATATTTTTTCACTCATCACTATCTCCCTTGTCATTATCTATATAGTCCATTGTAAAAGTGGTATTTTTCGAAATAAACTACGAAAAATGATAATTGTTTTTCCAAAAGCTTCCCAATTTATTTAGAAAAATATAATTTTTAAAATTTTATTTTTAAAAATATCACTTTTGAAATTTATTTAGATAAATACCTGTTTTTCTCTCTCCCCATTGCTCTCCTTTTTTCTTTTCACGTTTAAAAGTAAAAAATACGAGTTACCAAACACATCTTTATTTTTTATTTTAAAAAATAAAAGCAAAAATATTAGTTACCAAACATATTTTTTTATTTTTGAAAATAAAAAAAACAAAATAAAAAAAGTATTTTTACTTTTGTCTTCAAAAAAACAAAAAAATAAAAAGTGTTATCAAACGACAACACCTCGGGTTTTTCCGAGCTATATCAACGAAAAAAATAATTCAAAAGGAAAAATACGAAAAAAAATGGGAATATTATTTTGCAAAAGAGAATTTAGGGGAAAGTTAATAAGCACATTAACCCCCTCCCCCTTCTTTTTTTTTTTTTTTTTTCCCCTTTTTTGTCCGCACTCAACATTGTGTATGTGTATGTGTTAGTCTGCTGGCACCTGCTGGGACCGCCAATATTTTTGAAGCAACTGTTCTTAACTTGTAATAAACTTTTTCAATTGATGAATTGAATAATTTTATTTTTTTGGGACATAGCGTCAATTCTGGTTAATTCGTACAAATTTCATAAGAAATAACAAACACAAAATTTTATTCAGAATTTTCATTGTCTGGATTAAATCAATTTTGAGGTTTATGAATAAACAATAACCTGAGTCAAGCCTCTGGCTTTGGCCGGTCAAATTTCTAGATTGGCAAGACTGATAATTAAATAATCAACTTTCAATAAATCGTCTCCCACCAACGGGAGTAATACAAAGGACTGTCAATTAGATTAATTACAAAATATAAACTAATTGAGCTCAGTGAAATACTTTTATTTTTGAATTAATCTATCAAAATAACTATTTTTTTAAAAAAGGACAGGAGATCTATATCTGAGACATCAGGCACCTAAGCTAAAAACTGTGTACATATGTTACGTGGCGATACCATAGTCAAGCATTTGCCAAACGTACACAAATAAGCCGGGAATCACCGCACTCGATCCAGCATATACCAATAACGTGGCGATAACCTTAAACTAGCTGTCAAATTAGAAAAAGACACGTCACAGGTTATACATAGCGCGAAGCATGAGATGATAAAAGTCCACCGTGACGTTGTTATCATCATCATTATTATAATACTTTTATATTTTAAAAAAGATGGGGTCTGATGACGTAGGTGGGGCAGGGGGAGTCCCTATCATTGACTTGTGGTTATTGGAAGAGTCACGCGTTGACATAATTATACGTGGCGTGATCGCAACGGACAAGACTATTTGGTCCTTTACGTAACATAAGTCGGTTTCGTTTGTTTGCCTTCTTCACCTTTTTATTTTACTTAGTTCTTAGGGCAAAACCACCACGCGACATGTGGAGCCCTATCATTCGCTACTTTCGTTGGGCCAGCTCTGCAAGCAGCGGTTACCACACGTATAATGATGTATTGTATACATTTCGTTTTTATTTACTTCCAATTTTTCCTTTTTTTTTTCCGAAAAAAATTGGAAAATACCAAACCAAATTAACTTAAAAATTAACTTAAATGATCAGAAAGTTTAAGCGGTAAGTAAGAAGTACAATACAAAAAGAACAATTATCAAATATCCTGTGTTTGTTAACTTTTTTTTTCTTTATTTTGCGTTTTTAGTAAAATAATATTTTGTTATGTATTACTTAAGTTATTTTTTTAAGAATGTTTGTCAAGATGTGTAGAATTACTATGTTCAACTATGATAATTACTAGAAAGTCTCGATTTTTTTGGTTAATTAGAATAATTGTCTTCCTTACTCATATTTTAATAGGGCTTTCCCTCCTCCTCCTCCTTCTTCCTTTTTTTTTTGGGGAAAAGTTTATTTTGTTTTCATCAATAAAAATTGTAATAATAAGTTAATTACAAGAACAAACATTTTTGCTTTTGTCGATTTACTTTTAATTATCCAGAAATATGTTTTGCGATTACAAATGTTCTCAATCAAACATATTACAAATGTTGTCAATCTAATTACTAGTGGAAGCATTATAACTTGCTTGGGGATTATTGGATCTACATAAAACTATAGAGGTTATGATTAGGCATGTATGGACCTCACATGACATGTGAAAAATATTATACATGCTTGTGAAACAAAAGGTACAGGGCATCTGGAAATGGTGGCATTTTGAAGTGGTTACCGTAGAGAAGATCCGATGTCTCTACTTAGCTAATTGTAAATTTAATATAAATAAGAAACGAGGAATTATGTTTATGGAAAAAAATTGAAAGTAATAATGAATTACTCATTTAAAGTGTGGTACAAGTACAAGCCTAGTTTGAATTATAATGATAGCAACTCTATTAAAATTTATCATATTTTAGTAATGCAACAAATTATATAAAGTTTACAAGTGTCAAACAATGAAACAAAAAAAATTTAAAAGTGTGTGTTAGTGCAACTTTTGGCTCCTCGTATATGTATTATCTATTTCAATTTCAATCAAATTAACTTTGAATGAAGCTTGAGTATTACATATAGACATTCAGGCTTGGGTATATGTTCCACAAACTAATGATTAAATTATAGTTTGTCCGGGTTATCCAATCTAAATTAATTAACTTGAAAACCCCTCTCCAATTGTATTTAGAAATGTTACAAGTATATCTACTTTTTTTTTTTTTTCCCCTTCTATTTGATAAGCACATGTATCTACTATTAGTATTGGGCACATATGTATGCCTACTATTAGTTTTTTTTTTTTTGGTGTAAAAACCCAGTTTTTTTAAGGGCAAAATGGTCTTTTGACAAAAAAAAACAACAAATTATATATCTTCTCTCTCTCCTCCCTCACGTTCCCCTCCCCCACAGATCACTCTCTCTCTCTCTCGTCCAAAGGGAGCCACGCCGCCGCTCAGCCACCGTCTGGGCCGCTCACCGACCGGCGTTGCCTTGCCTCGCTGCCACGAAGCTCCGCCGCCTGTCGCTGCTTGCTGCCGCCGCCTGTGTCGCCGGAAAAAGCCATTAAAGCTGATTGGACCCATTTCGGAAATTCGGCCACCGGCGACGATTCTGGCCACCTTTCGGCCTCAAACCGGTTCCGTTGAATTCGTATCATCGCAAGGATTATCAAGGTATATATATCTCAACTCCATTTTGCCCGGATTGAAAGTTACCATTTTTGGTCATTTCGAGTTTTTGGTTGTTGTTCTCGATCCGGCCGTTGGATTGTGTTTTTGATTACATTTTTGGAATGTACTCGGAAAATAGAGAAGTTTGATATATTGTGTAGTTTGGTGATCGGCACAAAAATCGAGATCGGACGGTCGAGATTTTGTCTCGTTTTGCGTGCCACCGGTCCGGTGTGGACCCAGACCCGAATTGGACAAGTTATATGTCTAACCTAGCTATTTTGGGTGCTAGGAATTCAGTGAAGAGGTCCGTTTGTGGAATTTGAGCTCCACTGAAAAAGTTGATTTTTCGCATGAGAACGATCGAGGGCTTGGAATTGGATCCCGACCCTCCGGGCGATCGTCAATGACAGTTTAAGGACCTAATAGCATGTTGTCGCTATTCTGTTGATGTAGGGGTTTAGTTACCTTCGTTTTATACCGTTTTTGAGTTAAAATTTATTTTCTGCAACATATAAGAATAAGCGTGTTTTTAATGATTTGAATTATATGTGATGGAATCTGGTTATACGATATATACTGTACTGCTCTGGGAATTTGCTATGTGCAGGTTATTTTGGGTATATCAAAAATAGGGCCGTTATGCTGCCAGTTTTTCTATAAAACCCTATTATGCATGTTTTATTGAAAAACCAGAGTACAGTAGTTTTTACACTTCAGTTCTGTATTGCACGTATCATAGGATCATACATGAGCACCGTGTTAGCATCGTGGGTTTTACAGCGTAGCGCTGCATGCCCCACCGTCGGTGAAAGTCCGTAAACTTGCACAAGGTCTTATTACTTCTGATTACCTTCCCATTTGGCAGGTGTAGGCAATTCGGTTGCCCCTCCAGGTTTGGTAGGCGACACATGGGTATCCCCTCCAGTTATGGGCTTAGGTATCAGGCAGGCTGTTAGGTACACTTAGTGCCAGTATCCTGAATTTCCACAGATGAGAGAATGTGAGCTCATGGGTATGGGTTGATTTGTGTCATGTGCATATAGAGTCATGGTTTTTATTACAATGTTATATATATATTGGCTCTCGATTTGGATTATACATATATGTGTGTGTATGTTTTGGATTTGAACTAACCATGCAGGAGATTCCCATCACTGAACTGTTTTTCTCCGAGGTAACTATTTTCCTACTGGGCATTGTATGCTCACCCCCCCTACCTTCTTCCTCAGGTGGTGTCCAGTGCGATCTTGGTGATCAAGAGGAGTAAGAGGTTATCTTGATTGCAGTTCGCCTCTTGGTAATGCTAGGAGTTTGTTGTCATAGCCTTTGGACTATTTAGATTTTTGTGTTAGCATTGAACTAAGATTACTGCTTTCTATTTTGTCTGCAAACTTATGCATGCCATTCTGGTATTGGACATCTGTTGTGAATGATGATGATGCGGGGTTTGTTTTTTTTTAATTAATTTTATGTTTTCAAGAAATTGTTCAATTTATGTTTGGTGGTGTATACAAACTGTGGGAGTGGTTCACTGGATGGAATTCCGAATATTTTATTTAAATGGACTGTTTTTATAAAAACTAGAACTTTAACACTTTTCAAATAAATTAAGGAATTTTCCACCTTTATGAAATTCTCCTTCTGCCACTAGCTCGAGTTTTGGGTCGTGACAGGGGGGGTGGAATGGCTATTTATATTTGAACGATCATGTCAATATTCAATTATGTTCTGTCCTTCAATATGGTATTTGTGCTGATCATTCGACTAATTATTTTCTTTTAAATTTATCAACATTCATTCACATTTTGCTAACCCATTTAAGACGTTTGAAATTCCTTCGGTGTCAGTATTCAAGCTATCTTGTTTTATTCCTTCAAAATTTGAACAAATTATACACTTAATGTTAATCCTATTTCTAACCCTTGAAGGATAACCAATCTTTTTAGTACATAATTTTTAGAATGTTCCAGACTTTATACCTGAACAATAATTTTGGCCCAATTAAAAAAAAAAAAATCATAGTTCAATATGATAAATTAAATGTGACATTTGAAAATTTGGGTAGTCAAAACAGATATAAATACAGTCAGTTTTTAAAGATGTCATGACCAAAGTGAGATTTGGGTTATATGATTCACCTATATATATATATAATTTTCAAATCAAACAATGATTTCAGTCAATCAAATAAATTTGAAACACTACAAAGAAATCCAGTAGAATTACTGAATTATAACTACTCAACAATAATTAACAATCTGTGAAACCATAGTATCTTAATAATGATCAGGGAGGATAAAGACTATGCATGAGATATAGATATCTTGCACCTCTAGTTCACAAGAAATGCATTCAACTAAGTCCTCCACCACGTATTTCTGATGTTTCAAATCATCTTCCATTGCCTAAGTAA
This sequence comes from Parasponia andersonii, assembly GCA_002914805.1. Lineage (NCBI taxonomy): Eukaryota > Viridiplantae > Streptophyta > Magnoliopsida > Rosales > Cannabaceae > Trema > Trema andersonii. Next base: position 9,060 of record JXTB01000302.1, read on the forward strand.
TTGGATCTTCCATTTGATACAGGTACACATTTTTCACAGAAATAAATATTAAACAGCGTATTTTCTTCCAACTTTGGAACCTAAGAGTTTCAGATCCTGAAAAAAACGACGTAACACAACAAAAAATAAAACTCATACAAACATAGAATCAGGTAGAAAAATGATTATAAATCTATATGAAATCATTAATAGTGCAAAAACAAAAACACGGAGTGGAAATTCTGCCGGAGAAAGAAATTATGAGAAGTTCCCCTTTTGGCAGAGTACTGATTCAGAAAGGTCAGAATTGTATGAAGGATGATGAGAATGCTTTTGATTAATCCTATATTTTTCAAGTCACACAAATATACCTTAAGTTTACATCTGTAAATATTTACATATTTTTTAATTCATGCTTGTTGTTCCTCATAATTATTGAAGTTACCCTTTCATTATTTCTAAATTTTGTCACTGAAATTAATATATATATATATTTTTTATAATTCACTACTTAGTCATGTTCGGATCGTAATAATAATTCACAAATTAGGCTAACTTATTGTGTTAAAATATTGGGACAATAGTTGAGATTTCATTTAGAAATAATTAATATGGCTAACACGCTACATTTTTTGTTTCGAAGTAGTTATCAGTATTATTAATTAGTAAGGCATATAATTTAGAAATTCACTTAATAAAAGATATAATTTAAAATTTGATTTTAATTCATAATAAAACAAGGGCATACAGATTTCAGTTGATCGTGAAGAAGAGGTAATGCCTCAGTTCTTTAATTTGAGTTCAAAATAGTAACAAAACATTCATATCATGACACCGATTAAGTTGATAATGCCTTTAAACTGAGGGAAGCACTGCTCTTATTCCCAAGGTCTATTTTCTTTGTTATAAGTCGGGAGAATATTATATGTCAAAGAAGAAAAAAGAAAAGAAAAAGTCAGAATATTATGTGGTCCAGCTGTAAACGTGTAGCGTTTCGATTGGGTTTACACTTGGAACCCTTGAGAGTCGGCTAAACCCAACAAGCGACAAAGAACAAAAAAACGGAAAATTGTACCATTAAGGACTAGGGAGCTTGAGCTTCTCCTCTTTTCAGGGTCAACTTGTGCGGTGGACATTGTTGGTCAAAGAGGGTTTTTGATTTTTTGATTTTGGGGTGGGATTTAACTCCTGATCAAGCCCTTAGCCTATCATTTTTACTAAATTGGCCCTTAACAATAATAATAAGTGCCTACAAATTTTCCACGCGCCTATAATAAAGTGAAGTGGGGGCCAGATGCTTTATTTAGTCAACCCATGAATCAAATGTGATGCACCTCACTTTGTTTGGAGGGAGAATAAAAAGGATAAGCAATCATAATTCATGAAACTCTTCAAACCCAAAATTATAATGACTTCTTCGTCAGATTCTTCTATGGGGAAAAATTTACCCTTTTTATAAATAGTTACAACGTATAAAGTATTCCTTTCTAAATTACTATACAAAAGTATCAAGTTTTGGTAGATATATATTTTTTTCTAAAATGAAGTCTAAGTTAAATATATGTGTCTAATATTATTATTACTTGTTATGATTCCTTTTTTTTTTTTTTTTTCCTTTCTGTTTTTGGGCGAAGAGAAGTTTTTACAAAGTTTACTAATTCTACACTCCTATATGCTCTTGATGCTTCTCTGGCTGTCCGAGTCATAAATTTTGTTATCCAGAAAAAGAATAAAAATCTATACCATCCATTCTAAAGTTTTTCTTTTTCTTTTTATTTTTTAAATTAAAAAAACGCATATCTAGTACTAACCTTTTCTTGTTAAAGAAACTTAAGAAATAACATTCTTCTTTTCTTTCTTAGATACTATTCATTTTGGCAAGATTTTTTTTACGCTTACTTACAAAATATACCCTACTAGTAGTATTGAATATTTTCAACGTATTAGATTTTCACTAAATTCACTTGTTTTGTCCTTTCAAAGAAAAAAAAAA
>JXTB01000302.1:11168-38864 GCA_002914805.1 Parasponia andersonii
AAATGAATGGACAGGAATCTGGATAATTATCCGTCAAACCCATTCACGTCATTTTCACCAAGGCTGCAATATTAAACTCCCCAAAGAAATTAAAAGAAAAAAGATAAAAATTCCTAGAGAGAGAAACCAAACCCAAAACCAAAACTTGATTATTTTTTCGGAGAGAGAGAAAACAGTCTCGGAAATTCAGTCCTTTTGGGAGACGCGGAATCGACCCAAATTAAAATTATATTTAAAAAAAAAAAAGAAAAAAAGAGAAAAAAGTGTGGGCTGGGAAGGAATTCATTCTTCTATTTCTTGCTCTTGCTCTTGCACCTTTGAAGATTCACAACTTGGACCAGAACAGAGCTAACACACCTGTTGTTGAGGAAGACGACGACTCAAAAGTAAGACTATTTCATAGTCTTTTATTTTCTTTTTTATTTTTCGGGTTTTTAGATCTGTTTTCGGAAAAGATTAAGTGGGTTGTTTTCGGAATTGGATTTGGTGTTCTGGGTTTCGAGAATAAAATCAAAAGAGGAAAAAAAACAAGTGGGGGAGAAAAAAAGAACAAAAATCAAAATTTGATGGCTTCGGCGGCGATATTCTCCTCTTTACGGAGGCGAAGATCGCCTTCTTTGGAGGCATTTTTGGCGCCGGTTGACCTCACGGATGTGGCGCTTGTTCAGACCCTCGCCTCGTTGACCGCCGAGCTCGTCTCGTCATTCTCGGACGTCTGCTTCTACTTCCAGAGGAAGAATTCGAGGTCCCTGGTGAGGAAAATGGAGGTTTTCCTTGTCTTGTTGGAGTACATGAGGGATTCGGGTTTGAATCTTTCGTGGACGACGGTGCTTTGCTTAAAGGAGCTTTATTTGCTCCTGTATCGCTCCAAGATACTGCTTGACTATTGCGCTCAGTCCGGTAAGTTCTGGCTCTTGCTTCAGAACCATTCGATTTCGGGTCATTTCCATGATTTGGACCAGGAGATTTCGACCCTCTTGGATGTTTTCCCCATGGAGGATGTTGAATTGGCTGAAGATGTTAGGGAGCAGGTTGAGCTCCTGAGGAGGCAGTCCAGGAGGTCTAAGCTTTTTATTGATAAGGATGATGAGGCTCTGAGGATTCGATTCTTTTCGTTTCTTGATGAGTTTGAGAACGGGCGGATTCCGGGTTCGGACGAACTGCGGTCGTTTGTTGTGGAGAGGTTGCGGATTCAGGACCCGAAGAGTTGTAGAAATGAGATTGAGTTTTTGGAGGAACAGATTGTTAATCACGAGGGGGATATTGAACCTACAGTTGGGGTGCTTAATGGGTTTGTGGCACTTACGAGGTATTGCAGGTTTTTGCTTTTCGGGTTTGAGGAGGACGAAGTAGAGGTGGGAACTGGGAGTCAGAAGAAGCCGAGAAGAGGGCTTCTTTCTCAGGAAATTGCAGACACCTTTATAACAATTCCGAAGGACTTTTGCTGCCCCATAACGCTGGATTTGATGCGAGACCCGGTGATAATCTCAACAGGGCAGACATATGATCGAAGCTCGATATCTCGGTGGATGGAAGAAGGTCACTGTACTTGCCCAAAGACAGGGCAAATGCTCATTAACACCCGCCTTGTTCCCAATCGAGCTTTGAGGAATTTGATCATGCAGTGGTGCACTGCTCATGGAATTCCATACGACCCGCCGGAGTGCGCAGATGCAGCTGCAGAAAGCTTTGCGGCAGCTTCCCCTACTAAAGCTGCCCTTGAAGCTAACAGAGCAACAGCAGCTCTTCTTATCCAACAGCTAGCAAACGGATCACAAGTTGCAAAGACTGTAGCTGCTCGTGAGATACGTTTGTTGGCGAAAACTGGAAGGGAAAACCGTGCTTTCATTGCAGAAGCTGGGGCAATTCCACATCTTCGAATAATACTTTCTTCTCCGAATCCTATTGCGCAGGAGAATTCAGTAACTGCAATGCTCAACCTATCCATTTATGACAAAAACAAAAGCCGAATTATGGATGAAAAAGGGTGTTTAGAATCAATCGTTGATGTTCTCAGGTTTGGGCACACAACGGAGGCAAGGGAAAATGCTGCAGCAACCTTGTTTAGCCTTTCAGCGGTTCACGACTACAAGAAGCGAATAGCAGACGAGCAAGGGGCAATCGAAGCCTTGGCAGGGCTGCTGAGAGAGGGTACTTCAAGAGGAAAGAAGGATGCGGTAACAGCCTTGTTTAATCTTTCAACACACACAGATAACTGCGTGAGAATGATAGAAGCAAAGGCTGTAACAGCTCTTGTAAGCGCTTTGGGTAACGAAGGCGTTGCTGAGGAAGTAGCAGGTGCCTTGGCCTTGATTGTAAGACAGCCTATTGGGGCCGAAGCAGTGGGGAATGAGGAAATGGCCGTAGTGGGTTTGATCGGTATGATGCGTTGTGCAACGCCTAAAGGTAAAGAGAACGCAGTTGCAGCATTGCTCGAGTTATGCCGGAGTGGCGGGGCGGCCACAAAGGAGAAGGTCGTTAAGGCACCGGCTTTGGCCGGTTTGCTCCAGACTTTGCTGTTTACTGGCACGAAACGAGCGAGAAGAAAGGCAGCATCTCTCGCTAGAGAATTCCAGAGATCTGAGAATGCAGTCATGCATTTTGGTGGTCTTGGTGTAGGATATGCCTTTGCAAGCAATTCAGCCCCAAGTAGAGATTCGGGTTTCGCTAATGATGTCTCAGTACCAATGTCCATTTCAGTGCCTGTTTTGTAGTGGTAAACATCCTCCATCCTCCAATCTCTTGATGTATTCCTTGCTTATATATGTTCCCATTTTTGTTGGAATTAGTTTAAAATTCTTTCATTGAAATTTTAAGGTGATAAAGAAAGTTATAGGAATACCATATATAATGTGCTTTTCCGGAAATGTTCTGTAATTTTTGAGCAGTTAGCTTGAGTTAATATACATGTACCATCTAACATTTGGAAACTCAGAACGAGTGTACAAAAACTGTGTTAAGATACAGTGGCAGATGCATTTGAGAAAAGTCTTGCATATCATTTACTTGAGAATGAAGAACAGTAAGTATTGATCCCTAGTTTTCATTTAATCTTCTCGCAAGTCGTAACATTATCTATGCGTAGGTGCAATTGTTTTCATATTTTATTGTAAAGGACTCGTAATTTGGTTTGTCTTTGAGACCGAGACGTTGTAGAATCCTTGTCTATATGCAATATTTTTCATGGAACATAAAACGCCAGTGGTCCGAACTAATGGTTCTGATTCTGACTCTCATATTGTGAATTTAAGCAACGATTATTGGAACATGCGAGATTCTAAAGATGTGAATTTACCGAGATGGTTTTGTTCTAAACTGAAAATTGTGATAAAAGGGTCACCGGAATTGCATATTGTTTTGTTAAACCAATTTCGGATTTAATTTCAGACTCTTAGCCAAAACTTGTCAAGTTTGAGCACCTCGCAAATGATGATTGGTTCATAAACATGTTCGTATGACCCGACTGTTTCGTTCTCCTATAACCTCTCGAGTTTTGGTAGGGAAAGTCCCTCAGCTCAAACTGTATCATGTGCTATGTTGTTGGCCATTTGATGCTTCGTTCGAGTAATAGGACCTAAGAGAGATTGAAACTAGAAACATTCTTGTGTACTTTTAAGTCAATAGTTTGAAAGGAATCTGGGTAGCAACATGGTTATTGCCTCGTTGTTTCGAAACATAATGTACAGTTTGAAAGGAATCTGAGTGGCAACATGGTTATTGCCTCGTCGTTTCGATTATGTCTCGAAGAGAATCTAAAAGAGCAGCAACATGGTTCTTGCGTCTACTTATTACTTGAAAGAGACCAAATAGAAGTCACTTGACAGATTCTTTACTTTCTAGTCCCACATGTCCACAGAAAATGCAATTTTCGTATTTGAAAATCAAAAGAACTTTCAAAGCTCTTTGAAAAATTATAGGAATACGATGCAATGTTTTAGACTAAAGAATTACTTTATTTGAGATTCAGGGGGAAGTTAGAGAAGATATTCGAGTAACGGGAACTTTTTGGAGAGAAAACTAGTGGTGGATGATGAGTGATTGTGATTCAACGTAGCTCACAGTTTTCTCCTTTCATTTAATTCCTTTTGAGTTTCAAATCTCAAATGTATATTAAAAGTTACCCCATAGTTTGTTCCATCACAGCTCATCAGTCAAGCACCTCAAATCCACATCACTACGTAGTTGGTGCATACCAACAATTTCAGCCTGATTGGAAGCAAAATTAACGTGGTATTTACTATTCTATCGTTTTAAGTCAATAGATGTGACCATTTTATAGTGCCATAATCAACAACTCAACAGCTACTATTGAAAAGTCTCTTTTTTTTTTTTTGAAACAATTGAAAAGTGTTTCTGATTGGCAAATTATATCAAATTTGATATATTTTAAAAGGATTTTCTATTTACTATCGATGGGTTAATTTTTAACTCTGCCAAAAAAAATTCCTCCCTTGCTTCCTTACCGAGTGATTTTGAATATGGAATTGTCACGCAGACTTTTGACATCTCTTTGCAAATACAATATATGTATGATTTATTTGCCAGAAAAAAGAAAAAAAAAATTAACAAAGTATCGCGATTATTTCAATTCTTTTTATTAGTGACATATCTTGAAACAGAAAGTCCTTTTAACATATTTCTGATTCTTGTCATTAATGAGTAATGACATATTGCAAGATAGAAAGTACGTAATATATATATGCCATGTCGTCGTCATGCATTCAAGCCTTTTGTTTTGAGGGAGGAAACCCACTAGATGAAGAATCTTCTTTGTAATTGAGAGCTTCTGTAATGGCAATAAGGGGTGGTGGGGCAGTATGCCTTCAACAGCCAATGTTACTTATTATTGGATCATATTAAATGGAAGGTAGCCAAAGTGGATGGACAGGACAGGAAGACCCATTTAGTGGAAGGATAATTGGAGTCTGCCTCATGATATCTTGAGAATGGAGATAACAAGGAGGTAGTTGATCTTTACATAACTAATGGAAAGAAAAATAGGCAGTTGGATTGATGATAATAACATCACAACTAATAATTCTTTATATCCTTGGTAGTTTTCATTCTCTCCTCTTCATTTTCTACCAATAAAAGAAGGTGGGGTGCCAAGAGGAGGAAAAAAAAGAAAAGAAAAAGAGTCATAAATAAATTATAAGTAGCTCAACTTGATTTTTCCTTGGTCCCTCTAGGGTTTAATGGGTACATACTGGGAAGTTACAAAATTCTATTTTCCTTTTGCCTGTGGTGCTAGAAACTGACTTCCAGGGAATAACATTTCTGATGAACTCCTAGTGACTCATCCTCCTGAGGTGTTATAATTTTAAGTTTTGGGCACAATAAACCTACCTTTGTATCTTGATCGAGTAATAATAAAGCATTCGATCAGTGAAGTATTGTGGGTTTTTTTATTTTTTTTTTAAGTTACAATTTTTTTGTGAGTTTCATATGAGTCTCAGAATTGTTAAAGGTAAGTGAAAATTACTCACTTTTCCGCCCCCCCGCCCCTCCTCTTTTTTTTTTTTTTTTTAGGTTGTATTGTGAAAATTACTCACTATTTTAGGTTGTATTGTTTTTTTGGTTTTCCACTCTAGTATACTGTGAGGCTAACACACGTGCTTCTACGTCTAGATTCATATACTCCCTTCTGTTCTACTTGAAACTTTTAAATAAGCTAATTGGCTACATTGCTCTGCTATGCATCTTGCAATCAACCAGGATCAGTGAAATTTTTGTTGCCTTCTTAATACAAAAACCCTTTGAATTTGAATATAAATGAGCAAAATTAACCATGAACTCAGTTTTGTAGAGCAAACCTTCTTAAAATCCCTTAATATTAGTTTTATTAAAAAAAAAGTGTATTTATTATTATTTTTTGTTTTATGATTAAGTCTCTATTCTTTAATTTGTAACTTTTAGATATTCATTTTTAGATTTTTGTTTCACGTTAATCTCCTTTAATCTTTTTTATTTGATATTGCCGTTAATTAGCATTTGCCTAAAATATGCTCATCTCGATATAGGTAAAATTAGAAATAAAGAGAAATTATTATTTTTTAAAAAAAGAGTTGGATTATCATTTTCATTCAAGACAGATATAAGAAATTAGAAAATTTTATATAGTTCTAATATAGATCTATTTTAGTCCAAGTATTAATATAAAATTTTCTAATTTCTTCACTCTGTCTGAACGATAATGATAACTTAACGTTTTTTTAAAATAATAATTTTTTTTTATTTTCAATTTTACCTCTGAAATGAGCATATTTTTGGCAAGTACTAATTAACGAAAGAAAAGATTAAAAAGAATTAACGTGAAATAAAAATACAGGAATGATGATCTAAAAGTCACAAATAAAAAAAAAAAAGAAAGGATTTAACCGTAAAAAAATATTAGAAATACTTTTATTTTCTAATAGAACTAATATTAGGAGATTTTAAAAGATTTTACTTCGAAAAAATTGAATTCATGATTAATTTTACTTAATTGTTCTGAGTTCAAGAGATTTTTGTATTAAAAAACCTTTGTTTTATTATTATTTTTTGTTTCTGTCGTTTTTGTGTGCATATTTAAGAGGTAAGATGGATGAATTCTACTTCTTCACAAAGAAAATAATAGTGTATTCAAGTTTGAAATGTTTACGTATGATCAGCTTTAAACTTACTAGTCTACCAAAATTGCACGTGTCTATCATCAAACATCGTTTGATTCAAAAGTAGAGGTATATGTAGACTTAATTCCATTGTTCTCTATTTTACTATTTAGCCATTGGTAGTAAAATCCATTGTAGCCAATAATCATATAAACTCTATTATTGATATGACTGGCTTGAGAAACTAGATTGTGAATGTCCCTTAATCAAAGAGTAAAATTTTTAAACCGAAAAAAAAAAAAAAAACCAAAAACTTTTGCCCTCTGAAACCATAAAAAGGGTAGAGGACAAGCGTCAAAATTTTAAGAACTTAAAAAAGTGGAAGGGAGTTAATAGTTGTCCTGCAATAAAAGACTTCTGTTTAGCAACGAGAGTGATTTTTGACACATTTGGATTCTGATTACGCAATATCATGAGATATGAGGTGAATGACTCGAAAAGTGAAAAGATTCTCGGATTCCTAGTCTGGTGGTTGTGTTATGGTCAAGCTGAACGTTTTTAATTGTTGGTCTAAAATTAAAGAGAGACAATAAAAGCGTTTTCTTTTTCTCAAATTAATTAAAGCAAGTAGTTGATACTCCTTTATTCTTCTCTTTTTCTACTTCTATAGAATATGATGTAAATTACTCGGTCTACAATCTCTGGAGTGAAAATTTGGGCACCGGTATTCCAACCTATTGTTTGATTTCCACTTAAATAAGGTCAGACTTGAATCCAACTGCTAAGAACACGCAAGTATAAATAAAGATGGTGAAACTTGTAACCAAATGTCAGGCTACTTTATTAAGCGTTGTGAAAAATTATATTGAGATTATTTAGTTAGTTTAGTCAATTAAGCTTAACATTAACTAAAGATTTTATTGAACAAAAAGAAACCCGTTAGAGCTCAAATCAACTTCAGTTTGTGGGATAAATGAATTGGCAGATTAATTTTTGGAGTTACAAGAATTTTTGGAGCCCCTGCGAAGTCTATTAATTGACTTCTTCTACCTTACTGACGAAAGCCGTCTCTATTCTCTCTTCTCAAAGTTATTTCTATTCTCTCTTCTCAAAGTTATTTCTAAAGTGTATAAGTTTTAATGTGATAGAGTTTGAGCATCTTTTAGTTCATTAAAATAATATTGTGGTGTAACAATTATCGCTCATCAACTGTTATATCTAAGGAAACGGACGCCTACTCATCGAAAGGAGACAAATATGTTTTAAAAAGATTGTGTGATATATAACTCTCGGTTTCTTGTTGTAATTCAAGTGCTCTATTATTTTGGTATTATTATTGTTATTTTATTTATTCTATTAAAATTTCAATATTTTGTTTGTTCCTTTATATGTTATATGCATATTTTGGCTAACAACTTAAAATATATTCTTTTTAACAGATTATTAGAATTTTCGGGCACTTTGGTCTTTCTTCGCGTTAAAAAAAATAATATATAATTATAGTGATTTCTTTTTATCACTAATCACAATTTTTATTTTTGTTTTTTAAAGGAAGGAACAAAAGAAAAGGTTTCCCATTTATATGTACATTTTACATAGGGCACAAATTCAATATGTACTTTTTTTAATCTATCTATATATATTATTTTACCCAATTAAAATTCATCACGCATATTTAGTAACATATAGAAAGAAGATTATTAAATAATATGTATTTATTGTATTATTTTTTTCCAACTACTCAAATCATAGTAACCGTTAGATCATTAAAAAAATTGAAAAAAATACCTACTGGATTATGGCCTTTATATATAAATATATATATATATATATATGTGATTACCTTTATTTAAAAGGAAAATTTACGCATAAGGCTTTAGTTGGAAACATATTAAAGGTTTTTTAATTATTTAAGTTATACAGGTTTCGTTTCTGCACGTATAGCTTATCCGTTTAAATGTTTAAATTTATATTTATTATGGTTATATGCAAAAAAAAATAATTTGGAATTATGACTTTTTCGCAATTTTAACTCCTATTTTTGACTTGTGTAAAATTATACTTCTAAATTTCAAATTTCTACAAATTTATACTTTCTGCATATAAATTGACCAAAATATTTCTCATTAAAAATGGAATCTGAATTGAAGTTATCTTATTCCCACTAACTAACACAAAAATTTAATAAAAAGAACTTAAAATAGTTAGCACAAGTCACCTAATTTGTATACAGAAGATACAGATTTATAGAGATTTAAAATATAGAGGTATAATTTTGCACAAACTAAAAACTAGGGTTAAATTTACGAAAATATCATATTTCAGGTTTTTTTTTCAGTAGTTATTGCTATTTACTAACATAGATATCATTTTTTTGTTCAAGGCTTTTAATCCTTTTGTTTATACGTTTCAGCCGGTTATTATTTATCTTGTTTATATAAACTTTTCGCAAAGTTTTGAAATTAGTAAATATTAGAAATTTTCTTATTTAGAAAAAAATTCCTCTTTTGAAAAAAACCTTTTTGGAATTTTTCTAGTTACTTGAAATTTTATTTTCTTGAAAAAAAAGAAAAATTCATATTTTGGAAATTTTTTAAATTTTGGAAAATTATTCCAATTCTGGAAACTGTTTTCAAACTTGAAAAAATATTATTGTTAACTAAAAAGTTACAAAATAGAAAAATTCTATCTTAGGAGACTAGATTTTAAGTGGACTCGTTTGTGACCCTTTCGTGGTCTTTCCTATTAATTATTTATTAAGTACTAATTGTTACAACTTTCTTTTAGATTTGGTATTTATATATAAAATCTGTGAATCTAATATGTGGTTTGATTTTGTAGAAATGACGACAAAATCTAAACTCTGTTGTTGTTCCAGCTATTGCGCTAGTTTTGAACCTTACTGTGGCACATCTACCTAATAATGTTGTGGTGCCGGTTACAGTTTCTTTGAATCAAAAGCTGAACATCTTGTGAGATTCTTGACTAAAAATGTTCCTTCACTTAACGAGGATGAGCAATATTTCTAAGTCATTAGTTTAGTTGATATTTGGAAACGTTTGGAATTCTTGTACTGGAACTATGCCAAGGATAGTTTATGCAATTCTTTATACATTATGTACTTAGAAAAGAGAATTGCCAGGGAGTTATAAGAGTCTTTAGACCAGAAATATAATATGCAGGACGACGGATTCAAGAAATTGGTATTGGACTGCTTCCGTGATTATAAGATGGTAAACTTTAAAATTGTGATCAGTCAAGTTCAAGAGATCTAAGAGATATTTGAAATTCATGCCAGTATAATATTAGTAAGTAAAACCTTCTAAGTACCTGCTATCATTGAGAAACTACCTACCGCATGAAAAGAATTCAAGAATTACCTCAAGTATAAGCAAAAGGAGATGAACATCAAAGATCTTATCGTTAGACTTTGCATTAAAGAAGTCAACAGAAAATTTGGAAAACTGGGATTGAAAGAATTTCTAAGAAATTGAAATGCCAAGACAAATGCCTCAACTGTGACAAAGTGGGTCACAAGTCTACAAATTGTAGGTAGCCAAATAAGAAGAAGAACCATGAAGCAAACATATTGGATAACATCATTCGTGATGTTTCTAACAAAAGTTTCAACAATGGTTTCAAAAATAAACTTGGTTGAGTCTAAAACTCTGTCGCATTTGAAATTAAGGGTCGAAGAAAGGTTATCCTAAAGATGACATTTGATCAAGATCTGATTCTAAACAACATCCTTTATATACCAGAAATCTGCAAGAACTTGTTCTTCAGTTTGCTTCTTAACAAGCATAGATTTCATACGGTATTCGAGTCAAACAAAGTTAAATTATTCAAAGATGGATTATAAGTGAAAAGGGGCTATGTAAATGAAGGGCTACTTAAGCTTGATGTTACAACTATAATGCCAAAGATTAATAAAAGTATTAATTCTTCTACTTACTTCGTTGAGTCTTCCAATTTGTAGCAGGATAAACTAGGACATGTTAATTATGCTACTTTATGCAGATTAATTAACTTGAATCATGTACCCACTTTCTATATTAATTCCAAACATAGGTGTGAAACTTATGTTGAGGTAGAACTTACAAGGTCATCATTCCAAACTATTAAGAGGAATATGAAGCCTCTTGATTTAATTCACAGTAATATTTGTTATTTAAAAAATGTACAAACAAGAGGTGATAATATATATATTTTATTTTTTGTCGATGACAGCACAAAATGCTATTATATATATTTGTTAAAGAGTAAGGATGAAGCAATAGAGAAATTTATTCTCTATAAGAATGAAGTTGAAAATTAATTCAATAAGAAGATTAAAGTGATTAGACGTGATTATTGAGGATAATATAAATCATCTTTTGGTAAGTTATGTGCACAATACGCAATAATACATAAGATCGCTCTGCCTTATTTGCCTTAGTGAAATAATGTTGCTAAGTGTAAAAATCATACCTCAAAAGAAATGATGAATGTAATGTTGTTGAGTATTGGATTACTCCAAAATATGTGGAGAGAAACTATATTCACTAGCAATTACCTTTTATATAAGTTACCCCAGAAAAAGGAAGATAAAACACTACGTGAGTAATGGAAAAGAAGAAAACCTTCCTATAAATACTTACGAATATGGGAGTGTCTTGCCAAAGTGATCATTCCTAAACCTAAAAAAGTAAAAATATGTCCAAAAACTATTGATTATATTTTCATTAGCTCTGTACAAAATAGTAGGGCTTATCAATTTCTTGTGTATGAGTTATAAATCCTAGACATACACAAAAATATGATAATAGAGTCTAGAAATATATCGTTCTTTAAACATATATTTCCATGTAGATCCAAAAAAAGAGTTATATTCATCCAAACAAACATACAAGGCTATAATTGAGAGCAGGTAGGCTTAAAAGATATGAAAGACTTTGAAAAAGAGCCTAGATGTAGAAAAAGAGCCAAAACAGAAAAATCTTTTTGTCCAGATTTTCTGACCTATTTATTAGATGTTGAATCTCAAACTCTCAAAAGAAGCTATGATTTCTTTGAAGACCCTTCATAGAAAGAAGTCATTCAAAGAGAAATTCATTCCATCTTACGAATTATACTTAGGAACTAGTAGACCTTCCTTTAGCTGTAAACCTCTAAAGTCGAAATGGATTTTTAAGAAGAAAATAAAAGTAGGCGAATCAATTGATAAATACGAGGCTATATTTATAATCAACGGTTACAAACAACGAGAATGCCTTGAATACTTTGATAAATATTCTCTTCGATGAGAATTACATCTCTTAGAATATTCTCCTTGCAATTGTAGTTTTGCGTAATCTAGAAATATATCAAATGAATGTGAAAATAACTTTCTTAAATGGAGATTTTGATTAAAAAAAATCTATATGAATTAGCCTGAGGGTTTTTCTGTATCTAGACAAGAAAGAAAATCTATAAACTGGTAAAGTATTTAAATGGTTTAAAGCAAGCACCAAAATAATGGTATGAAAAATTTGACAGTGGGATGATATCAAATAGATTTAAGATCAATAAGTGTGATAAATATGTCTATACAAAGAACATAGATAATGGCTATATCATCATTTTATGTATTTATACTAATAAAATGCTCATTATTAGTAGTGATAATAAGATGATCAAATCTATAAAAAAATATTAAATACTTTATTTGATATGAAAGATAGGGGTTCAGCTGATGTCATATTGGGTGTTAAAATTTCAAGAATGTCTGTTGGACTTATCCTAAGTCAGTAAACTATGTGAAAAAAATTCTTTAGAAATTTAACAAGAATGATTCTGACGTGTGATTTAAATTTATACCCATCAAAAAACAAAAGAGAAAGTGTCTCCTAACTAGAATATTCTAGAGTGATAAAAAATCTTATATACTTGATAAGTTTTATAGAAGCAAGACATAACTTATACAGTTAATAAATTGAGTAGATACACAAGTAATTCAGGAGCTGATCACTAGAAAGGGATAGTAAAAATACTAAGGTACTTAAGATATACTCATAGCTATAGGCTATACTATACTAGATACCCAACTATCATAGAGGATTAAAATGATGCTAACTGGATATCTAATATGAAAAACTCAAATCTACTAATCAGATGTGTTCACACTAGTAGGTACAACTGCATCAGAGAAATCCTCGAAACATGTTCAAACATGTATACCTTAGTCTACAATGGATACTAAATTCATTGCATTAGATAAGTGTAGTGAAGAGACAAAATGGCTACGATAATTCTTAGAAGATATTCTAGTATGGCCAAAGCCTGTGCCAACAATTTGTTTTATTGTGATAGTTATTCTGCAATTGGAAGAGTACAAAGCAACATGTATAATGGTAAGTCTAGATATATACATCGTAGACATAATATCGTTAGATGATAACTATTCTTAACTGGTGTTATATTTGTTGACTATATGAAATCAAAGTATAAAATTACGAATCTACTAACTAAAGGGTTAAATAGAGAATTATTCGAGAAATCATCGAGAGGAATAAGACTAAATCCCATGAAATAGTAAACCTAACCTAATTGACTGGAGATCCCAAGATCTAGATTCAAAAAAAAAAACCTAATTGCAAAGAATTAATTGGATCACTGTGGAGAGTTATCCTCCTTATAAGTCCAAGGTTAGCTAACCCAAGAGAGGAAGGGGGGATGAATTGGGTTTTAAAAAACTTTTGCAAACTTTTCTCGAAAGATAATTATATTTAGCAAGTAAAGACTACAACAAGTAGAAATAGATAAATAGCATGTATAAACTCAAAATAAATAAATTTAAAGAGATAGGGATAGAGAAATTCAAACACTACTTTTACGAAATTCAACAAACGCAACAGTTTGTCTACATCCTCAACTCTTGGCAACTTACTTCAAGCTATCTACTATCAGATCAAGAGAATGGGCTTGACCGTCCTTTTTACATAATGAGTTCTTTCTTCTTAAGCATACTCATACCTTTACAATAGTCTTGATTCCAGCTCTATTACATCTAATACGGATTGTTAAGAGTCCGGTGCCAATCTCACCTAAAACTCGGTTGTTTATGAATCTAGTATCAACCTCACCTCACAAATACAATTTGGTTTTTGTTTGTTGATATACTCAACTAGAATTTCTCAAAAGAATAAAGATAATACAAGGTAAACCTAGAGAGAATAAATGATAACACAAGATATGATCTAGTTTAGCTTAATTAACTTTTGTGAAAAAGTGAATTTGAAAGATTGATTCACAAAGGATGATTTAAACAACTTAAAAGTATGTTTAAAGCAATGTAGGAATGTTCAAAACTTATTTCAAGTATTAGAAAAGCTTCTATTTATAGACTATAATGAAAACTAACAATTTTAGACCGTTTGACAGACAATCTATCATTTTCTTTCTTTCGAAAATAAACTTTCAGTAAACCAAAAATACTAGTCATTGAAAGTGCGATTGTAATAGTTGGATTTTAAAAAGTCGTTAAAAATAGAAAATAGAGGAATTGGTCAACCGAATCTGGCCACCGGCCTACTGATTCTGTCTGAGAATAATTTTTCGATTTTATTTCAAGGCTTTTTCAATCATCTCCAAAGTGTGTAAAATAAATTTTATATTTGAATTAGAAATAAATAGATTTGACAGTTTTGCTTTGAAAATTTTTAATTTTATGAAAGCTTTGAGCCATTAAAGATCATATGATATGTAGACAAATGTTCAAGTACAAGAACTAAGTATATAACCTTTGCTAGTCTAGGTCTTGTTATCTTGATCCTCGTCTTCAAGCTCTTTTCTATAATCCATCTTGAATGTCTTGTAATTCTTTCAATTTAACTTGCTATACACTCAAGTAGATAATTAATTCTTAATCATATATTTGTTAACTTCAAAATAAGAGTGTATGATTGATGATACAAAACACGACTCAACAATTTTCCCTTTTTTTATGATAACAAACATTTGATTTAAAATAAGTAAGGAGTAAGGAAATAAGTTAAATGAATTGACTTTACCAAACTTTGAAAAGCTTCCCCTCAAAATATGCTTAATTGAAGAGAGTGAAAACTCCCCCTTAGAACATGCATATTTTGAATATGTTGCTCATAGATATACAATATGAATAATTTAGCTCATGGATAACATTTGTTAAAAAAATTCATAGATACCAATTGAGATAAAATATAAAAAATGGAATTAAATCACATATCTTCTCCCCCTTTTGATATCGTCAAAAAGAAATACGAGGGAGAGTATAGCATAGGAAATATGATAAAGGAAACACGAAGTTCATACAAGCAATCAAAAAGAGTAAGCAAAGAGTTTGTTCAAAAATCAACCCAAAAAAAAAAAGTAAAACATAAAAAGCAAAAAAACTAGGAAGGGGGGAAATGCCCAAAGAAAGACTACATCATTCTCATCATCTCGTCCTATTGATCTTGAATGATTTGAAATTGTCCTTTTGATATTTGGTGGACGGAGTTGACATCGGTTGAAAGAATCTAATAGTGCTCAAGCTTAGTGTCATGAAAATATTGTATGTCAAGTTGGACAATGTTGAGGCATTTGGAAAGACTGCTGAAAGCTTTAGTGAAGTTAAAAGGTTGAGTAAGAGTGCCTACTTGTTAAGCACGAGCCTCCTCAACCTGAATCTCCTCAGGTGCATCTTCAGCAGCTCTAACCCCACTACCTCTAGCTTTTTGTTAAGCTCCCGTCTCTTGTTCGTGTGCTTGTTAGGTCTTGGCCACCCTTGCATTGTTGATGAAACTGAAGCCCATACGACTAAAAGTCTTGTTGTTGATCTCGACATCTATGGACCAAAGTTTATGTTCAGCCTCATCATTGGTCAGAATATTGAAGTGTTGGAAGATGTGAGTGAGTAGAAAATCGTAGGAAAGAGAGGATCTCCTATTCTCTATAGCATTGATCATCTCATGAATGATAAAAAAGATAAGTTTAGTTCTCTTCCAACCGGAATAAAGTCAACAAAACAAATATCACAAAAAATGGGTGTCTCCCCCTGATCAGCTCTAGGAATCATGTTTTGAGACACGAACTGAAACAAAATCCTAGCCTCTAGAGTAAGAATGGTGAAATGAGGCTTGGGTTGGAAACTATCAGGAGAACAGATATGGAGTAAAGCTTGTTGAGGCTCAAAATCCTCAATCATAGGCCAAGTGTTGGTAATGGGAAATCTATAACCACCCATAGGCAAATGTAGAATTTTAGCTAGGAGTTGTTCAGTAATGGAAAAATCTATTCCCTTGATGGAACCAAAGATCACATATTGTCCCCTAGAGATGTTTGCACTAGTATAGAAATCTCTAACCAATCTAAGGTCTCTTATCTCTCGAATGGAATAGAGATGAGTCCATCCTATATTTTCAATATAATCTGAAAATTTGACATAAGATAAATCTCTAAGATTGAATGTTCTACCCCAAATTATACTCTTTTTGGAAAAGAATTCTTTGTACCTCGTCATAAGAGCAGGAGATTCAAGGAGAGGAGTGTCTAATCTCGCCTTAGAGCATTGTTCTTGTTCCTCAAGAGGAATTTCCTTCCCCTTTCTCCTTAGATTTTCTCTTCTAGGAGTCATTTGATCAAGAGATGAAAATTAAGACTCAAACACAAGGGATTTTCAGAATTCTAGGGTTTAGTAGAAAAAGAAATCAGATCTTGATGCAAAACAGTGTTGGAAACAAGAATTGAGAGTGGAAAAGCGATGAGATCAACTCTGGTTGGGAGAAAATTGAGAGATTTGGTGATAAAATTGGATGGGAATAAGAAGAGATGATATTTGGGTGTGAGAGAGAAAGAATCGGTTGAGAGAAAGTGAAAGAATAAGAGAAAAAAAATGTCAAAATGGCTTAAAAAGGCGTGGGTTTGCACGTTTTCGGCAGACCAAAAACCTAGTTTCGGTCTATCGATTCTTCTAAAGAGACTGGCCTTTCCAGGATAGTCTTTTGACAGTGCCAAAATCTCTATTTCGACAGTAATTCAGTTTAAAACAGTTTTAAATGATGGAAATAATTAAAACCACATTAAAAATATCAACAAGATAACAAACTAGCAAGCATACAAGACAAAATAAACTGCATTTGGACATAGAAAATTATTAATAAAGCTCATTATGATCAATCATGCTAAGTTCTCTATGAATTATGCAAAAATAATTCTTATTGAGAGATTTAGTGAAAATATCAGCTAGTTATTTTTCAGTGTATACATACTCAAGAACAATATCACCTTTTTGTATATGATCATGTAGAAAATGATGTCTAATATCAATATGCTTAGCATGTAAATGCAAATTTGGATTTTTAGACAAATTAATAGTATTAGTATTTTCACATTTAATGGGTAAATATTCATAATTCATTCCAACATCCATAAGAGTTTGTTTTATCTAAGGAATTTGAGCACAACAACTACCAGCAGAGATATATTCAGCTTCAGTAGTAGAAAGAGCAACAGAATTTTGTTTCTTGCTGAACCATGACACAAGTGAATAACCAAGAAAATGACAAGTGCTACTAGTGCTCTTGCAGTCAATTTGACAACTGGCAAAATCTGCATATGAAAAACTTGTAATGTTAAAATGTGTACCTTTTGGATACCATAATCCTAAGTTCATAGTACCATACAAATATTTCAATATATGTTTGTGATTCCTTAGAATTAGATTGAAATATAGCACATAAATATACACTAAACATTATATTTGGTCTATTAGCAGTTAAGTAAAAAAGTGAGCCGATTATATCTTAATATTTAGTAATATCCACTGCTTTACTATTTTCGTCTTTGTTAAGCTTGATTGAAGAGCTCATAAGTGTTCTCATTGATTTTGAATTCTCCATATCAAACTTCTTTAGTATATCCTTGATATATTTGGATTGATTAATGAAAATACCTTCTTTGCTTTATTTGATTTGAAGTCCAAGGAAGAAATTAAGTTCTCTCACCATACTCATTTCAAACTTATCAAACATATATTTAGAAAATTCTTCACAAAGAGAAACATTAGTAGTACCAAATATAATATCATTAACATAAATTTGAACTAAAATTATTTCTTACTTTTTTCTTTTTATAAAAAGATTAGCATATACTTTTCCTATAATGAAGCCATTTGAAATCAATAATTTACTTAATCTATTATACCAAGCTCTAGAGCTTGTTTCAAACTATAGAGAGCCTTTTTTAATTTAAAAACATGATCTAGATACTTATGGTTTTGAAAACTGGGAGATTGGGCTAGATATACTTCTTCTAAAATGTATCCATTTAGAAATGCACTCTTAACATCCATTTGATATAAAATGATGTCTTTATGACATACAAATGCAAAGAGCATTATTATGGACTCTAATCTTGCTACGAGTACAAATGTTTCTTCATAATCAATACCTTCTTCCCGATTGAAACCTTGAGCCACTAATCTAGCTTTATTTCTCATAATCACCCCATGCTCATCTACTTTATTTCTAAAGACCCATTTAGTCCTAATAATCGATTGATTCTTCGGTCTTGGAACTAATTCCTACACATCACTTCTTTCAAATTGATTTAACTCTTCTTGCATAGCTAAAATCCATGATTCATCATTTTCGGCATAATTAAAACTTTTTGGTTCAATTTGAGAGATAAAAGCCATGTTATTACAAATATTTCTAAGTGATGCTCTTGTCTTGTCTCCTTGTAAAGGATCACCTAGAATTTGGTCTTTAAAATGAGCATAATTGAATTTTAAATCTTAAGGAATAGAAAGTATGTTACTGTTGTCAATATCCTTTTCTTCCTTAAGATCTTGTTGTTATAGTTGGGTGCCTTTTTCATTTGCTATCTTATTTGCATTTGGCTTATTTGAACTTAGTTCAAGAAATATAACATCATCATCATCCAATTTTCTCTCCTTATAGAGAGCGTTAGACTCATAAAAAATAACATGCATAGATTCTTCTACTACCAAGGTTCTTTTATTAAAAACTCTATAAGCTTTACTAGTAGTAGAATATTCAAAGAAAATACCAACATCAAATTTTGAATCAAATTTTTCCAAATTATCTCTAGTGTTCAAAATAAAACATTTGCAACTAAAAACTTTAAAATAACTAATATTGGGTTTTCTACATTTCCAAAGCTCATAAGGTGTCTTATTTAAAATCGATATTATCATAACTCTATTCACAATATGACAAGCGGTGCTTACCGCTTCGGCCTAAAAGTATTTTAGCAAACTATTTTCATTTAGCATACTTCGTGCCATTTTCTTGAAAGGTTCTATTCTTTTATTCCATAACCCCATTTTGTTATAGAGTTCTAGGAGTAGAAAAGTTATGATCAAAACCATTTTTGTAGCAAAATGCTTTCATTTCATCATTTTCAAACTCACCACCATAATCACTTCTAATAGATGTGATGGTATAGCCTTTTTCATCTTGCACTTTCTTACAAAAAATAGTAAGTACTTTTAAAACATCATTTTTATGAGCAATAAAAAGAACCCAAGTTAATCTTGAAAAATCATATACTATCATAAAAGTACAGTATTTTCTACCAAGACTAGCTACTCTTGATGGTCTAAATAAATCCATATGAAGTAGTTGCAAAAGTCAAGAAGTAATAATAACATTTTTGGATTTAAAGGAACTTTTCACTTGTTTTCCAAATTGACATGCATCACAAATCTTGTCTTTTCCAAAAAGTAAAATAGGTAAACTACTAGCAAGGTTTTTCTTTGAAAGTTTAGAAATAGTATTCATGCTAGCATATCCAAGTCTTCTATGCCAAAGCTAAGAATCATCTTTTAAAACTAAAAAACATTTATCTTGACTAAAGTATTTTTCAATATCAATAGTATAAACATTATCTCTTCTTTCACCTTTGAAAATAATTTCTTTTAAACAAGTATCCTCAATCAAGCATTGTCTCCAAAACGGACATATCTTCTATTCTTTTTTTGAATGATGAGAGCAAGGAGTAGTCACCGGTCATATGTTTAGAGCAACTACTATCTAAGAACCAAAAGTTCTTTTTCTTTTGTACTTAAAAATAAGAATTAAGTTTTGATTTTTGATACCCATATTAATTTGGATCCTTGAGTATTAGTTCTAAATCCTTTTGGCACCCAAGCTAGTTTTCTACCAAAATATGTATTTTTCTTTAGAAAGCATGAGAAACTAGTATGTTCATCTTGATTGAAATAAGTGCAAGTGTATTTGGTGTCACTAGTACTAGCTTTCACAAAATATTTTTTGAGGTATTTTTGTTTTATAGAAGATTTGTATACAATACCTCATTTGTCAAAAACGCATTTTCGTCCACCAAGTATCATATTAAAATTTTTCTTTCCATTTGTAAATTTGTGGATAATTTTGTCAAGTCTAAAACTTTGTCATTTAGGGAGGTGTTTTCTTTTGACAAAACACCACAATTACTACAAAAAAAATTTACTTCCTTTCCTTTAGTGAACTTTTCAACCATTTTTGACAAACTAAGAATTTCCTTTTTGAGAGCATTGTTCTTGAAAATGAGTTTTTCGTAGTTTTTGAGTAAATCATTGAAATCACTTAACAAATTCTCATATGATAAATCATAAATACTATCATTTTCACTAAACTCACTACTTGTATCATTATCGTGAAATTCAATTTTAGGTTCAAGTGAGCTTACCTTATTTTCTATTATTATGAAGCACATATTGGCAATTTCTTCTTGTTCTTCTCCTTCGGATTCTTCTTTTTCACTATCATCCACCCATGTGGCCATCATTGCCTTCTTCTTTATTTTTCTTCACAACACATTCATTCTTCATGTGATTCGGTTTCTTATATTCAAAGCAAGTGATTTGGTCATCCTTCATTTTCTTTTCTCGAAAGTCATTTTCTTTGGTGTTCTTCTTTTTAAATTTTAGGTACTTCTTGTACCTTTTGGTAAGTAGGGCAATATCTTCAAGCTCACTATCCACAAATTCTTCTTCATCCTTAATGTTTTCTTGCATAGAGACTTTGAGAGATATTCCACTGTAACAAAAAATGCCTTTCAAGGCGCTTTATAAGTGCCTTGAAAGGCCTTTCACGGCGCCCACAAAAGCACCTTGGTTCCAGGTGTCATGATAGGCCTTGGCTACAAAGGCACTTATAAGGTGCCGTGGAAGGTCTATCAAGGCGCCTATTAGGCGCCGTGAAAGGTATCTTCCATAGCGCCTATAAAGCGCCGTCAAATGAATCTTCCACGGCGCCTATAAAGCGCCGTGGAAGATGTCTACTAAAGAATTCCTTTCTTCTTTATTTGTTTCCTTCATGAGAATTTCATAGGTCATAAGAGAACCCATAAGTTCTTCAAGAAGAAGTTTGCTAAGATCCTTAACTTCTTGACTAGCCACCACTTTGCTTGTATATGCTCGAGGAAGACTTCTAAGAGTTTTGCTCACCAACTATCATTTGGAAATATTTTTCCTAGAGAACCAAGAGAGTTAATATTAGTAGTGCATCTAGTAAATACTTTAGAAATAGATTCATCTTTTTCCATTTTAAACAACTCCTAGTTTCTAGTGAAAATATTTATTCTAGTTTCGTTTATGGACCTAGTTCCCTGATATTAGAATTCTAACATATTCCATAGCTCATGAGCATCTTTAACTTTTTCAACATTATTATAAATATTCCTATCTAATCTAATATAAAAATTATTCTAGCTCTACCATTTTTGGTGAAGTTGATTTCATCTTTTTTATCATATTCTTTTATGTCTTTTCAACTTCTCTACCATCAACTACTTTTGTAATTTTCAAAAAACTTTTAGTGACAATATACCAACGATCAAAATCAATGGACCTAAGATAAGTATCTATATAACTTCTCCAATACTTAAAATCACTTTCGTTAAAAAATGGTGGTTTGGATAAAGACAATCCCTCATATTGAAAAGAAAAATTTGTTAGGCTAACTATCTCAAAAACAGTTAGGTTTTAAAAATTTGAATACCAAGCTCTGATATCAATTGTAAGTCCAAGATTAGCTAACCAAAGAGGGGAGGTGAATTAAGTTTTAAAGAACTTTTACAAACTTTTCTAGAAAGACAATTATATTTAGCAAGTAAAAGCTATAACAAATAAAAATAGATAAATAACATGCATAAACTCAAGGTAAATAAATTTAAAGAGATAGGAATAGAAAAATATAAATACTATTTTTACGAGATTCAACGAACACGACGGTTTGTCTACATCTCTGACTCTTGACAACCCGCTTTGAGCTATCCACTATCGGATCAAGAAAATGAGTTTGACCATCCTTTTTACACAATGAGTGTTTTCTCCTTAGGCATACTCAAGCCTTTACAATAGTCTTAAATTCAGCACTATTATACCTAACATGGATTGTTTAGGCTCTGGTGCCAGTCTCACCTAAAATTGAGTTATTTACAAATCTGATGTCAACCTCATCTCACAAATACAACTTGGTTTTTGTTTGATGATATACTCAACTAGAATCTCTCAATAGAATAAAGATGATACAAGGTAAGCTTACAGAGAATAAATGATAACACAAGATATGATCTAATTTGGCTCAATTGACTTTTGTGAAAAAATGGATTTGAAAGTTTAATTCACAAAAGATGATTTGAACAACTCAAAAGTATATTTAAAGCAACATAGAAATATTCAAAAGTTATTTCAAGTATAAGAAAAGCTTCTATTTATAGACTAAAATGAAAACTAGTCATTTTAGACTGTTTAACAAATAATCTGTCATTTTCGGCAGACCGAAAGTTTACTTTTGGTAGACCGAAAATACTAATTGATGAAAGTACGGTTATAATGGTCAGATTTTAAAAAGTAGTTAAAAATAGAAAACAGAGGAATCGATCGACTGATTCTGGCCACCGGTCTGCTGAATCTGTCTGAGAATAATTTTTCAATTTATTTCAATGCTTTTTCAATTGTTTCCAAAATGTGACTTTATAAATTACGTTAATATATAATATAGGAACTATAGAAATTCATAAACCAATTTAAAAGCGTGTGTAAAATAAATTTTATATTTTAATTGGAAATAAATAGATTTGATAGTTTTGCTTTAAAAATTTCCAATTTAATAAAAGCTTTGAGCCATTAAAGATCATATAATATGTAGACAAATATTCGAGTACAAGAACTAAGTATGTAGCCTTTGCTAGTCTAAGTATTGTTATCTTAATCATTGTCTTTAAGCTCTTTTCCATAATCTGTCTTAAATGTCTTATGATCCTTTCAATTTAACTTGCTACACACTTAAGTAAATTATTAGTTCTTAATCATATGTTTGTGAACTTCAAAATAAGAGTGTATGATTAATGATATAAAGCATGACTCATCACTCATATCCATTCCTTTGATAAAACAATGATGCTTATAGAATAAAGGATAAGCTATGTTTTAAATAATTCTTATGCACTAGAAATCCGAGGAGAATAATGCGGATTACTCTTATTAAAGAATCACCTATATGAGAGAGAAGATGGGCCGCTCTGAAAGAAAATTATGTCGAGCTCAATTCCTTGGACACTCTCATTGAACCATACGTATGTTTACAGACAAAATGAACATAAAAGCGAGAACTGAATTATGTTAGAAAAGATATCTATGTGGGGTATGCTATAATTTATATGAATAACTAAATAGTTCAAAGATAGTATATCTACTGATTAGTCAGTAAAGTAAATATACTTTCATGAGGGATGGTTCAAAGGTGAACATCTACCTATCCTATGCAAGTTTCAACCGTTGAATTCTGTCACTAAGTCAAAAGTATTTTTTCATATAGCTTTTTGTCTACTCTATCAATTTCATTTATGTAGGAGAATGTTGGAAAAATGAAACTAACAGATTAATTTTTGGAGTTACAAAAATAAGATAAAACTACCAAATTTGTTTTGGAGTTTTAAAATTGCCAGATTTATTTTGGGGTTATAAATTTTTCCATATTCATCTAGATTAAAAATGTTGTCTAGAAAAATTGGGTTAAGTTTTTTTTTTTTCAAATATTAAAAATTATATTGCTAGATTAAATTTGGCATATTTATTTTGTTTAAAAACTTATTTCAGTTTCCTAAACATTAAAATGTTTAAGTATAAAATGCTTTTGAAATTAAATGATGGATAATTTCCTACTTGTAATAGCCCTTATGAAGCTTGTAAATTAATTCCTCCTACCATCATGAAAATATATACAAAATTCTTTCTAGAGTACATACTTTAGTTTAATAGAGTTTGGGCACCTTTCAGTTTGCTAGAGTAGCATTGTGGTACAACAATTGCCGCTCATCAATCTTGTATCTAGAGAAGCGGATGCCTAATGACTTCAAGTAGGGTTGACAATTCACATCCACGGGTCGTGTTCATGCCGTGTCGATGTACATGTATAACAAGTAAATACTCAATCTAAACACAACCTGTTTAATAAACAAGTCAGAAATTATGACACAAATATAATTCGTTTATAAACGGGTTAACACAATACAACCCGTGTAACTCGTTTGCTAAATAGTTCATATTGACCTGCGACCTGTGACCTGAACACGACCTATTTGATAAAAGGCCTTATAGAAATATGACCAAATTTTAGACCCAATTTAAGTAAATATCTATTTATCAAATGTTATAGCAAAATATCCAATATATATATATTTATATACCAATTGTAAAATTTTATATATCAAGTATAAAATATTATATACCTAGTACATTTTAGTGCAATAACTGAATTGATAGATATATTTATCTATCAAATATAAATATATATATATATACCTAGATATTTAGCAATAAAATTTAAAAAGTAGACATCTACTTAATCAAATTTAAAATATTAGTTATCCATCTAAATTTCTCTTTAATAAATAAATCAGAAATTATAACACGAATATGACCTGTTTATAAATGGGCTGACAAGACACAACACGATCCCGTTTACCAAATAGGTCATTTTCGTGCTGACGGGTCCAATCCGAACACGGCCTGTTAATTAACTAAACAAGATACAAACATGATTAAGTTAAACTCAAATCTATTAATTTCGTGCCCTAACTTCAAGTACTCACCAAAAGGAGACGAATCTATTTTAAGGAGATTGTATGATACACAAGCCTCGATTCCTTATTATAATTCAAGTGTTGTACTATTTTGATATTGTTGTTGTTATTTTATTCATTCTATTAAAAGTTTAGTATTTTGTTTGTTCCTTTAAATGCTATATGCATAATTTGGCTAGCATCTTGTTGGTTAGATTTTAGGTCACAACGAGTAGTTGTCGGCCTTTTTCTTAGTAAGGTCCTTTTCTAACTTGGAGTTGCAATTTAGGCTAGCTGGTTCTTTGATTAGTACTCAAATTTGTTCTTCTAGTGTCATTTGATTGTGCAACATTGGCAAGTTTATACTATTCGAACATATATAGAAAACCATTAATTGGTGTTTTTTTTTATTTAAGGATTTCACAATTCATTATTTTTGTAGAAGCTCGTATCATACTATTGATCATCGGTCTACAATTTGATGATACTGGCAAGTAAGATAAGTAACATGATATGTTAAAAAAAATTATCGTAGATAATAATAAATCTAGAAATTTAAATACTACAGAAGCTACAAAATTATAACAAATGATTTAGCAAAATAAATCAAATTATTTCACAATAACTAGAATAATAAAAATAGAAGAGTAACAAATATCAAACCAAGTCTTCTATTTCACATAATTTCTTTAAAATAGTTACGCTTCCTCGTTGGGATACTTAGAGGGATACCAACAACGTTTATTTCCTAAAATAAAATAATTCACGAATAGCAACATCATACTAACTTAGTACTCCCAACAAACTGAGTAGTGCCCAAATTCTATCACCACAAGTATACAAGACTCAACTAGAGAGCTCAAAATATCTCACAACTCTAACTAACTTATAACTGTCACGAGAGAACAAGGAAGAAAGAAATAAGCTCATAATGCTTTGGTGTGGGTAAAATTGAATGAGAATGTCTCTTTTTATAGTGTTCATGGGAGAGCCAAGCAATTAATTGCCCATTAACATGGCTAAAAAATATTTGGCTAGTACAAAACATTTGTGCCTGTAGAACATGCAGGCATATATGCTACCAGTCTGTGATTTGCACCCCCCATACTCGCGCGCAAGAGAGAGCTTCTCAGTTTACTATATTACCAAGCTTCAAATGTATATTCTAATATATACACCTTTGCTAAATGCTATTTTGTTCCATGTAAATCTTCTTACAATTTACTAAACCAATCAAACAATCGAGAACAATACAGAAAAACTAGAGTAA
The DNA here is from genome assembly GCA_002914805.1 of Parasponia andersonii. Lineage (NCBI taxonomy): Eukaryota > Viridiplantae > Streptophyta > Magnoliopsida > Rosales > Cannabaceae > Trema > Trema andersonii. The sequence goes on from JXTB01000302.1 coordinate 37,101, forward strand.
GAAAGAAACTCAACACGATTTATTTAATTCCAGTTTTCAATGTGAAAACTATACATCCAAGGCAAAAAACTTATCTCTAATCGAATCCACTATCAACCAAGAAGATTATACCCTCATGTACTCTCAAATTATAGAGCAAGATTTTCACTACAAGCTAATATCAAACCTCTTAGTAGTATAATCACAAATCTCTCAGCTCACAAAATACGGAAACGATATTGCAACATGAAACAGAGAAATGACCCATGTTGCAATATGTGTGATACAGCAGTAGCTCTCAATAAATGTAGCTCTCAATAAATACTCAGTTCAACACTCTGTTTTTTCACTCTATTCTTAGCCTTTGAAACAGAGCATATATATACAGAACGCATCTCACATTTTGAGCCTGAAATCAAGAACTTAGTTGATACATCATCAAGAATTAGTTAGAGTAATTAAGCTATAGTCTTAACTAACTCTTAACTAACTTTGCTATAACATCCGAACTAACTTAATCAAATTATTTGTCACTAACTATCAATAATCTCCACCTTGTCTCTAGATTTGGTTGTGGATCTGAACTAGAGGTCCCTGCAACTCCACCAGTCTTCAAGTCACAAAGCTTCCTTGTACTTACTTACTGAAATCACCTTCGTCAGTATGTTTGTAAGATTCTCGAGTGTAGAAATCTTCTTCACTTTAATATACCCTTGTGTAATAATATCTCTTACAAAATTTAGTCGAATATCCATATGTTTGGTTCTCTCATGAAATGCACTCTTCCTCAAAAGATGTATAGCACTATGTGAATCACAATACATTATCACAAAATGTTCCTTAAAGCCTAGTACCTTAGCATCCACATTCCTTCCTTGATAGCCTCTATAAGAGCCACATACTCTACCTCTATTATAGACAAAGCCACGATATGTTGTAGACCAAACTTCCAATTGATAATATTCCCACTAATTATGTAAGCGTAACCAGTCAATGATCTTATTTTGTCTAGATCTACAGCATAGTCTAAAACATAGTAGCCCACCAAGCCACCGCTAGAATGTCTACTCCTTTTATATACTAAACCAAAATCCAATGTTCCATTTAGTTACCTGAGTAACTACTTCATAGTTCCCAATGAACTCTTGTTGGTCTACTCATAAACCTGCTTACCAAACTAATACCAAATGCAATGTCGAGCCTTGTGCTAATCATGGCATACATTAAGCTCCTAACCACATTAGAATATGGAACTCCAGGTCTTGCATCTCAAATTTAGTATTTCATGGCTAAAACCCATGCATTGTTAGTTATCCTGAAAAATAGTTTATAAAATATCAAATTTTAAAATAGGAAACTATTCAAATTAGATTATGATAGTTATTTATTTTTGATTTATCCTATTTTAACTTTGATTTACTTTAGGATAATGTTAAATTTGAATTAATTAGATAAATAGGATATTATCTAAAAGTTAATTTGAGTTTGAATAGAAATCTACTAATTTTTGAAATTGGATAAGATTTCCTATATTATCTTTATTATTAAAATTTTGAATTTAAATAGATAATGATTATTCAAATTAATTAGATATTTAATGAGATTAGATATGATTAGATAATTATCCTGATAAATCTAATAGTTAATTTGAATTTGAATATTATATCTATTAATTTTTTTCAAAATCAGATAAGATTTCCTATCAGTTTTATTTAAATTTCGAATTTAAATAAGTAACAACTATTCAAATTAATTTGATATTTAATATGATTAAATATGATTAGA
>JXTB01000302.1:43863-57256 GCA_002914805.1 Parasponia andersonii
GAGCTTAGATTATTTGGATCCATTAGGTCCCTTGTCTAGCTCAATTAAGCTCATTAATTGGTTGGTGGTATTTGTGAAATAAGTTTCATGAAACTGTATAAAATAATTATTCTACACAGAAGTTGGTATTTTTATAAATAAGTTTCATGAGTTGGACATATTTATAAAAATACACCTAAAGCCCAAATTGGAGAACTAGCCCAATCCTAATTAGACTAAGGTTAGCAGTTTTTGGTCCCATATATAAGATATATGAGAGGAAAAACTACACAGTAACTCTAAGGAGTCACACACATAAGGCACAGGGATAGGGAGAGAAAATTCGGCCAACCTAGGCTAAGTAAGAGTGAAAAAGGTTTTCAACAATCTCATAGTCTCATTTCATATCCCGATGTTCCATAGGATCAAGAAGGCGTTCTTGATCGTTCTCCAACGAAGGTTTCAACTTGATGTCCACTCGATTTGTCAATCAAGAGCAAGAGCATAGGCAAAAAGAATTAGGGTTGGAGATTTGATCACCATTAAGAAGGAAATCAAAGAGGAACACACTACAAGAGGTAAACCCTAATCTCATCTTTAGGATTTTGTATCTAGATTTGATTTATGTTGTACATGATCCTGTAAATGATGCATGTGTATTATATGGTTATGAAAACTGTTTTCATGTAAAAATTTTAAAACCTAAATCCACTAATTTTTCCGCTGCGTTCATGATATGATCATGTATTTTTCTATATCTGTATATAAGCATGAGTTTCTTAAGTGTTAGGTCAATTTACCAACAAGAATGAGACTCGAATTTTTAATTTATACAGTAGACTAAAGACTTATGCAATTATTATAGTAGTGACCATTTTGTTTTTTACAAGCTGTTAAATTTTTAATAAAAATGAGTTAAGTATAAAGCATATAATTTGGTAACTATATATGGTTGAAAACAAAATTCTAACTCATAAAAATAAATTATACTCAATTATATGTTTTGTCTATAATTATTTTCTATTAAAAAACTAATAATTTATGACAAAATGAATATTACTGTAACAAATACATAATTCAAGGACTATTATTATGTAAATTAAAAGTTCAAGAATCAAAATATTGTAACGAGTATAATTGAAAGATCACTACTGTTATTAGCCCTGGCTTATATTGTTTTGAATTGTTAATTTTTGTTTTTTTTTTTTTTCAATTCTAAGAACATATATTTTATTTCATTGGCAGGATTCTCATTCAATAAAACTGATAAAGTATGTTGTTTGTAAAATTTTAATTGGTAATTGGTACTGAGATAAGTTAATAATTTCTATGACTATCATAGAAAGAAAAATCTACATAGGAAAACGAGCCTTATTCTAGATGCTTAGTTTATTTTCTACTATTGTTTTTTTTCTTTTTGTTTCTAACTTTTCATGCATGAGAATATTCTAGATTCCAATAGATGTATAGTATAATTTTAGAATATTATCTTTTTATTGCTTTTTATTCGGATTTTTTGTTCCAGATGCTTAGCCCAATTTGTTTGGGCTTTTAGACTACAATAATTATTAAGTATTAAGTATTATTGCGTGTACGGTGTTTAAATGACTTACTTTAAAATGCTTTTCTAATTTTATTATTATTTTAAAAGTAGTTCATAAATTAAAGCAGTAATTAATTTTTTTTTTATATAATTATAAATTTATTAGTACATATAATTCATTTACTGTAATATATAATTCATTTATTAGTACGTATAATTCATTTACCAATTCGTTTATCAGTATATACAATTAATTTACCAATATATACAATTAAATTACTAACATATATAATTCATTTATTAATATATATAATTAATTTACTAATACATATAATTCATTTACCAATATATATAATTCATTTTCCATAGTATATAAATGTGTATATAATTCATTACTAAATTATATAATTCATTTATCATTATATATAATTAATTTACTAATGCATATAATGTATTTACCAACATACATAATTTATTTTTCATAGTATATAATTTGTATTAAAGAGGTAGTATTGCATATTACTTACAACCATAATAGTTAAATTGATCTATTTAATATTCCAAGATTTTTTTTCAAGAGTAAATAATTCATCTGCCACTCATTTACAATCATTTATTTTTTATTATTTTGTTTTCCAAGTAGATCACTTATTTGCTACTTTTTCTCAAGTATATAATAGATATTTTATTTACCGTCAATTGTTTTTCTAAGTAAATAATTAGTTATTAAGAAAAAAATAATTTAAACATATCCTCACTTTAACAAGCCATTCAATATCAAGATGTACTCTTTCAATTTATTGCCCGATATAAAGACAAGCCATTCAATATCAAGATGTACTCTTTCAATTTATTGCCCGATATAAAGTTCTCGTTGCCTTTTCCTGCAACCTTTAATAAGTTTAATTTAGTCAGTTTTCACATTAAACTCTACAATAAATGAAAAAAAAAAATCTTTTTTCAAAGTTATCAATCAAATGAATCACCCTTTATTCCATGAACTCAGTGGAATGGTATTACAAGGATGGCCATCCAAATTATCATCATCCAGTATTTTGATTCTGAACTATAAATAGAACCAGGAAAAAAAAAAAACAAAACGAAAGAAAACAAAAAAAAATGGGGGAAAAAAAAAAAAAGAAACAAAGGAAAAAACGTATTGAAGAAGTTTCGACGGAAAATAGAAGCAACAAAAAATAAACACCGAAGAAGAAGAAAATAAAATTGAAAAGAGAAAGTTTGGAATGAGAAATAAGATATGAGGGGTTCATAAGCACAAATTTTCAATCATTTAATTTTCAACTCGATTTTATCTTCTATTTTTAGACTCAACTTCGACGATGCCGAAAGAGATCCCCATGACATGGTCGTCGGCTGAATGAGAGGAAGAAGATGATGCATATATGCATCAGATCTTATAGAGGAAGATAATATGAAGGCTAAAATTGGCATTACAAAAATCATTTGGTTAAAAAAGAGATATTGATGTAAATAAAATTTAAAAGGGATATATGTTAAAACATTGACCCAAAAATAGGGCATTTATGTACAAGCCCCTTATTACTTGTGTTGGATAAAGTTTGTTACCATACGCTAGTTTACACTTGATTTTTATTACATGACATTTTTTTATAAACAGCTTTATATTGTATTAAACGGCTTTAGGATAAAACATTACTAAAAAAATGTAAAAAATAAAAATAAAAATAAAAAAATAAGCAGAAGTATCTCCTCTTAAAAAAAATAAAGAAAAAAAAATGATCCTGTTTTGCTCCCGCTTGTATGCGTTCGACATTCTTTTGAAAAGCTTTCCCTGATCTCCCCTTATTCCCCTATGTCTATTAATAAAAAAAAAAAAAAAATAAAAAAAGGAATAAAATGTGTTTTAAGATCTATCCTGTAAAATTACGATCTATTTGCAAAAAATAAATAAATAAATAAAAGAAATGATCTTCATCCAAAAAAATCAAATCAAACTATTTGGATTCTACATCAAACTCTAAATCAAACTATTTGGATTCTACATCAAACTCTATGGATTCTCTCTCATATGTGTTTGGCTACGTTATTTACGTACGATTAAATACGAGAGAAACTCTAATATTAAGAACGATTAATCGATACCATAATCAATCAAAACAGATATTCATTCATCTCAAACCCAAATCAATTTAAATAATTTCTGTAAAATCCATTGAAAATCGTAAGGGTATTTAGGTCGTTTGACCTAATTTTTCAAATATATATTAAAATTTGAATTTGGGATTAAAATGAGAAAGTTCAAGAATCGAGGCTAAATTATTAATTTGGAGGACTTAAGTGAAAGATACTTTGAAAAATTCGATAAAAATGCAAATAAATAAAACAGTATCCATTTAATCTAGAGCTAACACATGGCTCAATAGTTTTAAAAATTTCCTTTAAATCCTCCCATTTTCCTTTCTTCTTACCTGATACCCATGAGAGCCAAAATCACCAAAACAATTGCCGGCAAATACAGCCACCAAACCACCGCCTTGACCGGCCGATGAGCCTGCCTTGCTTGTCATTCTCTGATAAAGGAAACCAGTCAGCCATGCCCTGTTTCGAGCTCCAATACTCGAGTTACAAGCTTTCGAAAATACTGCCTATTGGATCGTTTTCTGGCCAAAAGTCCAGCATCCGGCCACCAACTCTCTCACCCCAGTATGTTTCACCTCCTCTCGAGTCACTGATCGATTCCATCAAGTGGCAGTCGTTGATTTTTCGTCAGTGAGTCGGCCATTTGTCAAATTAAAAGTTGACATTTTTATAATTATTTTTGGAAAAGTTAGTCATTTTGCCCCTTCACATTTGCCATCGGCCTGAATTTGTCCCTTCACTTTTGACTTGTATTCAATTACCCCTTAGATGAAAAATCTGTTTTTCTTTTGCCTCCTTAATTTGGACTTGATATTCAAGTACTCCTATAATGGCAAAATTGCTCTTCTTTTATCCTCTCACTTTTGACTTAGTATTCAAATGTCCCATAAAATGATGGGATAAATTCATATACATATACATGTATAGCCATTAAAATATTCTTTTTTTATTTTTTTTCATTTATTTTATTTATTTAATCATAGAAACTCGCTCTTTGGAAATGTCTAATATAAAAAAATAGTAAAAGATATTTATTAGCCATTTAAAAAGTAAAATGATTATTTGGTTGTTATTCATTAATAATTTTCCAATAGTGTTAGAGTTGAGGGGGTAAAAGAATAACAAATTTACCATTTTATGAGGTATTTGAATACTAAGTCAAAAGTGAAAGGGTAAAAGAAGAAAAACTTTATCATTGTAGGAGGCACTTGAATATTAAATCAAAAGTGGAGGAGGAAATGAAGAACAGATTTTTCATTTACAAGGTACTTGAATACAAAATCAAAAATGATGGGATAAATTCATACTAAAGGCAAATATGAAGAGATAAAATGATTAATTTTTCCTATTTTTGTAAAATAATTATTTTGACCATAAGAATTATACGGTGTAAAAGAGGAGGTTGAGATATGAACAAATATGATTTTGTGGCATTGAAATGATTCAGAAGTATGTCAATTTTCGAATTAAAAAAGTAGATGTCTTTTAAATAAATTCCAAAAAAGGACATTTTTGTAATTATTAGATTTAAAGCTTGTTTAAGGCTCAGGACCTCGAAAATGAATTCTGACTTTGAATTCGGACTCAGTGAGGCCGAGAGACAAACTTTAATATAAAATATTATTATGTTTCGAAGTGGTACGAAAATCGAGACTCGTAGCTCATATATAGTGTCATATTGCATGTCACAAGGTGGGTCTTAGCCTGAGACCCAAATGTGACAAATTGTATGTCTAACCTAATTATTTTGAATGCTAGAAATTTAATGGTGATATCTCTTTCTCATTTTGAGGCTTTAATTACAAAGTCACTTTTCAAAGTGAGCTTATAGGATTCTCGAAACTACCGTCCGAGCATCCAAGTGACCAACAAAAGTTTCTTCGAGCGTCGTTAATTTGGTATAGTAATCATCTCAACGTAAAAGTTTAATTACCTGGTTTTAAACATATTTTGATTTAAATTTTGCATTAGGGCTGATTTGTAAAAAATCGTGATTAATACAATGTTTTAATAAACAATTAGAAAATATTGGATTATTCTAGAATTAGACTATATGACTTCTATACATATTTGTAAAATTGTGATTATAGGTTTAAATAACGGATCTGATGCCCATGGCACAATAAATCTCAGAATAATGCTAAGTAGAATTTTTTAAGCATTATTTGGTTATAATTCTATTGCATAGTTATTATATATCATATTACATGTTGTACATATGGTACGATCATACAATTGAGTTCTATTATTGCATTATGGTAGTTTAGATCGCTAGCGAGTTGCTGCAATGCTAGATAAAAGACCTAGAACCCTATGCAGGTTTTTGACTGACACATCTCCAGAGAGTATCAGGATGCTGGGTACCTTTGGTAAAAGGTATTTACAAAGTTGTGTGCTCATTCATTTATACTAGTTGATATGTGATATGTACAATCATATGTTTCTGTTTTTGATTTTAAATATGTGATTATTCTAAATATCAACTATTTTATAAACTTGGTTTATAAATAGATTTTGGAAAGAGTATTAACAATGCATGTTTGGTAAAATTGTATCCATTCAAAACGAATAATAGAATTTCTACTGAGCATGTGAATGATCACTCTTTTACTTCTCCCACTTTCAGGTGTTTATCTATTTGAGGTAGTCATCTCAGTAGTTAGACAAATTGAGTAGCTTGTACTCGTATTCATACTCCTATTCTCTAGTGGGTATCTATATTCTGTTAACTTTTTTTTCTTGTTCAATTATTTAGCCAAGATTAGTATATTTACTAAGTAGATACATGAGGATAATTTTATTATTAATTTAAAAACTTGAAACTATAAGTGATTTTATGTAACCTATTTTAGATATTGAATTAAAGATTTCAATTGAACTCAATTTACTAAAATTTATAATTCAATAAAAATTTATAAGCAAATTAATTGGAAATTTTCTTAAACTTTATTATTTATTTTTCTAAAGTAATTAAAACTCATAAGAGTTTTAATAGTTATGGAATTTGTAATGATTTGAGAATCAAACTAAAATTCTTTAATACTTGATTTCTGAATTTCGTAAAATTAATATTTTATTATATTTTCACTTAAAATTACTAAAAATCACGTCTTTAGATTTGTTATCATGACAGATTCAATAAAAAATAAAGAGATTCTCGATTTAAAAAAAAAAGCATAGAGAAAAACTCAAACATAAAACTGATAAAACCTCGAATCTACGAACAATCCAAAAATCGTCATACTATTATCTTTGCCCTTGATTCTAGGGCAAAAATAAATTTTTGTTATTGTTTTTTTTTTCAGTTTGGCATAAAAACGTATAAAAATGTTGAATTCTTTTTTTTTAAAAGAACAAAAAGCTTAACCGTACATCTGTAATCCTCTCCAAACAAAAAAAAAAAAAAAAAAAAAGACCACATAGTGGTAGGAGAAGTTTTATTATGTGGTATAGTATATGGTAATAACCAGTTTTAAAAGGAGTGGTAGCCATATGATTAAATAAAAAATCCTCGTAGGTTCTTACCCTCCTATATATATATAAATTTATGGAATAATATTTTTGTGCTAATTTTTATATCAAAATTTTAATACTAATATACATAGGATAGGATGTGATTTGTCATCACTCAATTGGTAATTATGTTTATTAAATATTAATATACCATTTAAAATGTGACAATTTATACACTATGTGTGTATAAAAAATTTGATACAAAAGTTGAAGCATGAAATGCTATCCAAATTTATATTACTTTTTGCTAACAAGTACTCTCTTGACAAGAGTAGTGGCATTGAGCTGGATGGCATTTTATTTTATGCTTTTTGGTAATTTAGACATTAATTAAATTCAGTTAATAGCAGAAGCATATCTAACATGACTATTTCACTCATTGAACAATCTCCAGTTGAATCAACCTCATGTGGTAAATTTGTATTTCAATACATACATAGAATCACTTGCTGCGGCAAAGAAAGATATCGAGTCGCTTTCATTTCCCCAGTTGTGTGATAGCCAGACCAATAAAGTTATGTGTCTACTTTTTGCTACTTCATGCACTCCAGATAAAGTGAAAAATAAAAATAAAAATAAAAAAATTTAATCAGTCGTGTAAAATAATATAAATTTGTCATAAATTATATAAGAAATCAACTCTTTTTCTTTTTTTGAAAAAGGCCAAGTTAATTTTTCTTTGTGATTTGTGATATATAACTTACCTTTATATACCATATTTTTGCTTTATTAATTATCGTGCTCTAAATTTCAGTTTCACTTTTTGTGTTGCACATGCACTTTCATCAAATATTCACAAAATAATTTACAAAAGATCATTAAGATCAGATACAAAGGTATAGTTTTTAACTTGTCGTGTTTTAATACAATAAACAATTATAATTGGAGATAAAGCCGCAGCTTCAAACTAGTGAAAGGAAAATAAAAATAATAAAATAAATAAGTAATTTGCATCAAGAATCTCTAACATAGTAATGTTTATTTCCTCGAATGACATAGTAAAGTTTAGTGTCTTTTCTTTAGTACTTAATATAAAGATAAGTATATGATAAAAGAAGGAAATGGACTTTGAATATTTTGTCATGTATATTGCCTAGGTATATATAAAACCTTACATATTTACACATTAACAACAAAAAGGAAACTAAATCTCACCTACCACTATTACATTGATATACAAGATCATAGCACGAAAAGAAATATACACATCAAAGAAAGCGTAATTACAGTAATTGATTACATAAAATAAAGTTACGATCTGGTTTGACTATGATCTTCAATATGCCCCTGCAAGATAGTACTTCCATCGAAGATATTGTTAGAGCGGTTTTCACCAGCTGTCCATGTGTCTCTGAACTACTGATGTTGTATCCTCTAACTATCCACGTGTCCTTGCTATCCCAAAGAACTTTTGAATTCAGGAAAGATCGGAGAGGCAGGGGAGGCCACCTACAAAAACTCTCCGATACTTAAGTCAGTTGGTTATCTTTGATTCAGGGTAGCAAAGATTTTCTTCTTCTTTTTATGAGTATATCTTTTTTATATTTCTTTTTGTATGCGTACATGCCTCTCTTTTGGGATGCATGGTTCATATATATAGTTCTAAAATTGTGAACCTCATAATTCTCAATCCCAGGATCGAGTACCTTTTTCTTTATCATGACTTACTCTAGAGATCACAGGCCGAAATTACCGTGATTCTCTATGCATTGTCGTAGCCTAGTTTCCGCCGTCCCCTATGGCTTGAATCTGTCAGGGGCGAGATTTAGACAAACCGTCGTTCTGTCAGGACGGTTTGTCCCATGCGCACACCTACTGAGGATCGTATTAAATGCTCTGTCTGGGTTTGGAGCTGTAAGTTGCTTCTCATTATACTCTGGTAGAAGACCCTTGGGGCTCCTGACCCTCAGCTGTCGAGGTAAGAATCGGACTAGGCCGAGTCCATCCAGGGTCTGGGATGACCCTGAATGGGCTCGGCCCTAGCCTCGGACAGCCCATGGGCCTATGTGGTACCACGTGCGACTCGCGTGGCCTTTAATTAGTCACTTTGGACTCGCGTGTCCCGTTTATAACTTGTTTTGCCACTTAATCGTCCACGTGGTGTATGATTTAGGAACGGGTCCCACAGATACCTATCTTGGATCGTAGTAATTGCAATCGTTGAGTGGAGAGAGGTTTAGTGAGAATGTCAGCAAATTGGTCCGTGGTAGAGACACGAGATACTCGGAGATCACCCTTGGTAGCCTTTTCTCAAATAAAGTCAAAGTCAATCTCGATATATTTCATTCGAGAATGAAAGGCAAGATCGGCACACAAGTATGTTGTGCTAATATTGTCACAATAAATAGTTGGCTATTGAGAGAGGGTTACACCGAGTTTGGAGAGTAGAGTTTGAATCTAAGTGAGCTTTGCAACAGTAGAGGCAACGGCCTGATACTCACCTTCAGTGGAGGAACGAGCAATATACTTTTGCCTCTTTAAGCTCCAAGAAATCAGATTGTGGCCAAGAAAAAACACATAAGCACCAGTTGAAGTGCAATCATCTTTATTGCCCACCGAATCGACATCGAAAAAAATATGAAGATGTAGTGTTGGAAATAGGATATTTTTAAGGCTAGAAAGGCTAAAGAAGAAACTAGAGAGAATTTTAGTGGAAGAGAAGAACTTATATCACTACTTCAATTGTTTCTCTTTTGCTTGATACAAAATGGGGAGAGGAGCACTCTATTTATACTACTCCAAGGATGATTCTAGATGCTCTATGTAATCTCCACTACCTAACTAATTATACAAAATACAAGAGTAATCTAGCAAATACAACTTGATTTGTGACACCTAGTAAATTTCTTAACTTAAAGAAAATCTTCATGCTTGAGTTGTTTGGTGAAAATATCTGTCACTTGGTCTTAAGTCTTCACATACTTTAGTTGTATATCCTTTCTTGAACACATTCCCTTTTATAATGGTATCGTGTATCAATGTGCTTGCTTCTATCATGGAAGACGGGATTCTTTGCTAAAGTAATTGCTGATTTATTGTCAATATAAATCTCAGTGGGTTCATTCTGTGGAATGCATAATTTCTGCAACAAATTTCTTAGCCAAATTTCATGACAGACACATGATGTAGCTGCAACATATTCTACTTCACAACTTGAAAGTATGACGATTGATTGCTTCTTAGATATCCATGTGAAAGCAGTGTCTCCCATGAAGAATATAAAATCACTTGTACTCTTTCGATAATCTAAGTTTCCACTCCAATCACTGTCACTATAACCCACAAGATTATAGTTATTAGATGATGAATATCGTAAGCCAAAGTTAGCTGTACCTTTAATATATCGAAAGATTCTTTTGGCAACTTTCAAGTAAGTGATTGTTGGAGATTCCATGTAACGACTGACCAGGCCCACAACATAGAGAATGTCAGGTCTTATGCAAGCCAAGTAGCACAAACTTCCAACTAAGCTCTTGTAGAGTGTTGGATCCACTTTTTCTCCTTCATCATGCTTTGATAGCTTGACTCCACATTCGATCGGTATATTGACAGTCTTGCAATCATTCATCTTGAACTTCTTGATGATCTCCTTAGCATAGCCTTCTTGTGAAATGAAAATTCCATCTTCTTCTTGCTTCACTTCTATGCCAAGATAGTAACACATGAGTCCGATGTTAGTCATCTCGAACTCCTTTATTATTGCTTTCTTAAACTCTTCGAACATGGATGAATTATTCCCCGTGAAGATCAGATCATCGACATAGATGCACACGATCAAGATATCTCCATCTTTTACTTTGATGTATAACGCATACTTATAAGGACATCTAATGAAGTTGTTATCTTGGAAGTACTTGTCAATGCGGCTATTCCATGCTCTTGGGGCTTGTTTTAACCCATAAAAGGCCTTCTTCAACTTTAGGACCTTATCTTCTTGTCACTTAATCTCATATCTAGATGGTTGCTTTATATAAACTTCCTCTTCAAGGACTCCATTTAAAAAAACAGACTTGACATTTATTTGATGAATTTTTCATTTATTTTGAGCAGCTAATAAGATAATCAATCGTACTGTTTCTAGACAGGCAACAAGAGCAAATACCTCATCATAGTCTATACCGAGTCTTTGACTGTATCCCTTCACAATCAATCTTGTCTTATATCTCTCCAATTCTCCTTTAGCATTCTTCTTAGCCTTGTAAACCTATTTCACATTGATTGCTTTGTGCTCTTTTGGAAATGTAGCAATCTCCCATGTACCATTCTTTGTGATCGTTTTTATTTCTTCATCCATCGCATCTTGCCACTCTTTACTTTGTGTAGCTTCATCAAAGTTTAATGGTTCATAATCAGTAAGGAGGCAAAAGAGAGTTAGGTCATTTTGATTCTCAGTCACATCATATATCTCTTGTAAGCTCCTTAATCTTGATATCCTTTCACTTGAACTGCTGTTTGAAGACAATCCTGATATTATTTCTTGATGAGTACTTGCCATTGGTGAAGTAGGGTAACAGGCTCTTGTAGTTCTTCTCTTACTTGCTCCATTCTTTGTTGCTCATTTTCTTCTTCAATGTATGGTAGGAAGTCATAATTTCCCTCTTGTGTGTGCCATTCCCAGTTGCTTTCTTCATCAAACTCCACATCGCAACTAATAATAGTCTTGTCATTGCTTGGATTATAGAGCTTGTAGCATTTTGAGTTAGAATCGTAGCCGATGAAGACAAACTTTTCACTTTTATCGTCGAGCTTAGTTCTCTTTTCATCAGGCACATGAGCATAAGCTATGCTTCCAAACACTTTTAGATGAGAGATTCCAAGCTTTCTTCTACTCCAAGCTTCTTATGGCGTCTTTCCCCATACACTTCTTGTTGGAGAGCAATTTGACACGTAAACTGCACAAGCTACAGCTTCAGCCCAAAACTCCTTTGGCATTCCTTTACTCTTGAGCATACTTCTGGCTATGTCTAAGATTGTTTTATTCTTCCTTTCTGTGACACTATTCTGTTGAGGAGATCTTGGTACTGTTAAAGGACAGTAGATGCCGTTGTCTTTACAATACTTCTGAAACTCGTGGGATGTTAATTCTCCTCCTCTATCAAATCTCATTGCCTCGATACTTCGACCACTTTCTTTTTCAATAAGTGTCTTGAACTTCTTGAATTTTTCAAATACTTCTGATTTCTCCTTCAAGAAATACACCCAAGTCTTTCTTGAAAAATTATCGATAAAGAGGAGAAAGTAGTTAATCTTACCAAGAGAGCTTGGTCTTATTGGACCACACATATCGGTATGTATGAGCTCAAGTGGTTTATGGACTTGGAAACTCGATTCTCTTGGAAAGCTTCTTCTGAATTGCTTTCCTAATAAGCATCCTTCACATAATTGGTCGGATTAATTGATAAAAAGTATACCTCAAACCATCTCCTTCTTTGCTAGTAATTCTAGGCCGCCAAAATTAAGATGTCCAAACCTTAGGTGCCAAAGTTATGATGAATCTTTGTAGGAAGTCTTTAGATATTTTGCTATGTCATTTTGAATGTGTAACAAGAACATTCTATTTCTTATCATTGGCACTTTGGTAATTAACTTGTTTCTATTATCTCTTAAAGAAAAACTATTTTCTTTCATGTGAATATCATAGTTTTTCTCTAAGAGTTGGTCAAGACTCAAGATATTACTCTTTATGTTAGGCATATAGTAAACATTTGGAATAAACTGATGTTCTCCATTTCTCAAGCGTATGAGAATTTTACCCTTGCCCTTTACTGCTACCTTGGAATCATCTCCAACTGAAATATTTCCAATCACCGACTCGTCAAGCTCTACGAATATATCTCTTTTTCCACACATATGATTGCTTGCTCCGCTGTCAAGATACCATATATTTTCTTGGTACCCATTGGTCTCCTTGCATGCTAACAACAATACATCTTTCTCTTGTCTTTTATCTTCAGCATAGTTGGCTCTTTCTTGCATCTTCTTTGGAGCTCTACATTCGAAAGCTTAATGACCATATCTCTGACAGTTGTGACACTTGATTTGGGACTTGTCATGCTAACATCGTGTGTTACCTCTTCCACGACCTCTTGTCAAACGTTCTCGTCTATCTTTATTTTCATAATTATTGTTTAAGTATTATCTTCCTCCTCTTCCACATCCACGACCTCTTCCTTGGCCATGGCCTCTTCCATTGTCAGAATCTTCTTCTTTCTCTTGGAGTTAAGCCTTAAGGAGCTG